>CM039585.1:48626071-49087555 GCA_022457205.1 Saccharum spontaneum | reverse complement strand
CTCACAACAGCTTCTTCATAGTTCACTGCTGAACCAAACATATCCTAAGCCCTCAAGACACTAAGTTGTTGTATACATATCCTAATTGCGTGTCCATTTTGCCTGTAGTTGTATTGTTAGTTATGTTGCGTGTGCGTGTGTGGTGAAAAATCCTCATGGTGTTTGGAAGAGCCAACTTCATGAGTATTTTTCTATGTCGTTCTTGTCAGTGTTTTGTCCTGCTGTTTCGATTCTAACAAATGAAAAGTTTCCAATTTTTAAAGGAGAAATCCTCTCTCTATCTCTCACCTCTTTTCCTCCTCTCCATGTGTATTTAAGCTATGGTATCAACCCCTAGTAGAGGCTATAGTGAGAAGTCTTCCACTTGTTCACTATTGTTGTAACTCTTTACCCCATGTGTTAGTTTTATTCGTTGTGTATATCTCAGTTAGTCATATTGACCCAAACAATCAATGGAACCTCAGGTTCAATTATTACTTGAGGGGCAAGGTGCAATGTCATTCGGATGGACATGATTCCATATATTGGTTACTATGGAACAATAATGTAGGAGTTGCACCTTAGCCCTGAACAATTACATGTGATGCTCTGTCTAGGGCCTTGTATGTGCCTTAAAAGGGTACAAAAGGGCTTTCCCCTACAGAACACCAACAAATTTTATAGTAGTGTACCCATTAACCGTGCTCTAGCATGGTTTAAAATCTTAAGGTAAATAAGTAGTAAAAATTGCATGAATATATTTAGTAGGTACATCTAATCACAGTATATATTTAGGGTGTATTT
Organism: Saccharum spontaneum; assembly: GCA_022457205.1. Taxonomy (NCBI): domain Eukaryota; kingdom Viridiplantae; phylum Streptophyta; class Magnoliopsida; order Poales; family Poaceae; genus Saccharum; species Saccharum spontaneum. Next base: position 49,086,772 of record CM039585.1, on the reverse strand, counting down.
GGTTCGCAGGCATAGTTGGATGGGATCATCCATCATCCCATCTATGTTTTTAGAGATATGATCATCGAAATAGTTTGTTTGGTTAAGCGGATGGGATGAACTAATTTTTTGTTTAGTTGGTTGGATAAGACTTGGGTGAGGGCGAGATGAGTCCATTTTCTATTTGGATGGTTGGATGAGGATAGATCGGCTAATTATGGCATGTGTGCCTACTTGACATTATTTCTTTGTGACCAAAATATAATCATGTGCTCATTTTGTATATTTAATTGCAACAAATACAATAATACAATCATGTCACAAATTAGATAAATGGTTGGCAAGATAAAATCATTTGAAGATTGCTAACAACAAAGCTAAGCACTTAATGCTATTGACCACATAAACAACAACTAATCCAGTGTACTCCCTTTGTCCTCAAATATAAGGATCCTAAAAATTGTAAACTATGAAAATATAATTTATAATGTACCAATGATACTAATTTGATGTCGTAACTATTATTTTTTATTTCCATACTTTTGATCAAAGTTAACACATTTTGACTTAAGAACCTTGAAGGCTACCTACAGAAAATTGAGGTAGCATGAAGAAACAAGACGACTCCTAAAGGTCGAGAATGCAGTGGATGCCTTAAGGTATACAACAAGAAAGCCCAAGGTTAGAGACCACGAGAGTACAAAGGTCCATGCATGTCCGCGGAAGACTAAATCTTTAGGGTCTGAATGTTTTGATGCCGACCTTGGCGGACTAGGCGCTACTGCGCTAGCCTAATGAATTGAGGCAAGTGTATCTGGCGCGGGCTGCAGGACCGACCAATGGCTCTGAAGTGGACAAAAGATCATTGTACCCTAGAATATGCCAGGAATGTAGGGTGGACTCTAGAAATATGGAGACATTGTTTGCCTCTCCTATAAATGTCCCATTTGTAATTAATGTAAGCAATGGATTTTATTTTTTACCAGTTAAGCCCTATTTTATCTTCTTGTTCTCTGCTGTGTTTCCCTTTCACCCTTGACCTTCAGCGTTGCCTGAAGGTCAAGGAGAGGAAGGTGTAATACAGCCATGGGTGATTTAAAAATAAATTTAGCCAACAGATGCTAGACCAGCTGGTCAAGCACTCCGGGTGGCACACTCGCAGCCTGGGTTCAATCCCCTACGGGGCGAATTGCAGTGCCGGAGGTAAAATAACATCTCATCTGTCTCGCATTACCCAAAGCATAAGTTTTGTGGCACTGGCCCACTCACAGGGTAACGGACCCCTATATGCAGGCAGAGTACAAGGTTCGGGGTTTTCTCGTACTAGGTGAGGAATCCTCTACCTTAATACGAATGCTCAGGGGTGCATGCTATCCCCCACCGTCAGAGTTTTTTTAAATATATATAAATTTAGGGGTTTCTTTAAATTTAGGGGGAAGGTGTAAAACAACGTCGCGTACTCGCGTGTAACGGTTGAATTTGCTGGGAACGAAGGACATCACACAAGCCTACTCGATCACTTGTCATGCATGAATGACAGATCGATGGTTTGCTCTCGAAGCATTTGGTAGGTTGGTCCGTCGTCGCATGCAGATGCAGCCCATGTTTCAGCCCCTCGCCCGTAGCAGCAGCAATGAACGAGAAGTTAACGAGACGTCGCCCTTTTTTGACCCACGGTGATCTGCGGAAACGTGACCAGGCACCTTAATTTGGTAGGAACGTGACCCCTCCAACCACCACGCCATGATCGTGTGCAACACGCACGCACGCCTGCTGCGAGCCTTTGCTGTTTGCATTGTCAGAGTTCAGTTGTGTTGCTGCTAGCTGTTGGATCGATCGGAGAAACCGTCACGAGGAAACCAACCAATGCAAGTGCGTGCGAACACATCCGTCAATTTGTGCATGCGATCGTTGGAGAAGAAACGTCGCAATCGCGAACGCGAAATGTAGGTGCGCGGTTGCAGCATCTTACGATCGACGCAAGTTTAATTTTGATCTAGTTGGCTTGGAATGCGTGCTATTTGTGTGCTGCTGTGGTGCATGGTTAGATCGTCATTATACTACTGTATATTCCAGCTCAAAACAGCATGAGATTATCAGTCGTACATTTTTAGCGAAAAAACAGTATTTTCCTCTCACAACATATCAGCGAATAATACTTTTCAGCAAAGCGAACAGGGTTGCATGCATGCTACAGTGAAGGTTAATGTGACCATATCATGAATCATGATAGCCTTGTACGTAGAATCTTTGTTCCTCTTGTCCTTTCTAACTCATTCTTGGGCCTTGTTTAGTTCCCAGAATTCTCTCCTAAATTTCACTATGCAAAAAGAAGATTTCCTGTCACATCAAAATGCCGGCACATATATGGAGTACTAAATATAGATGAAATCAAAAACTAATTACACAGTTTTGTTGTACTTTGCGACGAACATTTTGAGCCTAATTAGTCAAAATTTAGACAATTTTTACCAGATACAAACGAAATGCTACATTACACATTTATGACGCTACAGTGCATTTGGTGACCACCAATTCGGTGATCTAAACTAGGCCTTGTTTGGGCTTTATATTTACGTATCTATGTTCCTCTTGTCTTTTCTGACTCATTCTTTTTTGGGCTTTATATTTACGTTGCGTTCGGCTGCATTTAAAATAAGCTGTAGCCGACTGCTGCTTCTTTGACTCCTCTCATAAATTACTATTTAAGCAGCTGGCTCAGGGGACTCTACTTGTTGGGCTACTCTCCCAGAGTCCCAGTTCTCGGCTGAGTATAGAGTTTGCTGACTACAACTCTACTCAGGGGACTCTACTTGTTGATGCCGTCGTCATGCGTAGCTCTCAAGTTCCGTAAGTGCCATATAACTACTCTGTTTAGAGGTCATTTGGTTCCATGTGTTCTATACTTCTATCAGGGCACCATTGTGCGTGTAGAAGTACATGATGTACTTAGGATGGGTCTCTAAGTTTGTCATCTATCTATCAAGAATCAATTATCTTATTAGGCCAGTGTCGGTGGGAGTTTCATATCCCTGTTTCCAAGAGTTCTTATTTCATCCTATGAAACTTTTATCTTATTTAATTTAATGCTAGTGAAACTCTTGTTGAAATTGGTCTTGTAACAGATATAGAATAAGTTGCCACATTTGTAGATTGGGACTAGAAATTCAAGCATTAATTAATAAAAAAAATAAGGAAAAACTACACCATTTGATTTGTGATGGTCGAACGTGCCAGATTAAACCCAGAAATCAATGAAAAATTCAATTAGTAAATAATAAATTTGAAACTGAAAATTACATGAAAATAGCATGTAGGTTTTTATATGAACATAACAGGGGATAAGACATCTAAACAAAAATCCAAGTGGAATACGTAATAAAAATTATGAAAATTTACTTTTTTTCTCTCGATTGTGCCACGAGGCACGTTTTTCATTAAAAGGAAGCAGATGTAATAGACAAGTGGAGTACAATGGCAGTAATAGGAGATTACCGCCAGGGGAAGAAAGAAAAAGAAAACAGAAGCTGCGCTAAAAATGACACTGAAGCACAGCAGCCACTGTCGAACCAAACTACCTCATTCAAACCTTGGAGCGCCTAATTATCGCCTTTGAGGATTTATGAAAATTTCCTCTGATATCATATATTATAAATTAAGCAAAATGGAGATATATAATTATACTCGCAAAAAAAGAGATGTATATAATTAAGCAAAAATAGAGTGACTCAATAGCGTTGGAAGTTTCTTATAATAAGGAATAGCGTTGGTTGGAATATGTATGCCGATCCTTACATCTTGGAACCTAAAACAAATATATAGTAGTATATAACTATATAAATTTGATTTAGCCAGCCCAATGGCTCACTTTAGCCTGTGGTCCGAATAATTCTCGGTAGCCAAAAAATGTGCCACCGGTGAGATTCAAACCCTGAGCACTAGGATTGATAAACAAACTGCCTACCACCACACTACACCATGTCATGAGTTACAATGATACCTTTATATTTATTAGGTAAAACTTCTGCCATATAAATTTCCTTTCGTTTAATTTTTTGTTGGCCTTCTATCTGATTTTTTTGTTGCATCCGTTATCCTCATAGGTGGTTTTTGATTGATTTTTTTAAGAATAATTATTATGAATTTTTTAACCCTGATTTTTCTTTACCATAATTTTGATTAGAAAATATTCAAACCTAGATTAACATGTGATTCACCTAATCAAAATGTGAGTAGAAAATTTAAATAGTTTATTTCTAATCTGGTCTAAATAAATGTATCTATACAATCATCAACGACGGCTAGCATGTGAAAACTCAACTCAAGTGAGTTTTTCATCTAACTCTTTATTGGCATTAATATGCTGCCGCATCAAGGAGGTGGGCCCGGACGCCATCCATAATAGCTCCATATCTATATCAACAACACTGTCTCACCGAAAAAACGAGTCTGGATGTCATCGTGGCCAGCTCCGTATCTACACCAATGATACACGCCTAATGCACGTAATGTGGTTATCATAAGATAAATTAGAGCTTTTAAAGTTTATAGAAAGGGTGAAACATAAATACATATATAAAATTCTACCCTCGTCTGCTATTAACATTTGATAGCTTTTTTTCCTCCCGTTGCAACGCACGGGCATCTTTGCTAGTAACTATATAAATTTGATTTAGGAGCCAAATAGATATTTGATGAAGGAGAGAGAGAGCATAGCACAAGTTGACCATGAGGGAAAACTAGATGCATATGTTGGGTCTCTTCAAGCGAGGAAGACGCGACGTTCTGTGTGAGTTGGACGTGGCTGGGCGCCTGGGCCGGATGGGCTGCCTAACGAGTATGATATGAGAGGCCCAGGTCCAACAGAAGACGAACAACTTTTGTCTTTTGACGATATATATTTTCTGGAATCTACATTCGATGATGATAGGCACCAAGCGTCAAGCTTTGTCCCAAAACGCACGTGCTTCTGTCCTCTCTGTATTGCTGCTGTTGCTCCCACCCGTTCTCTGTGTTGTTGTTGTGTCCCACCCTGACCTCTGCGCGCTGTCGCCCAGCTCCGTGTGGCGTCGCCTTCTGCGCATCGCCGAGCTCCTCGTTGCTAGCGAGCTTCACGCCACCAAGATCTGCGCCACCAGTAAGCTTCGCGTCGTTGAGGTCCACGCTAGTGACCTCCACGCATTGTCGTCAAGTTCTGCATGCTGATGAGCCTCCGTTTGTCCAAGCAGAAGGACATTTTGCTCTGAAATGCCTATGTTTCAAAATGTTTCAGGTGTTTTCGAGTACATGTTGCGGGTGCTTCAAGCGCATGTTATAGGACATTGCGTTTACGGATGTTGCAACAATGATATTGGACATGTTTCAACAGTGATCCGAACATGTTTCATTAGTACATCGCTGATGTTGCAACGTTGGGCCCGAGTGTCTAGATGGATGGACGCTTCGTCCCGAAATGTGCGTGCTCTTGTCCTTTGCGGGCTGTTGCCGCCTACCCCACCTATCATCTGTGTCATCATTGTGTCCTACCCTGTGCACGCCGTCGCCTAGCTCCATGTGGCGCCGCCTTCTTCAAGATGCTGAGCTCCACGCCACCGAGATTCGTGTCACCGGTGAGCTCCGCGTCATTGAGCTCCACACCAATGATTTCCACGCAACGCCATCGAGCTCTATGTCCCGACGAGCCTACATTCAACTAAGCAGAAGGACATGTTGTTCTAAAAAGCCTATGTTTGAAATGTTTCAGGTGTTTTGAGCGTATGTTGCAGGTTGTTGACGGTAGTTATCATCCATCATAAACCGTCAACATTATGTACAGAAATGGTCACCAATAGAAACTTAGGGGTTATTACTGACAATTTCCATGAGTTTTGATGAATTATTATTTTCAGCAGGGATATTCCACAAAGAATAAAAATAAGGATTGAATTCTCAAAAAGGCACAAAACTTAACTACGACGAAATATGCACCAGAGGACACCAAAAGGCACGGGACCGAAGTGGAGGACCAGCAGCTGCCAGGTGGGGCCGGCCGGCCCCACCACCATGCCGCTCGGCCTCCCTGTGGGATTCTTCCACGCCCTTCTGGAGTATTTCTCCATCGCCTCTTAGGATGCATCTCCGTCGTACGTGAAGTCGGTTTGATCCAAGGGCTGAGGTTCTTCCTTAGGACTATAAATACAGGCCCTGACCCCCCTGAAACACCTGATCATAAGTCAAGAGTAGTCTAAATATTAGGGTTTTCAGATATTAGATAGAGAGAGCTCTAGTTCTTCAATTTCTTAGTATAGGCTTCTGTTGGGCATTCTTAACGTCACTACCAAAAGTAGACTTAGTTTTCTAATTCTGATAACGGCGCCAAAAATGCCAAACCTATCCCTCATGCCACTTAAGCCAAGTTGTCATCCCCAGCATGACATGAGAGACGCGGTATTGAAATATGCATTTGCTCATCAAGATAAATAATAAAAGGGATCTGCAAGCGCACAGATTAATACCGATGTAGCATTTTAACCGGGAAGTATTCCAGGTATCGTTATTTATATTTTTACCACTGGGAAGGGATTTCTATGTATCATGGTTGATAATGGAATGAGAATATGGAACTGAGTACACATCATTGCATGTATAACCGAGAGTATTTATCAATCTCTTTATACAGGTATAAATGTCACATTAAGTAAAGGTAAAGTGATAATGGTGACAAAGATAATTAATCTGATCAGCTAGCCACATATAATAATGATAAGCACCTCAACAGATATTCTAGCAAGTCATTAGCATGGAATTAGGATGAACTACAAAGATATTCCCTAAGTTATTATTAACTATAAAGTCTAGCATATCATAGTTAGTGCAATTATACATGGCAATCATGGTGAGAAAAGACTATATCCATGCATAGTGAATATTAGCAAGGAAGATGAAGAACATAGCAATCACTCCCCTGTAATAGTGTTGCTCTGCCTGCCCTATACACGAGAGGGGGACTATATAAGAATCAACGAAGCTGTCACTATCGCGAACTACCCCACAATCCGGCATATAGGGTGCAATCGCAGATAAATACGGTATAGACACCACGTCTACACAATAGTTATCATTCACCCACTGTACACATGGATAAACGCTATACGATCCTAGGCATGTATATAATTCCAATCTGTCACGCCCGGTTTTCTAAAGAAGACCAAACACTCGTCATATGTGTGCCCAGGAAGTCCACACATACAACAACAGAATAGAGATATCAAAACAATGTTTATATAAAGTGAAATACTTAATATATTAACACTTACAACTATCAGAGTATCGCAGAACGGTGGCTAAGCTTCTGCTCGGGCTCCATTCTTCTCAGAGACGGCTGACTGGTGGCTCCATATGCCAAGCACTTCTGAAAGACTTCTGAAAACTCCACTACACCTTTATTCTTCTTCTAAGCAGCACCTTACTACACACTGGAGTGTGGTGGAAATAGCAAGAGTGAGTCCATGTCGAACTCAACAAATATAACATGGGGTTCATGAGGCTCAAAAGGCTAGACACTGGTTTGACTGCACTTAGCTTTTAATTGTCACAATTTTATTACATTAGTAGCATCAAGTTTGCATTAATCCCACAATAAACATATGATCAATGTAAAGATGAATAATGAACAGCAAAAACACATTTATAGTCATTAGTGATCATCTATTCCGTAAGGGTCCAAGGCCACTCGTGACCGTGAGCACGGCTGTTATAACAGTTTTACACTCTGCAGTGGTTGTACACTTTCACTGTGAGTCGTGATTTGCCCTTTCGCCCGAGGTGATCAGCCTCTTGACCCACTACCAAGGAAGGTCGACAGGGTTCACTATGAAGTCTTTCAAAGGTTCGTCTAACAAGTTAGGGCCATTAGATTCACTCGGCAAACAGATGTAGAGCCCCCCTTTCAAATGGCACAATGACGCGCAGCCTATACACATAAGGACAGAGGCCGCACTATACCCGATTCGTCAAGCCATTCTTACGCCACGAAGGTTACCACTAACAAGCTAGAAAAGGTCCTCATACTTGACTAAAGCCAGAGCCATATAGCCCTCACAGTTGTACTGTAAGTCCCGGATGTTCGCTTACTGATGAGTCCTTATAGAGAGAAACTAGAGCACCAAAAATAACCCCATGCTCTAGCCCTCTTTAAACAGTAATTAAAAAAATCATTTTTTAGTGTTGTTGCATATTCCATTAATCATATTACAAGATCATAGTTTATGTTCAGCGCTAGCAAAAGCTACCCAATGCAAAGTCCCATAGGTGACAAGGAAACAAGATATCAATAGCTAAGTTATAATCTCTATGGTTGTCAAGGAGGACACATGCATATGTATGATAATTTCAGTGAATAGGACAACAAGAATGGTCCCATGTTATACTTGCCTCTTTCCCAAGGTTAAGCTGCTCAGAATCTTCAGCTGCTATCTTCCGGTCTCCAACTTTTGCTTCGACTGTCGGTCCTCAGCTCCTAGTCTTTAGCGCTAACGAACCACGCTTCCTCTACTCGTAGCAACCAAGCAACACAAATAGACAAACAATACACACATCTAAGAATATGCATCAAACACAAGAAACGCTTAAAAAGAGAACGCACTAAATGACACGGTACGTTGCTACAGTCACGAAAACGCAAGAATGACGGTGAATGGAACTATCGTCAAAGAGGACACGCGACTACCGAGGAGTTTCTAACAGAACGAAGACAAACTATACGCTTGATTTATTTTAGTTAATGAAATAAAATGATTAGACATTTTCAGAGGATTATCCTAAATTTGAATTAATCAAATTATAAAGACAAAGTTAAATCTTAGTTATATTTTATTTATGAATAATCAATAGTACTTAATATTTATAAATTATATAACCTGACACATGTACAAGCACTAACCGAACCATCTCATGTTTTATACTTAAACTAAACAAATTATAATCAAGAACCAGTAATATTAATTGAGTTAAAGCTAATCATATTTTATTTGATAAAGTATTGTCACATAATTTATATATTAAACAAGTTAAACTTCATCTGTGCAGAGAAAATAATTAAACATATGAGAACTTCTACTCAAACTAGATAGGACATGTGTTCAAGCTAATAAATTATAAATAAAAAAATACATTGATGACAGGAGTTAAATCATGTTACACTTTGACTTAGCAAAATAAAATGACATGCGAGAACACCTGTTTTTGAGTTTAATATATGCAACGTGGTTTCACTAATCAAGTTATAAATAAAGAAAATATATTCATGTAGCAGTTAATCATATTTAACATCTATATATCAGATAGCATAATGTAACACATATATTGCTTATAGATTAGAAAACTAATTACATGCAGATTAATCAAATTAATATTTAACTATATAATAAACAAATAAACACGTGAGATGATAAGCGTCGCTGCTAGGACATAGATCAGAGCGATATGAAACTAACGCAACAAAACAAGTTCATCACATATGCAATGTATTAAAACTAAGCAAGTATAATTAAAAGCATATTTAAGTTAACAATTAATCATATTAATTCTTTTGTGTAAAATGTCAAACAAATAAACCTATATTGATTTAAGTTATAAAACTGGCTGCAAGCATATATATTAATTAAATTAATATTTAACTTAATAAAGTCATAAATATTTGATATGAAGAACGTTAGTACTATCTCACCTAGCGCGTCGCTACGAAGCTAATGCTATGAGAACGACTTGGAACAGAGGTAATATAGATATACGCGAACGTGAGAGCGGACAACTGAGAGCAAAAGGATCAGACGAAAAACAAACTCACCAGCGATTGTCGATGGCAGAAATTAACAAAGCTCGATGGCGACGAAATTGATATCGACTGATCTCGGAGAAGGTGGACAGCATACAGGTCGCACCTCCCACGGTAACGACGGCTTTGTAAAGTATTGATCATGCAGCATTGTGGAGATGCTCCAATAATGGTTGTGGCTTCCGCGGCCATAAAAGCGCATCGGCGGCCAGCGAAAACATGCACGTCGACTCCGTGGCAACGGAACATGGGAAACTTGGTGACAAGAAATATGCATGGCATGTCTGGCGTGGCTTCATTCATGCATGGCCGACTGCTGCTTGATGTCCAGAAAACTATTGAGTTCGATGGTTGAAGCAATCTCCCAATCTCTCGCATAAGTTCTTTCTCCTTTTCGTTTCCCAAAATTCTTTCGTTTGTACGGTTATCAATTGCACACACAAAAGATCCAGGGTATGATGTCCTTGAATTGTTCTGCAAGTTGCTAGTGGAAGTGGAATGCACTGCCAGCCTTTTTGGCCTCTCTGCGAACGCATTTTACAGCTTACAGGACGTGCTGATTCCTCGAGATACCACCGGACGACCCCATGACGGATTAACTGATTCTGGATGGGACATGCTCGGGAAGTTGAAGATGGAGAGCTTCTTCACGCCGTACTTCCTCCACTAGTGCCCGTCGTCGTATGGCGCGTACCTAATCCTCTGCTGGGTGCTGGTGGAAGCCCTGCTGGAGCCCAGGTCGCAGGGGTAAGGAGGAACCGAGTCTAGAGCCGTGGCGAGGACGACGGCGGAGGCAACAGCGGCGGCGAGAGAAGGATGAGAAAAATATGATTTACTACACGAGAGATTTCCCAAACTAGGGGCTCCTCCACGGTAGTTTTTGGTGTGCTTTGCCCATGGGGTAGGTGCGTATATATTGGGAGAAAAACTCTCCACCTCCATGTCAACTAGCGATATGGTGCTAATTGACGTTGCACCCTCCATCTTTACTAATAGGCCTAATTAATTATTAAAGCCCATTAGTAAATAAATGAATGGGCATTTAGGATTATTGCACACAGGCTTGGTGGAAATGAGATATTTATTATTTTCGGAATTAATTAATTTCGTGGATAAAATAATTCTAGAAAAGTCCAGAATTATTATTTAAGCCGCGAAAAATACTCCGAAAGCTCCGAAAATTCGAGGGAATTTTTCAGAGACATTATGGAACATGAGGAACCCAAATAAAGTATTTGGAGCTCATGAAAAGATATTTTGGAGCATCTAAAAATTAGATTATGCTCACAGACAAGTGGAAACAAGCTACAGAAAAAGTCGGAAAAATTCTCGAGAAATTTGTAGAGATTGATTGATGGACGAGAAACTGAAAGGAGTGATTTGGGTTACAAAGAAAATATTTTAGGAAACTCCCAATGAAAACTTGAGCTGAGAAACAAGGAATATTGATTGCGGAAAAAGATAAAGACGTGCTGGAGAACAAAGATCGATCCACTAAACGCATTTTGAAAGACTTTGTTCGCTCTTAACACACAAGAGTTAACGAGCAAACATCAGATCAAACAATAGCCCGTCAAATTAGTTTCGAAAAATTTAAAGATTCTTATTAATTTTTTTTCATTTTTTTATAACTAATTGATACTATAATAAACTAAACTTAGGAAATTTTATCCGAATATTAAAACATTTATTTTATTTAGTGTTTCCTATGCACAACCCAAAATTGAAAATTTTGGGGTGTGACAATTCTACCCCACTTAACAGGAATCTCGTCCCGAGATTCGGAGAGACTTGGGAGATAGATAACGCTAATCTTCAAGTCTTCATGCTTTCTGTGATTTGTGTTGATGAGATATAAGACATGGATCGAGAATAGCCAAAAGATGACAAGAAAGATAAAGTTTGATCTTTAGTTCTTCATGCCTCTTCATGCCTCGTCGCTTGATATATTCAGGACTTGCTGTTGTTGCTACCCCACTTTAACAAAGATCTTATTCCACTTGGCGATGTCATTGAAGGCAACACTTTCTCTAAGGCTTGCTGCTATTGATGACTCCTTCGTGTGTTGATCCTCCACTAAGATGAAATAAAGAAGATAGCATGACAATCAAGGGTAGACAAGGACGGTGTATGAGAAAAATGGCAAGAATTAGGATCGATAGAAAGATAAGTAGAATAGAAGATGACACTACCCCACTTAACATGGATCGAACTACTCCTCAAGACTTATACCTTCCGAGCCACCTTTGAAACACGAGAACAAGGACAACACACAAGCAACACATCAAGCAAAACAAGCACACATCATATCATCGGTACTACACGTGCTTCTTCAACAATGGTGGTCATCCTAAGGAAAGAGTATGGATGATGAAAGGCCATCGAACTTTAGAACAAGATGAGATCAGAAAACTTTTGGTAAAAACAACACAAATCAAAAACCAAGGAAGTAAGAAATAATAGCTCAAAGGAAGCTATCAAGGAAGGGATACAACAGGACAAGGAAGAGGAAATAGTCAAGACCAATGAGTCAAGGGATGAGACAATAGTTTTATAGTAAAATAAGTTTTAGAATACGTCCAGTGCTACTTGGCATACGTCCTACAGTCAACACCGCTCTGATACCACTCTGTCACGCCCGGTTTTTTAAAGAAGACCAAGCACTCGTCATATGTGTGCCCAGGAAGTCCACACATACAACAACAGAATAGAGATATCAAAACAATGTTTATATAAAGTGAAATACTTAATATATTAACACTTACAACTATCAGAGTATCGCAGAACGGTGGCTAAGCTTCTGCTCGGGCTCCATTCTTCTCAGGGACGGCTGACTGGTGGCTCCATATGCCAAGCACTTCTGAAAGACTTCTGAAAACTCCACTACACCTTTATTCTTCTTCTAAGCAGCACCTTACTACACACTGGAGTGTGGTGGAAATAGCAAGAGTGAGTCCATGTCGAACTCAACAAATATAACATGGGGTTCATGAGGCTCAAAAGGCTAGACACTGGTTTGACTGCACTTAGCTTTTAATTGTCACAATTTTATTACATTAGTAGCATCAAGTTTGCATTAATCCCACAATAAACATATGATCAATGTAAAGATGAATAATGAACAGCAAAAACACATTTATAGTCATTAGTGATCATCTATTCCGTAAGGGTCCAAGGCCACTCGTGACCGTGAGCACGGCTGTTATAACAGTTTTACACTCTGCAGTGGTTGTACACTTTCACTGTGAGTCGTGATTTGCCCTTTCGCCCGAGGTGATCAGCCTCTTGACCCACTACCAAGGAAGGTCGACAGGGTTCACTATGAAGTCTTTCAAAGGTTCGTCTAACAAGTTAGGGCCATTAGATTCACTCGGCAAACAGATGTAGAGCCCCCCTTCCAAATGGCACAATGACGCGCAGTCTATACACATAAGGACAGAGGCCGCACTATACCCGATTCGTCAAGCCATTCTTACGCCACGAAGGTTACCACTAACAAGCTAGAAAAGGTCCTCATACTTGACTAAAGCCAGAGCCATATAGCCCTCACAGTTGTACTGTAAGTCCCGGATGTTCGCTTACTGATGAGTCCTTATAGAGAGAAACTAGAGCACCAAAAATAACCCCATGCTCTAGCCCTCTTTAAACAGTAATTAAAAAAATCATTTTTTAGTGTTGTTGCATATTCCATTAATCATATTACAAGATCATAGTTTATGTTCAGCGCTAGCAAAAGCTACCCAATGCAAAGTCCCATAGGTGACAAGGAAACAAGATATCAATAGCTAAGTTATAATCTCTATGGTTGTCAAGGACACATGCATATGTATGATAATTTCAGTGAATAGGACAACAAGAATGGTCCCATGTTATACTTGCCTCTTTCCCAAGGTTAAGCTGCTCAGAATCTTCAGCTGCTATCTTCCGGTCTCCAACTTTTGCTTCGACTGTCGGTCCTCAGCTCCTAGTCTTTAGCGCTAACGAACCACGCTTCCTCTACTCGTAGCAACCAAGCAACACAAATAGACAAACAATACACACATCTAAGAATATGCATCAAACACAAGAAACGCTTAAAAAGAGAACGCACTAAATGACACGGTACGTTGCTACAGTCACGAAAACGCAAGAATGACGGTGAATGGAACTATCGTCAAAGAGGACACGCGACTACCGAGGAGTTTCTAACAGAACGAAGAAGACAAACTATACGCTTGATTTATTTTAGTTAATGAAATAAAATGATTAGACATTTTCAGAGGATTATCCTAAATTTGAATTAATCAAATTATAAAGACAAAGTTAAATCTTAGTTATATTTTATTTATGAATAATCAATAGTACTTAATATTTATAAATTATATAACCTGACACATGTACAAGCACTAACCGAACCATCTCATGTTTTATACTTAAACTAAACAAATTATAATCAAGAACCAGTAATATTAATTGAGTTAAAGCTAATCATATTTTATTTGATAAAGTATTGTCACATAATTTATATATTAAACAAGTTAAACTTCATCTGTGCAGAGAAAATAATTAAACATATGAGAACTTCTACTCAAACTAGATAGGACATGTGTTCAAGCTAATAAATTATAAATAAAAAAATACATTGATGACAGGAGTTAAATCATGTTACACTTTGACTTAGCAAAATAAAATGACATGCGAGAACACCTGTTTTTGAGTTTAATATATGCAACGTGGTTTCACTAATCAAGTTATAAATAAAGAAAATATATTCATGTAGCAGTTAATCATATTTAACATCTATATATCAGATAGCATAATGTAACACATATATTGCTTATAGATTAGAAAACTAATTACATGCAGATTAATCAAATTAATATTTAACTATATAATAAACAAATAAACACGTGAGATGATAAGCGTCGCTGCTAGGACATAGATCAGAGCGATATGAAACTAACGCAACAAAACAAGTTCATCACATATGCAATGTATTAAAACTAAGCAAGTATAATTAAAAGCATATTTAAGTTAACAATTAATCATATTAATTCTTTTGTGTAAAATGTCAAACAAATAAACCTATATTGATTTAAGTTATAAAACTGGCTGCAAGCATATATATTAATTAAATTAATATTTAACTTAATAAAGTCATAAATATTTGATATGAAGAACGTTAGTACTATCTCACCTAGCGCGTCGCTACGAAGCTAATGCTATGAGAACGACTTGGAACAGAGGTAATATAGATATACGCGAACGTGAGAGCGGACAACTGAGAGCAAAAGGATCAGACGAAAAACAAACTCACCAGCGATTGTCGATGGCAGAAATTAACAAAGCTCGATGGCGACGAAATTGATATCGACTGATCTCGGAGAAGGTGGACAGCATACAGGTCGCACCTCCCACGGCAACGACGGCTTTGTAAAGTATTGATCATGCAGCATTGTGGAGATGCTCCAATAATGGTTGTGGCTTCCGCGGCCATAAAAGCGCATCGGCGGCCAGCGAAAACATGCACGTCGACTCCGTGGCAACGGAACATGGGAAACTTGGTGACAAGAAATATGCATGGCATGTCTGGCGTGGCTTCATTCATGCATGGCCGACTGCTGCTTGATGTCCAGAAAACTATTGAGTTCGATGGTTGAAGCAATCTCCCAATCTCTCGCATAAGTTCTTTCTCCTTTTCGTTTCCCAAAATTCTTTCGTTTGTACGGTTATCAATTGCACACACAAAAGATCCAGGGTATGATGTCCTTGAATTGTTCTGCAAGTTGCTAGTGGAAGTGGAATGCACTGCCAGCCTTTTTGGCCTCTCTGCGAACGCATTTTACAGCTTACAGGACGTGCTGATTCCTCGAGATACCACCGGACGACCCCATGACGGATTAACTGATTCTGGATGGGACATGCTCGGGAAGTTGAAGATGGAGAGCTTCTTCACGCCGTACTTCCTCCACTAGTGCCCGTCGTCGTATGGCGCGTACCTAATCCTCTGCTGGGTGCTGGTGGAAGCCCTGCTGGAGCCCAGGTCGCAGGGGTAAGGAGGAACCGAGTCTAGAGCCGTGGCGAGGACGACGGCGGAGGCAACAGCGGCGGCGAGAGAAGGATGAGAAAAATATGATTTACTACACGAGAGATTTCCCAAACTAGGGGCTCCTCCACGGTAGTTTTTGGTGTGCTTTGCCCATGGGGTAGGTGCGTATATATTGGGAGAAAAACTCTCCACCTCCATGTCAACTAGCGATATGGTGCTAATTGACGTTGCACCCTCCATCTTTACTAATAGGCCTAATTAATTATTAAAGCCCATTAGTAAATAAATGAATGGGCATTTAGGATTATTGCACACAGGCTTGGTGGAAATGAGATATTTATTATTTTCGGAATTAATTAATTTCGTGGATAAAATAATTCTAGAAAAGTCCAGAATTATTATTTAAGCCGCGAAAAATACTCCGAAAGCTCCGAAAATTCGAGGGAATTTTTCAGAGACATTATGGAACATGAGGAACCCAAATAAAGTATTTGGAGCTCATGAAAAGATATTTTGGAGCATCTAAAAATTAGATTATGCTCACAGACAAGTGGAAACAAGCTACAGAAAAAGTCGGAAAAATTCTCGAGAAATTTGTAGAGATTGATTGATGGACGAGAAACTGAAAGGAGTGATTTGGGTTACAAAGAAAATATTTTAGGAAACTCCCAATGAAAACTTGAGCTGAGAAACAAGGAATATTGATTGCGGAAAAAGATAAAGACGTGCTGGAGAACAAAGATCGATCCACTAAACGCATTTTGAAAGACTTTGTTCGCTCTTAACACACAAGAGTTAACGAGCAAACATCAGATCAAACAATAGCCCGTCAAATTAGTTTCGAAAAATTTAAAGATTCTTATTAATTTTTTTTCATTTTTTTATAACTAATTGATACTATAATAAACTAAACTTAGGAAATTTTATCCGAATATTAAAACATTTATTTTATTTAGTGTTTCCTATGCACAACCCAAAATTGAAAATTTTGGGGTGTGACAATTCTACCCCACTTAACAGGAATCTCGTCCCGAGATTCGGAGAGACTTGGGAGATAGATAACGCTAATCTTCAAGTCTTCATGCTTTCTGTGATTTGTGTTGATGAGATATAAGACATGGATCGAGAATAGCCAAAAGATGACAAGAAAGATAAAGTTTGATCTTTAGTTCTTCATGCCTCTTCATGCCTCGTCGCTTGATATATTCAGGACTTGCTGTTGTTGCTACCCCACTTTAACAAAGATCTTATTCCACTTGGCGATGTCATTGAAGGCAACACTTTCTCTAAGGCTTGCTGCTATTGATGACTCCTTCGTGTGTTGATCCTCCACTAAGATGAAATAAAGAAGATAGCATGACAATCAAGGGTAGACAAGGACGGTGTATGAGAAAAATGGCAAGAATTAGGATCGATAGAAAGATAAGTAGAATAGAAGATGACACTACCCCACTTAACATGGATCGAACTACTCCTCAAGACTTATACCTTCCGAGCCACCTTTGAAACACGAGAACAAGGACAACACACAAGCAACACATCAAGCAAAACAAGCACACATCATATCATCGGTACTACACGTGCTTCTTCAACAATGGTGGTCATCCTAAGGAAAGAGTATGGATGATGAAAGGCCATCGAACTTTAGAACAAGATGAGATCAGAAAACTTTTGGTAAAAACAACACAAATCAAAAACCAAGGAAGTAAGAAATAATAGCTCAAAGGAAGCTATCAAGGAAGGGATACAACAGGACAAGGAAGAGGAAATAGTCAAGACCAATGAGTCAAGGGATGAGACAATAGTTTTATAGTAAAATAAGTTTTAGAATACGTCCAGTGCTACTTGGCATACGTCCTACAGTCAACACCGCTCTGATACCACTCTGTCACGCCCGGTTTTTTAAAGAAGACCAAGCACTCGTCATATGTGTGCCCAGGAAGTCCACACATACAACAACAGAATAGAGATATCAAAACAATGTTTATATAAAGTGAAATACTTAATATATTAACACTTACAACTATCAGAGTATCGCAGAACGGTGGCTAAGCTTCTGCTCGGGCTCCATTCTTCTCAGGGACGGCTGACTGGTGGCTCCATATGCCAAGCACTTCTGAAAGACTTCTGAAAACTCCACTACACCTTTATTCTTCTTCTAAGCAGCACCTTACTACACACTGGAGTGTGGTGGAAATAGCAAGAGTGAGTCCATGTCGAACTCAACAAATATAACATGGGGTTCATGAGGCTCAAAAGGCTAGACACTGGTTTGACTGCACTTAGCTTTTAATTGTCACAATTTTATTACATTAGTAGCATCAAGTTTGCATTAATCCCACAATAAACATATGATCAATGTAAAGATGAATAATGAACAGCAAAAACACATTTATAGTCATTAGTGATCATCTATTCCGTAAGGGTCCAAGGCCACTCGTGACCGTGAGCACGGCTGTTATAACAGTTTTACACTCTGCAGTGGTTGTACACTTTCACTGTGAGTCGTGATTTGCCCTTTCGCCCGAGGTGATCAGCCTCTTGACCCACTACCAAGGAAGGTCGACAGGGTTCACTATGAAGTCTTTCAAAGGTTCGTCTAACAAGTTAGGGCCATTAGATTCACTCGGCAAACAGATGTAGAGCCCCCCTTCCAAATGGCACAATGACGCGCAGTCTATACACATAAGGACAGAGGCCGCACTATACCCGATTCGTCAAGCCATTCTTACGCCACGAAGGTTACCACTAACAAGCTAGAAAAGGTCCTCATACTTGACTAAAGCCAGAGCCATATAGCCCTCACAGTTGTACTGTAAGTCCCGGATGTTCGCTTACTGATGAGTCCTTATAGAGAGAAACTAGAGCACCAAAAATAACCCCATGCTCTAGCCCTCTTTAAACAGTAATTAAAAAAATCATTTTTTAGTGTTGTTGCATATTCCATTAATCATATTACAAGATCATAGTTTATGTTCAGCGCTAGCAAAAGCTACCCAATGCAAAGTCCCATAGGTGACAAGGAAACAAGATATCAATAGCTAAGTTATAATCTCTATGGTTGTCAAGGACACATGCATATGTATGATAATTTCAGTGAATAGGACAACAAGAATGGTCCCATGTTATACTTGCCTCTTTCCCAAGGTTAAGCTGCTCAGAATCTTCAGCTGCTATCTTCCGGTCTCCAACTTTTGCTTCGACTGTCGGTCCTCAGCTCCTAGTCTTTAGCGCTAACGAACCACGCTTCCTCTACTCGTAGCAACCAAGCAACACAAATAGACAAACAATACACACATCTAAGAATATGCATCAAACACAAGAAACGCTTAAAAAGAGAACGCACTAAATGACACGGTACGTTGCTACAGTCACGAAAACGCAAGAATGACGGTGAATGGAACTATCGTCAAAGAGGACACGCGACTACCGAGGAGTTTCTAACAGAACGAAGAAGACAAACTATACGCTTGATTTATTTTAGTTAATGAAATAAAATGATTAGACATTTTCAGAGGATTATCCTAAATTTGAATTAATCAAATTATAAAGACAAAGTTAAATCTTAGTTATATTTTATTTATGAATAATCAATAGTACTTAATATTTATAAATTATATAACCTGACACATGTACAAGCACTAACCGAACCATCTCATGTTTTATACTTAAACTAAACAAATTATAATCAAGAACCAGTAATATTAATTGAGTTAAAGCTAATCATATTTTATTTGATAAAGTATTGTCACATAATTTATATATTAAACAAGTTAAACTTCATCTGTGCAGAGAAAATAATTAAACATATGAGAACTTCTACTCAAACTAGATAGGACATGTGTTCAAGCTAATAAATTATAAATAAAAAAATACATTGATGACAGGAGTTAAATCATGTTACACTTTGACTTAGCAAAATAAAATGACATGCGAGAACACCTGTTTTTGAGTTTAATATATGCAACGTGGTTTCACTAATCAAGTTATAAATAAAGAAAATATATTCATGTAGCAGTTAATCATATTTAACATCTATATATCAGATAGCATAATGTAACACATATATTGCTTATAGATTAGAAAACTAATTACATGCAGATTAATCAAATTAATATTTAACTATATAATAAACAAATAAACACGTGAGATGATAAGCGTCGCTGCTAGGACATAGATCAGAGCGATATGAAACTAACGCAACAAAACAAGTTCATCACATATGCAATGTATTAAAACTAAGCAAGTATAATTAAAAGCATATTTAAGTTAACAATTAATCATATTAATTCTTTTGTGTAAAATGTCAAACAAATAAACCTATATTGATTTAAGTTATAAAACTGGCTGCAAGCATATATATTAATTAAATTAATATTTAACTTAATAAAGTCATAAATATTTGATATGAAGAACGTTAGTACTATCTCACCTAGCGCGTCGCTACGAAGCTAATGCTATGAGAACGACTTGGAACAGAGGTAATATAGATATACGCGAACGTGAGAGCGGACAACTGAGAGCAAAAGGATCAGACGAAAAACAAACTCACCAGCGATTGTCGATGGCAGAAATTAACAAAGCTCGATGGCGACGAAATTGATATCGACTGATCTCGGAGAAGGTGGACAGCATACAGGTCGCACCTCCCACGGCAACGACGGCTTTGTAAAGTATTGATCATGCAGCATTGTGGAGATGCTCCAATAATGGTTGTGGCTTCCGCGGCCATAAAAGCGCATCGGCGGCCAGCGAAAACATGCACGTCGACTCCGTGGCAACGGAACATGGGAAACTTGGTGACAAGAAATATGCATGGCATGTCTGGCGTGGCTTCATTCATGCATGGCCGACTGCTGCTTGATGTCCAGAAAACTATTGAGTTCGATGGTTGAAGCAATCTCCCAATCTCTCGCATAAGTTCTTTCTCCTTTTCGTTTCCCAAAATTCTTTCGTTTGTACGGTTATCAATTGCACACACAAAAGATCCAGGGTATGATGTCCTTGAATTGTTCTGCAAGTTGCTAGTGGAAGTGGAATGCACTGCCAGCCTTTTTGGCCTCTCTGCGAACGCATTTTACAGCTTACAGGACGTGCTGATTCCTCGAGATACCACCGGACGACCCCATGACGGATTAACTGATTCTGGATGGGACATGCTCGGGAAGTTGAAGATGGAGAGCTTCTTCACGCCGTACTTCCTCCACTAGTGCCCGTCGTCGTATGGCGCGTACCTAATCCTCTGCTGGGTGCTGGTGGAAGCCCTGCTGGAGCCCAGGTCGCAGGGGTAAGGAGGAACCGAGTCTAGAGCCGTGGCGAGGACGACGGCGGAGGCAACAGCGGCGGCGAGAGAAGGATGAGAAAAATATGATTTACTACACGAGAGATTTCCCAAACTAGGGGCTCCTCCACGGTAGTTTTTGGTGTGCTTTGCCCATGGGGTAGGTGCGTATATATTGGGAGAAAAACTCTCCACCTCCATGTCAACTAGCGATATGGTGCTAATTGACGTTGCACCCTCCATCTTTACTAATAGGCCTAATTAATTATTAAAGTCCATTAGTAAATAAATGAATGGGCATTTAGGATTATTGCACACAGGCTTTGGTGGAAAATGAGATATTTATTATTTTCGGAATTAATTAATTTCGTGGATAAAATAATTCTAGAAAAGTCCAGAATTATTATTTAAGCCGTGAAAAATACTCCGAAAGCTCCGAAAATTCGAGGGAATTTTTCAGAGACATTATGGAACATGAGGAACCCAAATAAAGTATTTGGAGCTCATGAAAAGATATTTTGGAGCATCTAAAAATTAGATTATGCTCACAGACAAGTGGAAACAAGCTACAGAAAAAGTCGGAAAAATTCTCGAGAAATTTGTAGAGATTGATTGATGGACGAGAAACTGAAAGGAGTGATTTGGGTTACAAAGAAAATATTTTAGGAAACTCCCAATGAAAACTTGAGCTGAGAAACAAGGAATATTGATTGCGGAAAAAGATAAAGACGTGCTGGAGAACAAAGATCGATCCACTAAACGCATTTTGAAAGACTTTGTTCGCTCTTAACACACAAGAGTTAACGAGCAAACATCAGATCAAACAATAGCCCGTCAAATTAGTTTCGAAAAATTTAAAGATTCTTATTAATTTTTTTTCATTTTTTTATAACTAATTGATACTATAATAAACTAAACTTAGGAAATTTTATCCGAATATTAAAACATTTATTTTATTTAGTGTTTCCTATGCACAACCCAAAATTGAAAATTTTGGGGTGTGACACAATCTAACTAAGCCAAGCATATAACTATGATAAACTAAGAACAATATAATTGCAAATATAATCAAGTAGAGCAAAGTCATAACCAATATATTGAAATAGAACAAAGTCATATTCATAATATTGAAGAACAATGATGAACAATTGAAGAACAATAGAGGAATTACCAAGAATCCTCTTGACAGATCCGGGAACCAATCGAAGATTGACTCCTTCTAGTTCTAATCCTATGTAGCTATGCTAACTAGAGATCTAGTTGATGTGGTGGCTCTAGGGCTTGATCAGAGGCTCTCCTCCTGAATTAGGGTTTGAAGTATGAGACGAGGGCCTCTCCTCCAGGGTCAGGGGCCTTGCTTATATAGCCCTTTCAGATGAATCTGGGCCGTTGGATCAAACCGACATTGAACGGACGGTTTTCCTTGATCCTCTAGGTCGGTGGAGCATAATCCTCGAGGCGGAGCCTGATTGGCTGAGCCAGCAGGGCGGGCGCCCTAGGGACTAGGGCAGGCGCCCTGTCCCCGGCTCTGTTACGCCTCCCGTTCGTTCTCGTGGCTTCTGGACTCTTCTAGATGTAAGATAATTACATGTTCGGTTAATATCCCATCATTAATCCGACATGTGGGCCTTTCTTCCATATTTCCTGATAACCCCCTGCAGAAATAGATAAACAACAAAACTCATGGAATTCTGTCAGATAAAACCCTAAGTCTAGGTGTTGGTTTCATTTGGATCCTTTTCTCTATTTATTTGATAGTTATAATTGATACTTAAGGACCGTCAACAAACTTCCCCAAGCTTACCTCTTGCTCGTCCCTGAGCAAGGAGAGACTCAGTAGTTGCTGAAATGCCTTTGAATTTTGACAGTACACATGCTTTCAAATAGAGTCTCATCTCTAAGTTAAAGTAAACTGTCAAGACTTAAAACTTACTCATTATACCTTTCACCATGGGGCTTGCAACCGTCACCTTTGTCTTGAGCGGTTAAAAGATAGAACAGTCTAGTCAAGCGCCATGTCTCTTATTCTTGATCAGCTATAGCTCTGGAGTTTTTTGCAGATTTTCAAATAAAACTCAGAGATTCCTTGTATGACTCTCTCAGGTCTCTCTTTTGTGGTATTTCTGGATCCTCACCAAGGCAGTAATGATGTCTGCCTTCTCTCAAAGCAAAGTATGTAGTATTTGTGGTATAAGGCAGAGTGACATTGCCTTCTCTCTCATCCTATTCTAATAAGGCTTTTGATATCTGGAGCTCATCGGTGGGAGATAAAGTATACATACTTACAAGACATTTATTGCATAGTCAAACCATGGATCCAGAGAAACAAGCCAATAAGTCAAATCAAGATGTGCATGTGTGGCGAATAAATGGTGTATGGTGGTAGTGATGATAACAATGATGAAAGTCTAATTTTACTTTTGCTCTTTTGAGGGGATACGTACCTTTCTTGCTTTCTAAAGCTCTTGAGGAGAATGAGGTGCTCTATATTTTTTTTCCTCTCAGGTGGGTATCTTGTACCCCTAATTCTACTGTCGGACACTTGTCCATTTTTACCTCTCTTCTCACACTTTTTCTTTTTTTTTCATCGAGGTTCCGAGCACTTGCTCCTTTTTATTTCCTCGTATCTTTTTCTTTTCGAGGTTCCGGGCACTTGCCCCTTTTTATTTCCTCGTATAGAGCACTCATCTCCTTAGAACAATATAGCAAGTGGTAGTAACCAAAATAGCTTGAGCATTTATTTCACAGGGGATAACAAGAATGGGAAAATATTTTTGGCTATTCTCTCCCGGATTAGGAGTAGAATAATTTTATGTGGATCTGGAGATGAGAATGAGTGGATATATGTGGATGCGTACTTCCGGAGTAGAAGCAGCATGTATGAGTGATTGTGCAAGTGAATCTTGATTTTAACCGCATGACAAGCTCCTAAGGGTCTACACAGCTTGACTACACTCAATGCTCATAAGCAGTAAAAAATAAAGGTATGGCTTAAAGTCTAGCAAGCATGTATGTATGGCTGTGGTAGGAACTTAAACTCTCATCATACAGGAACTCATCATGTAGCATTTTAAGATTTTCAAAGATAAAATTCTCCAGAATTCTAGCATCTCTAGGAATAGATAAACAGCAGCTCAACCTTTCCATATCATATCCGTTAACAACTTAGACTTTAGATCAAGTTCTCTTCCCACAAGTTCAGGTTTAGAGCAAGCTTTAAATGATAACAGTTGTGTCTAAACTTAGAGAGAGGACTTCAAATTTGAAAATTAGGGAAAGCAACTATTCATCATATCCATGCTAGAGTTTTATTATTATTTAGATTCAGTTTAGCATAGCCACTTTATTTATTTATTAAAACACACTAAGCAAAAGATATAGGTATATATATAAGCACAAAATCTTTATTTGGTTTTTTTTTCATAGTTATGTATATTTTTATTTTTATAGGGTAGAAGTATATATAAATATAAAGATAAAGATAGAAATACTTAGCAAGATAATGGGGGTGCTCTCCCCCAAGCTGGATCTTGACATAATCTCTTCTGATGTAGCTAGCAGATGGCGGAGGTGTATTTGAAAGTCGGCAGCACCCTAACAGCGATTAGAATGTCCTCTGTCTGCTAGTCTCCTTGAATTCTGTGAAGCTCAAATAGACAACAAAGCTTTGTGGAACTGATTAAGTGTTAGCATAAATATCTAGCCTTTATCATGCTGAGCCTCCTTGATTTTTTTATGTTGTTGTTTTTTTTTATAAAGCAGAAGAAAATATTTATGTATTTATTATATATATATATATTTTTTATGCCACCACAGTGAATGTACTTATGGGTTTTATGCCACTCGCATACTCACATGGGGCTTTAGGGTTTTTAACATTTTTATTTTCTTTTTAAGATAGTATGAATATGATTAACTAAGCAAACTATTTAAGATAAAGTAAATAATTAAAAGGAAAGGATAACTACCAAGTTACCTCTTGGCAAGGCGTTCGGTGTTTTTAAGTCCTCCGAACGGGACTCTTATTCGTTCAGTCGTCCTGGGACTTGGTGAATGGCGTAGTCGGTGTTTTCGGCAGCGCCTCTTCTTCATGTGCAACTGTCTTTTCTTTCCATACCTGTCTCGGTGCTTTGGTCTCCTCAGGACAGTGTTGGTTGAGTGGTATGTCTTCAGATCTTACCACTTCTCCTTCATAATCTGCCCATCCGTCCTTGATGACCTGTTGCTTCTGATTGTGGTTACGTCGCCTTCTTCTTGTCCTGACCTGCTTGGATTCTTCAAATACATAGTTAGGGTCAGTAAAGTAAAGACGTACCTTCTCAGAGGGGAAGTGCATGTGGACTTCTCCAGTTCCAATGTAAATGATTGCTTTGACAGTACTAAGGAATGGTCTTCCAAGGATGATGGGTGGATCATATTCATCTTCTCCCATGTCAATAACCTGAAAGTCTGTATGGACAAAGTGATCGTCTATCTTGACAGGGACGTCAGTTACTGTACCTTCGACCTGTCGGAATGTCTGATCTGCCATCTGGAGCTGAATATATGTTGGGTTTAAGGGCATGGTTCCGAACAGAAGTTCATAGGTGACCTTGGCCATTATGTTGACGCCCGACCCAGTGTCGCAAAGTGTCTTGTAGAAGTGGGATCCATTAATAGAGCAATAAATGCTTGGCATACCTGGGTCGTCCTTCTTAGGCAAGAACGGTGACTTGAGTTGGCGATCTTGACCTTTGTGCACAGCAGTGACCATCTTAGCTGTCTCGGTCCATACTTTCTTCTTGCTCTTGTTCCTCCTGTTGGTCCTCTTCCTTGGTTCATATTGGGGTTGCTCTGGGATTTGTGCGGTCTTGTTCTTGAAGAAAAACGTTTCCTTCCTCCCCTTGATGTAGAAACTGATCTTGGCAGCACTAGCATAGATGACAGCTCCCGCAGTGTTCAGGAATGGTCTCCCTAGGATGACGGGAGCCCTCTCATCAGAACCGGTCTCTATCACTACGAAGTCTGCTGGAGCGTACGAGGAACCCACTCGGACACAGATGTTCTTCAATATTCCTCTCGGGAAACTCAGTGTCCTATCTGCAAGCTGCAAACACATGGTTGTTTCTAATAATGGTTGTGAAAAGAGTTTTTCATAGAGTACCCTGGGCATGATGTTGACGCTGGAGCCAAAGTCACAGAGTGCTTCTGGGAAGTCTCGCATGCCGATGGAGATCGGGATGACGGGGCGTCCTGGATCGCCTCTCTTGACCGGCAGACGGTCAGTACTTACTTCCACGATAGGGTTACTCCAGTAATCTCCTGCATCAAACATGTCTACAAGATTTGCAGATTCTAGTCCTTCCGGTTGTGATGGTATACCGGGGTTAGTAGCAGGAACAGCAGCAGCTATTTGATTCAACTGAGATTCAATCATTTTATTAAAGCTAATCTGGTTCTTGATGGCAGTAGAGAAATTATCCATTCTATTATTTGTATTTTCTAGTATTTTATCATTAGATGCCAATTTCTTAGACAGGTTATCCATTAGCTTTCCTTGGTTGGATACTAACTCTCTCAAAGGTGGATAATTATTATTATTATTGAAAGAATTGTTACCTTGGTAATTACCTGAGTAGTTAGGCCTCTGTTGATTCCAACCTTGATTCTGCTGAGGACGGTTGTAGTTGTTGTTGTTGTTATTGTTGATGTAGTTCACGTCCTCCAGCAACTCAGGACAGTGATTGCCTGAGTGTCCAGTACCTCCACACTCCTCACAAGTCATGTGGGAGTCGTAGACGTGCATGACTTCTTTCTTTTCTCCAGCTCGATCATTGAGCTTCTTCATGAGTAGGTCTAGCTTGGCAGACAGCATGTCTACCTCCTTGAGCTGGTGCATACCTCCACCTCTCTTGCGTGTCTGAGTTCTTTCTTCATTCCAACCTTGGTTGGATGCCATCTTCTCCACAAGAGCTGTGGCTTGAGGTATGGTGAGTGATAGGAATGCTCCTCCAGCTGCAGCATCCATGGTTTCACGGGCACTGTTAATGAGCCCATGATAAAATGTCTGCATCAACAGCCAGCTTTCCATTCTATGATGGGGACATTCTAGGATGTAGTCTTGGAAACGCTCCCATGCTTCTGGAACGGATTCATCATGTTGTTGCTGAAAACTTGTAATCTTCCCACGGAGAGCATTGGTCTTGCCCATGGGAAAGAATTTGGCCAGAAAGTTCATGGAGCAGAGTGCCCACGTAGTGTTCTTCTCCTTTGTAGCGTAGAACCACTGCTTCGCTCTCCCCAACAGTGAGAATGGAAAAAGGCGAAGTAGTATGGCGTCTCTGGGGACTTCAGCCATGGTGAAAGTGCTGCAGATCTCCAGGAAGTGTTGAAGATGAGCACTAGCGTCTTCATGTGGCTTCCCACAGAACTGGTTAGGTTGCACCATGTTGATGAGCCCAGGCTTGAGCTCGAAGTTGCGGTCGATCTCCCCAGCAGGTCCAGTGCGGATGTTGTCCGTAGTGGGAGCTAAGAACTCGCGGATCGACTTGTTCGCCATGGCTTCGAATTCAGTCGACAAATTCCGGATGAAACTTCGGCGGTCTTCGGATTTGGATGAAGCTTTGTGCTGAAGTGTTGACGATGTCTTCTTGAGCTTGGCTCTTGTTCTTCTGAATAAGGCTTCGGGATCGTCAACAAAGTTGTCTGGAAGATGTCTTCTATTCATGCATCACCCTGCAATAAATAATCAAAATGGAAAATACAGGGGTAAAACTGTATAAGAGAATTGATAAGCTCGATCAGATTAGTGATGCAAATGATGACTCAAAGTTCCATATTCATTCCTACTTAGTAATCAACCTTCCCCGGCAACGGCGCCAAAAATGCTTGTTGGGCATTCTTAACGTCACTACCAAAAGTAGACTTAGTTTTCTAATTCTGATAACGGCGCCAAAAATGTCAAACCTATCCCTCATGCCACTTAAGCCAAGTTGTCATCCCCAGCATGACATGAGAGACGCGGTATTGAAATATGCATTTGCTCATCAAGATAAATAATAAAAGGGATCTGCAAGCGCACAGATTAATACCGATGTAGCATTTTAACCGGGAAGTATTCCAGGTATCGTTATTTATATTTTTACCACTGGGAAGGGATTTCTAAGTATCATGGTTGATAATGGAATGAGAATATG
The DNA here is from genome assembly GCA_022457205.1 of Saccharum spontaneum. Taxonomy (NCBI): domain Eukaryota; kingdom Viridiplantae; phylum Streptophyta; class Magnoliopsida; order Poales; family Poaceae; genus Saccharum; species Saccharum spontaneum. The sequence goes on along the minus strand of CM039585.1, from coordinate 49,058,495 downwards.
GAACTGAGTACACATCATTGCATGTATAACCGAGAGTATTTATCAATCTCTTTATACAGGTATAAATGTCACATTAAGTAAAGGTAAAGTGATAATGGTGACAAAGATAATTAATCTGATCAGCTAGCCACATATAATAATGATAAGCACCTCAACAGATATTCTAGCAAGTCATTAGCATGGAATTAGGATGAACTACAAAGATATTCCCTAAGTTATTATTAACTATAAAGTCTAGCATATCATAGTTAGTGCAATTATACATGGCAATCATGGTGAGAAAAGACTATATCCATGCATAGTGAATATTAGCAAGGAAGATGAAGAACATAGCAATCACTCCCCTGTAATAGTGTTGCTCTGCCTGCCCTATACACGAGAGGGGGACTATATAAGAATCAACGAAGCTGTCACTATCGCGAACTACCCCACAATCCGGCATATAGGGTGCAATCGCAGATAAATACGGTATAGACACCACGTCTACACAATAGTTATCATTCACCCACTGTACACATGGATAAACGCTATACGATCCTAGGCATGTATATAATTCCAATCTAACTAAGCCAAGCATATAACTATGATAAACTAAGAACAATATAATTACAAATATAATCAAGTAGAGCAAAGTCATAACCAATATATTGAAATAGAACAAAGTCATATTCATAATATTGAAGAACAATGATGAACAATTGAAGAACAATAGAGGAATTACCAAGAATCCTCTTGACAGATCCGGGAACCAATCGAAGATTGACTCCTTCTAGTTCTAATCCTATGTAGCTATGCTAACTAGAGATCTAGTTGATGTGGTGGCTCTAGGGCTTGATCAGAGGCTCTCCTCCTGAATTAGGATTTGAAGTATGAGACGAGGGCCTCTCCTCCAGGGTCAGGGGCCTTGCTTATATAGCCCTTTTGGATGAATCTGGGCCGTTGGATCAAACCGACATTGAACGGACGGTTTTCCTTGATCCTCTAGGTCGGTGGAGCATAATCCTCGAGGCGGAGCCTGATTGGCTGAGCCAGCAGGGCGGGCGCCTTAGGGACTAGGGTGGGCGCCCTGTCCCCGGCTCTGTTACGCCTCCCGTTCGTTCTCGTGGCTTCTGGACTCTTCTAGATGTAAGATAATTACATGTTCGGTTAATATCCCGTCATTAATCCGACATGTGGGCCTTTCTTCCGTATTTCCTGATAACCCCCTGCAGAAATAGATAAACAGCAAAACTCGTGGAATTCTGTCAGATAAAACCCTAAGTCTAGGTGTTGGTTTCATTTGGATCCTTTTCTCTATTTATTTGATAGTTATAATTGATACTTAAGGACCGTCAACAGCTTCCTAGCAAGGTTCAAGTAGAGTTAGATGATTCCTCAGGATTCCGGATCTGTTCGTCTGGAGATTGGTAATTTGCCTTTGTATCTCATTTAAGACTTTGTTCTATTTCAATAATATGTTTCTCTTTATCATGTTCTTAGTTTACTCTAGTTATATATTAGATATAGTATTATTTGATGATTTGCATTTGCATATGTTTGTAGAGTACCTAATTCCGTTCGTGTGAGAGTTAGGTAGCTTTGATTATGTAAGCGTGGTACTTAGATATGAAATTCCATGCGAATGCCGACTATGTATCGGGACGTGTGGTAGATTGCTAAGATGACAGCTTGGTTGAGTCCTTTGAAGTTCATCCCCCGTATATAGATGACATGGTAGAGCCCGGTCTCGAAGGAGAAGAAGATTATGTTTCCAATTCTCCCTAGTAGATGTTATAATTTTGCTTTGATTCAGTTTTACTAATAGATGAAGATATATATGCTAGAGTGAGCAGCAAGACTTAGTGTTTAGGAATAACTTAGGAATTCTTTACTCTAACCGAATCTCGAGATTAGTCATACTATTTTTAGTGAGTCTCAGTTTTCTATCTCTAGAATACCATTATCATGCTACATTCATTTATCATTTATTTTTTACTTGACTTACCCCTGCTAAAGCATAAAAGTGGTTGGTTTATCATAGGTCTGCCTCACGGTCCTTCCTTTGGGATTAAAATAAATAACAATACTCGGGATACTCTGGCTAGAATGCTACAATAGGTGATTTATTTGTGCGCTTGCGGATACTTATGTTTAATATTATTTAGAGTTTTCAAGTGTAGTTATAATTACCAGCGTTTTGAGCTTCATGCTAGGGATGACAACTTAGTACATAGTGATGTAAGAAATGTCAACAAGCATTCTTGGCGTCATTGCCGAGGAAGGAAGAGTAATATGGCAATAGAAATAAATACTTATAGATAAACCATAACCTTTGCTTTAGCAGGCTTACCTTTGTTTATTTTTGTTTATGTATTTTATGCAGAGTAAGTGTAGGGCTAGTTGTGATCCACAATTCTTTATCAATCAGAATCAACCAAATTGAGAAGAAGCTTAACATCAGTTTTTGGGAGCCATGGCTCAGAAGACTCTGTGTGAATTCTCTGCTCCAAGCACCGAGAACATTCGCGTTGGACCAACACTCGACACCAATGATCATGAATTTGAGCTCAAGCTAAACCTCATAAATATGGTGCAGGCTAATACATTTAGTGGAAAGACATATGAAGATGCTAGTGCTCATTTGCAAAATTTTCTAGAGATTTGTAGCACCGTCGTCAAGGACATTGCTCAAGATATCATACTACTTCGTTTGTTTCCGTTCTCACTAGAGGAAAGAGCGAAGCAGTGGTTATACACCAACAAAAATCAAATTAATATATGGGAAAGATGTTCCCAAACTTTCCTAAAAAAGTTTTTTTCCTATAGGCAAGACCACTGCCTTAAGAGCAAAGATTGCAGATTTCCGTCAGCACAAAGGTGAACCTATTCCAGAAGCATGGGAGCATTTTCAAGAATATATCTCAGATTTTCCTCATCATGAAATGAAAGAATGGTTGCTCATGCAAAAGTTCTATCATGGATTAATTCAGAAATCACGTGAACAACTTGATGCCACTGCTAGAGGATCATTTATGTCACTCACTCATGGAAAAATTGAAGTACTTATGGAGAAGATAGCAACAAATCAGAGCTAGACATCATGTAATACTCAATCAAGCCATAAGATTGAAGAAGTTCCAAAAGAAGTATGTATATTGTCAACCAAGATGGATGTATTGTTGAATTGGCTAGAATAGCGAGACAATTACAAGAGAGATCGTCAAGCCATTCAAGATGCAGTCAATGCTCAGAACAGATGTGGAGAATATTTAGGAGTTGAATTTGTTGAGTCACCAGAAGATATCAATACCATCATCAACAAGTCCACTCCACAACAACAAAAGCAAGGATGGAGTCAACCTCGGTCCACCAACCAAGGTAAGTACCAAGGTAATAATTATTATAATTTTTTCAATTTTAAACAACCATCCTTGAGAGATCTAATCTTAGAACAAGCTAGAATTAATGACAACATTGCAAAAAGGCTTGCTTATAATGATAAGATCTTAGAAAGTATAAGTGCTAAAATGAATAGTTTTTCTTCTGCTGTTAAAGAACAAATGATTTTCAATAAAAAGGTGGAATTGCAATTAGCCCAGTTAGCTTCTACTCTGCCTATTGCCACTAACCTTGAGAAGGTCAAAGCTATAACCACAAGAGGTGGCAAGTCTACTCGTGATCCACCATACCCAAATGCGGTAGGTAAGACATCGGTGGCAGTGCAAGCAGAAGCAGAGAAGGAAGACAATGAACTTTTACCACAAGAACATGAATTATAGCAAGATTTTCATGACACCACTCTCCTACCGTTTTCACGCAAAAATAGAAAGGCTAAAATGGACGAGCAGTTTGATAAGTTTGTATAGGTAATTCAAAAATTATATATCAATATTTCGTTATTAGATGCCGTCCAGGAGCCTACATGCGTGAAGTATATTCGAGACATCCTCAACAACAAAAGACCTCTGCCCCCTACTGAAGTGATCGAGCTAACGGAGGAGTGTGGTGCGGCCATCCTCAACACATCACCTGTCAAGAAGAAGGATCTAGGATGCCCCACTATTGATTGTTCAATCAGAAGCTAGAATTTTGAGAATGCATTATGTGATCTTAGAGCAAGCGTCAGTGTCATGCCCAAGAAGGTTTTCGATAAGTTCAACTACTCTACGCTAACACCAACTTCAATGTGTCTACAACTAGCCGACCAGTCAGTCCGCTACCCTGCAAGAATTGCTGAGAATATTTCGGTAAAAATCTAAAACTTTTTCGTTCCTGTAGATTTTGTAGTACTTAACATGTAGGAAGACATGAAGACACCTCTCGTCCTTGGGAGACAATTCTTGAGTACCACAAATGCTCACATTGATGTCGGAGCTGGAGAGATTAAATTCAACATTAACGGAAAAGAAGAGTGGTTCGTATTCAAGCCAAGACCAGAGCAATGCTCAATTTTGGAGTGTCATGAAGAACAAGAATCAAGGTCATCATCTCCGGGACCGGAGAATACACCCGAAGAATAATTTAACTGGAGAAGTCCAGTTCGGTGGACTTAAAATTCCCGAACCCTTCACTGGAGGTAACTCGGTAGTTATCTGTAGTTTAACTTTTCACATTGCATTTGCATATTTACTTTTTCAATGAGTGCATTAGAAAATAAAATAAAAATTCTCATCACGGCATAGTAAAAGTTAAAGCCCTATGTAATTATGTAACACCCCTGGTGTTACTAGCTTACTTAGCACACGATTAAGGCCTAAAAGAAACTAACAAAATGAGTTCTCGGGTTTTAAAATTTTAATCGCTCATGGAATGATACTCGACTCTTATGTGACTCACTTCTGTAGTTAGGAAAACTATACAAGTGTTCTAAGTTAGTATTTTAGGTGGAAATATGCCAATGTGATCCTAATAAGAAAAATAGAACAATGTAGCTTCTGAACCTAATTTAAATTCGAGCTTCTGGATTATGTGCCAAATTGTTTAATCGCTAGCTCGGTGGCTTTTGTGGTGTGTTGTTGTAGTCAATATTTTAGAAATGGTTGTATATACGTGTTTATATTTGTTAGTTGACTAATTTAGCAAACAAATAAAAAATATATAGAGAAAGCTATACACTCACGTATTTGTTTCGATAAGCATTCTTCCCATATAAATATATATAAAAGCATACAATGGATATATGCATACGAGTATGTAGATTAGTAGCAAAGAAATAATGATATGTTTCTAATTACATAATTATCTATATGCTTTGATTAAAAGAAAGAAAGAAAATTGCAAAACACACGACACACACCAGAACTCACGCACGCCACAGCACACCCACACATGCACGGCAAACGGAAATTGCCCAGCACAATCAACTCTCTCTAGCTCGTCTTCCTTCGTTCCTGTGCAGCGCATGCTCTGAATTATGCAAGCCAGTTTGAGAGAGTAAGAATGCAGTGCAAGTCCGGCCGCATAGTTTGACCGAGAAAGAGAGCCGGCCGTGTGTAAGGTCCAAAAAGGCTAGAGGGGGGGTGAATAGCCTAATAAAAAACTTCTACACAAATTACTTAACCACAAGTTAGTATAAAAGGTGGTGGAGCAAAATGCACTAGCACTAACTAATTAAGCAAGCCACCTACACAAGTCTAGTTCAAGGCTATCCACTAAACACAACAACAACAACAACAAGCTAGAAACGAGATGTAATACGAGAGAAGAGCTTCGAGTGATTATACCGCCGTGTAGAGATGAGAAGTACCAATAAATCAATCACACAAGAGAAATCCTCGGCAAAGAGATGACACAAGATTTTTACCGAGGTTCACTTGCTTCCCGGCAAGCTACTCCTCGTTGTGGCGATACACCCACTTGTCGGTTCGCGAGCTAATCGACTATCAAGAGTCGAGCCCTCGGCGGGCACCGCACAACCACACACAAGATGGGGATCCTCCAAGTCACGAGCTTCACTAGAGTATCCAATTTGTGAACTCCCGCGGGGAAGGATCAAGAACCCCTTACAACACTTGGTGATGGCTCCAACAATCTCCAATTGCGAGCTCAATCACCTCCGCTGCTCCAAGCCGTCTACCGTGTCGGGAAACACGGAAGAGTAACAAGAAATCCGCAGCAACTCGAAGATCAAGTGCCTCTAGAATGCAACTCTCGAGCAATGCACTTGAATCTCACTCAATCTCACTCAAGATGTGCAATCAATCAAAGAGATGAGTGGAGGGGTGTTCTCTAGCTCAAAGAATGTCTCTAGGTCTCAAAATGTGCAAGAGATACCCTCAAACCCCGGCCACCATCTATTTATAACGAAGGGGTACGCAGCTAGCCGTTACGGATGACGCAGCGAAAATCGCGCTGACCGGACGCTCCGGTCAGGGTGACCGGACGCGTCCGGTCACTACACGACGAACGTGAACAGTGCGCGTCAGAACTAGCCGTTACTGTGACCGGACGCGCTCCTTCAATCGACCGGACACGACAGTGCCAGCGTCCGGTCACGTTCCAGTAAGCACCCGACGCGACCGGACGCGTCCGGTCGCACGTGACCGGACGCACCAGCCGCGTCCGATCGTGCTTCGCTGCGCTCGGCCTCTCTGGACTCCTGACCGGACGCTCCGGTCCCGTGAGGCACCGGACGCGCCGGTCGCGCGCTTAACTTTTACGCCCAGTTGAACTGACCAGACGCGCTGGTCAGGCCAGACCCGCGTCCGGTCACAAACCCTAGCGCTCGCGCCGCGTTGAACTGACCGGACGCGTCCGGTCAAACCGTGACCGCGTCCGGTGCAGCGTCCGGTGCAGCGTCCGGTCAACGCAGTGACCTCCGTTCGCCTCCGTTTCTTTTCCGACTTCCGGCGCAATAGAAAATAGGCGTTTCACTTCTCCAAAAAGCGCCGAATCCCGCCTCGCAAGCTCGGCGGGAGGGAGAGAGGAACCCAAACCCCTCTCTACCGCTAAAACTCCACCGCCTTCACAAATGTGCTAACACCACCCAGTGTACACCACCATGTGCATGTGTGTTAGCATTTCACAAACATTTTCCAAGGCGTTATGTTAGCTTTCAACTAGATCCTAATGCATATGCTCAAGACAATGATCTAGTGGCACTTGATTCCCGAGCTAACCGTGATTGCTCCTCTTGATAGTCGGCTATGTATCCTAAACCCGGTCAATCACTTCTCTACTCATCTTAGACCGGTAAAAGGAAAACCCTATGGTTATACCTTTGCCTTGCGCTCTTAGATCCTTCTCCTCTACTTGATCATCATGTCCATCATTTCATGTGCATCTCCACCATGATCATCATTTCATGTCCATGCACCATCTCTTTGTGATCTTGTGGCCATCACTCCTTGCCACGTACACCTTCATCACAAGTGTTGCTTATGCCTAACTCAAAACACTTAACACATGGCATTAGCAACTTGGTGTCATTAATTACCAAAACCAAACTTGGGCTTTCAATCTCCCCCTTTTTGGTAATTGATGACAACCATCACAAAGATATGAAATGAAAACAATTTTCAATTTCGATAGTATTAGCTCCCCCTACATATGTGCTTCTATGAGTTTGGTTCAATTGTGCCCATATGTATGGATTAGAATTTTGGGAGAGTTACTACTATCAAATTGATGCTAAGGTATATAGAATGGACCTTTGAAGCGTGATACCAATCGGAGTTGCCTTTATATACCATCCTTAGCATCGATGTAGCTAGACGCCACTTGTAATTCATCACTTGTAAAGATCACAAACACTAAAGTACCCCGTGAGATCAACATTATAAGCAACGGTGTCTAGATACTACTTGTAAAGCTACTCTTAACAAAACATCATTCAAGTTCTATTTCTAACAATCACCATACAAACATGATCATGAATTTAAGCTTTGCAATGCAACAATTCATCATGTTAATGCACATACAAATGCAACAAAAAATTCATGAGCTTGCTCCCCCTACTTGTGTGCTCAATTTTAATTGATCCTTTTCCAATGTCTTATCTTATGCTTTCTCTCCCCCTTAGTAACTTTCTCTCCCCCTAAGTAACTTAACTTTTTATCTTTGTGACTTTTCTCTCCCCCTTTGTCAACAATCACCAAAAAGGTGCCAATTTTAGTGAGGATTAAGTCAATCAATATGAGGGAGTCCAAATTATGGTTCAATCTAGATCACTTGCCTAGAATATGTAATTCGGTTTGAACCAAGGACAAGCTTCTTCACACCTCATAAAGTATAAGGGTTATCTTGACCATGTTGAATTACACATCATGAGCTCATTTTCTAGATTCAACACTAGGTTTGCAAGCCCACAAACATGTCATATGCTACCACTAGATCAATCAAAACATAGAAGCAATAGTGGTACCAAATATACATTAAACTCATTTGATTTTCATGAATGAGCCTATTTGTCATGCAAATATGTCTATATGTTCTAAACATGTCCTTAGCAAAGTATGGATGATATGCCAAACAACTTTACCTTGCTATGTCGGAGGCGAGGCATGTCATATAAGAAAGTGGGGGTGCACTCATTTCAAGTTGGAGAAGTCAAGTATGTTCAATTCATTCTTCAACTTGTAAAACCTCTTCTCATCAAGTGGCTTTGTGAATATGTCGGCTAGTTGATCTTCGGTGCCAATGCTCTCAATGCTAATATCACCCTTTTGTTGATGGTCTCTTATGAAGTGATGTCTTATGTCAATGTGCTTCGTTCTTGAATGTTGAACCAGATTTTGAGTCATCTTGATAGCACTTTCATTGTCACAAAACAATGGCACATTCTTGAATTTGATTCCAAAGTCATTCAAAGTGGCCTTCATCCAAAGCAATTGTGCACAACAACTACCGGCACTAATGTATTCGGCCTCGGCGGTAGATAGTGCAACACTATTTTGTTTCTTTGATGACCATGAAACAAGAGACCTTCCAAGCAATTGACAAGTGCCACTTGTGCTCATTCTATCAATCTTGCATCCACCATAGTCGGAGTCCGAATATCCAATCAACTCAAAACTTGACCCCTTTGGAAACCATAATCCAACATCATGAGTGCCCTTAAGATATCTCAATATCCTCTTGGTTGCTTTCAAGTGACTTTCTCTAGGTGAAGCTTGATATCTTGCACACTTGCACACTTGCACACACTAAACATCACATCCGGCCTAGAAGCGGTGACATATAGCAAACTTCCAATCATAGACCGGTATTGCTTTTGATCTACCATGTTGCTACTTGCATCAATACCCAATTGATCATTTGTGCCCATTGGTGTACTCATTGGCTTAGCATCTTGCAATCCAAACTTCTTGATCATGTCCTTGATGTACTTCCCTTGACTTACAAAAGTGCCATTCTTCATTTGCTTGATTTGAAGTCCAAGAAAGTAACTAAGCTCTCCAATCATAGACATTTCAAACTCATTTGCCATCATTTTTCCAAACTCTTCACAAAAGTCTTGATTTGTTGATCCAAAAATAATATCATCCACATAGATTTGCAACACAAACAAGTCACTTCCAAGCTTCTTGGTGAAGAGAGTGGTGTCAACCTTTCCCATCTTGAACCCTTTAGAGAGAAGAAAGTCCCTCAATCTCTCATACCATGCTCTAGGTGCTTGCTTCAAACCATACAATGCCTTCTTGAGCTTGTAAACATGGTTGGGCTTCTTGTCATCTTCAAAACCGGAAGGTTGCTCAACATAAACTTCTTCATTGATGTAGCCATTTAGAAATGCACTCTTGACATCCATTTGATAGAGCTTGATGTTGTGTGCACAAGCATATGCTAATAAGATTCTTATTGCCTCCAATCTTGCAACCGGTGCATATGTTTCTCCAAAGTCAAGACCCTCAACTTGAGTGTATCCTTGTGCTACTAATCTTGCTTTGTTTCTCACAACTACACCATCTTGATCTTGCTTGTTTCTAAAGACCCACTTAGTACCAATCACATTATAGTTCTTCGGCCTTTCAACAAGTTCCCAAACTTGATTTCTAGTGAAGTTGTTTAGCTCTTCATGCATGGCATTTACCCAATCGGAATCTTTTAATGCATCTTCTATTTTCTTAGGTTCTTCAAGTGACACAAATGAGTAGTGCTCACAAAAAGATGCTAGCCTTGATCTAGTTTGAACACCACTTTGAATTCCACCAATGATTTGGTCCAAAGGATGATCTCTTGCAATACTAGTAGGTTGGAGTATTGGGAGTTGATTGCTTCCACTTGTTTGACCTTGAACTTGAACTTCATCATGAGTACCACTAGAGCTTGCTTGATTTGTATCAATTTGCACACTTTGGTTGATCACATGAATATCATCATCATCAACTTGCCTTGGCCTAACATCACCAATGTCCATGTTTCTCATTGCATTTGCCAATTGGTCTCCTCTCACATCATCAAGGTTTTGAGCTTCATTTTGAGATCCTTGGGTTTCATCAAACTCAACATCATGAACTTCTTCCAAGGTGCCATTTGTGAGATTCCAAACTCTATATGCTTTGCTTGTGGTAGAATAACCAAGTAAGAACCCTTCATCACATTTCTTGTCAAACTTGCTCAATCTAGTGCCTTTCTTGAGAATATAGCATTTGCAACCAAACACTCTAAAGTATGCAATGTTGGGCTTTCTTCCATTCAATAGCTCATATGGTGTCTTTCCAAGCTTCCCATGGCAATAGAGACGGTTGCTACAATAGCAAGCCGTGTTGATAGCTTCACTCCAAAATGAATGACTCACATTGTATTCACTAAGCATTGATCTAGCCATGTCAATCAACGTTCTATTCTTTCTTTCAACTACACCATTGGGTTGAGGAGTGTATGTTGGTGAGAATTGATGTCCAATGCCAAGATCATCACATAAAGCTTCAATTCTTGTGTTCTTGAACTCACTACCATTGTCACTTCTAATCTTCTTGATGGTAGTCTCAAACTCATTTTGCACTCTCTTGACAAAAGACTTGAATAGATCATAAACATCACTTTTGTCATAGAGAAAGAACACCCAAGTGTATCTAGTGTAGTCATCAACAATCACAAAACCATACTTGTTGCCACCAATGCTAGTATATGTTGTTGGCCCAAACAAGTCCATGTGCAATAGCTCAAATGCCTTTGATGTACTCATTTCACTCTTACTAGGTTGTGTATTTCCAACTTGTTTGCCGGCTTGACAAGCACTACAAGGTTTATCCTTCTCAAAGGTGACATCCTTCAAGCCTCTAACTAAGTCATGCCTCAAAAGTTTGTTCAATTGTTTCATTCCAACATGACCAAGCCTTCTATGCCATAACCAACCCATACTAGATTTACTAAGCAAGCATGATGTCAATTGTGTCTCACCATCATTGAAGTCAACCAAGTATAAACTACCATGTCTAAATCCTTTGAATATCAAATTGGATCCATCAACACTTATGACTTCAACATCATCACAACCAAAAATGCACTTGAAGCCAAGATCACAAAGTTGTGCCACCGATAAAAGATTGAAATCCAAGCTCTCAACTAGCAACACATTAGATATGCTCATGTCATTTGAGATAGCAATTTTACCAAGCCCCTTGACCTTGCCTTTCTTATTGTTGCCAAAAGTGATAGCATCAAAACCACCATTTTGACTTGTATCAATTGATTTGAACATACAAGAATCCCCGGTCATATGTTGAGTGCACCCACTGTCAAGCACCCAATGCCTTCCTCCGGCTTTGTAATTGACCTACAAGACAAGATCAATTCTTTTTAGGTACCCAAACTTGTTTGGGTCCTCCAAGGTTAGTGACCAAGCTCTTTGGTACCCAAATAGCTTTCTTCTTTGAGCCCATCCATGGTGCACCAATGAACTTAGCATGAACACCATTTGTACCCTTGGTAAGTATATAGAAAGAATCAAACTTAATTGAGGATACATTAGCATTGGATTTCTTGTTCATGCAATGTTGCTCTATGTGACCAACTTGCTTGCAACTTTTGCAATAGCTACCATTGTTCTTCACAAAACGAGTCTTGTGAGGAGCAAAAGCGGCCTTGCCTTTCTTGGGGTTATAGCCCAATCCCTCTTTGTAGAGAGAAGCTCTTTGGCTACCCAAGCACATAAGCAAGCGGTCCTCACCACCATAAGCCTTTGCTAAGGTGTGATTGAGCTCTTTTACCTCCTTGAGATTTTCATTCTCAACTATAAGTGAGGAGTCACAAGTGAAACCATCACTACTAGATGAGGATGATGTAGATGCGCTACATGAGGGGTTAGTAGGAGCAACAACAATAGGCTTATGAAAAGGTTCATCAATTATATCACAAGATATGCCTATGTTACAAGTTTTAGCTTTCTCAACATTAGTTGGCATGTTTTCACATTTTTCAACTAGAGAGGAATGAGCTTCTTCAAGCTTAGTGTGAGACTTTTGAAGCTTCTTATGGTCTACCTTTAGACTCTTATAAGATGCTCTAAGCTCATCAAGTTCTTGCATAAGGTTTTTCTTTTCCTTAAGCAAGCCCTTGCACTCCTTTCTAGATTCTTTAAAATATTGAGTGCAATCTTCTAGCATAGTGATTAGTTCATCTTTAGTGAATTTTTCTTCATCACTATCACTATCACTAGCATTATCATGATCACTCTCATCATCGGATGATACCTTAGCGGCCTTAGCCATGAAGCACGATGGAGTGTCGAAGAGGGAGACCTTCTCTTGGATAGCAATGCTAGCATGTCCCTTCTTCTTGCTCTTGTTGTCATTCTCATCATCACTTGATGAATCATCACTATCCCAAGTAGCAACATGAGAATCATTCTTCCTCTTATGAGAACTCTCCTTCTTTTCTTGCTTCTTCTTTTGCTTCTTCCTCTCCTTCTTAATAGCATCGTCATCATCACTATCATAAGGGCACTTTGCAATGAGATGGTCCTTGCTATGGCATCTAAAGCATCTCATGGTATGCTCATTCTTCTTGGATAAGTTCTTCTTTCTTCTTGCACGAAAGCCTTTCTTCTTCATGAACTTGCCAAATTGCTTGACAAAGAGAGCCATCTTCTCATCAATGTCATCACTATCACAAGAGCTTGAGTCTTCTTCACTTGATGATTCAATCTTGGATTTTCCCTTGGATGTGGTGGCTTTGAATGCCACACTCTTCTTCTTCTCATCATCCTTCTTCTCACTTTCCTTCTTCTTCTTTTTGACCAACTCCTCTTTCTCATCATCTTCTCTATATGAATCATCGGTCATCACTTCTTGGAATATTTGTTGAGGAGTTGAATCCTTCAATGTAGTCCTCACTAGCACGGTGATCAATGTATCAAATCTCTTGGGCAAGCTTCTCAAGAACTTCATAGAGAATTGGTTGTCCTTGACCTCCTCACCAAGTGCCTTGAGCTCATTGACAATGACTTGCAATCTATGAAACATCTCCGGTACACTCTCATCATCTTGCATCTTAAAGCTTGAAAATTTTTCTTGCAAGATATATGCTTTAGCGGTCTTTGTGCCTTCGGTGCCCTCAAAAGTTTCTTCTAGCTTGGCCCAAGCATCATGTGCAACTTCTATGTTCTTCACTTGCTCAAATGTCTTGTCATCTAATGCCTCATGAAGAGCACTAATGGCAATATCATTGCATTGGAGCTTCTTCTCTTCCACCGGTGTAGGTGCTTCCGGATTAGCAACCTCAAATTTTGTTTCGGTGACCTTCCACACTTCTCTATTGATTGACTTGAGGTGTGCGGTCATCTTAACCTTCCAATATGCATAATTTGTGCCATCAAAGTGAGGTGCCTTCTTGGTGTTGTTGATGTGCAAGCTTAATTGAGCCATTTCTTTTTCACCGTAGGTTGTTAAGCCTCAAATAAACGGTGCCTCGGCTCCGATACCACTTGTAAGGTCCAAAAAGGCTAGAGGGGGGGTGAATAGCCTAATAAAAAACTTCTACACAAATTACTTAACCACAAGTTAGTATAAAAGGTGGCGGAGCAAAATGCACTAGCACTAACTAATTAAGCAAGCCACCTACACAAGTCTAGTTCAAGGCTATCCACTAAACACAACAACAACAACAACAAGCTAGAAACGAGATGTAATACGAGAGAAGAGCTTCGAGTGATTATACCGCCGTGTAGAGATGAGAAGTACCAATAAATCAATCACACAAGAGAAATCCTCGGCAAAGAGATGACACAAGATTTTTACCGAGGTTCACTTGCTTCCCGGCAAGCTACTCCTCGTTGTGGCGATACACCCACTTGTCGGTTCGCGAGCTAATCGACTATCAAGAGTCGAGCCCTCGGCGGGCACCGCACAACCACACACAAGATGGGGATCCTCCAAGTCACGAGCTTCACTAGAGTATCCAATTTGTGAACTCCCGCGGGGAAGGATCAAGAACCCCTTACAACACTTGGTGATGGCTCCAACAATCTCCAATTGCGAGCTCAATCACCTCCGCTGCTCCAAGCCGTCTACCGTGTCGGGAAACACGGAAGAGTAACAAGAAATCCGCAGCAACTCGAAGATCAAGTGCCTCTAGAATGCAACTCTCGAGCAATGCACTTGAATCTCACTCAATCTCACTCAAGATGTGCAATCAATCAAAGAGATGAGTGGAGGGGTGTTCTCTAGCTCAAAGAAGGTCTCTAGGTCTCAAAATGTGCAAGAGATACCCTCAAACCCCGGCCACCATCTATTTATAACGAAGGGGTACGCAGCTAGCCGTTACGGACGACGCAGCGAAAATCGCGCTGACCGGACGCTCCGGTCAGGGTGACCGGACGCGTCCGGTCACTACACGACGAACGTGAACAGTGCGCGTCAGAACTAGCCGTTACCGTGACCAGACGCGCTCCTTCAATCGACCGGACGCGACAGTGCCAGCGTCCGGTCGCGTTCCAGTAAGCACCCGACGCGACCGGACGCGTCCGGTCGCACGTGACCGGACGCACCAGCCGCGTCCGATCGTGCTTCGCTGCGCTCGGCCTCTCTGGACTCCTGACCGGACGCTCTGGTCCCGTGAGGCACCGGACGCGCCGGTCGCGCGCTTAACTTTTACGCCCAGTTGAACTGACCGGACGCGCTGGTCAGGCCAGACCCGCGTCCGGTCACAAACCCTAGCGCTCGCGCCGCGTTGAACTGACCGGACGCGTCCGGTCAAACCATGACCGCGTCCGGTGCAGCGTCCGGTCAACGCAGTGACCTCCGTTCGCCTCCGTTTCTTTTCCGACTTCCGGCGCAATAGAAATTAGGCGTTTCACTTCTCCAAAAAGCGCCGAATCCCGCCTCGCAAGCTCGGCGGGAGGGAGAGAGGAACCCAAAACCCTCTCTACCGCTAAAACTCCACCGCCTTCACAAATGTGCTAACACCACCCAGTGTACACCACCATGTGCATGTGTGTTAGCATTTCACAAACATTTTCTAAGGCGTTATGTTAGCTTTCAACTAGATCCTAATGCATATGCTCAAGACAATGATCTAGTGGCACTTGATTCCCGAGCTAACCGTGATTGCTCCTCTTGATAGTCGGCTATGTATCCTAAACCCGGTCAATCACTTCTCTACTCATCTTAGACCGGTAAAAGGAAAACCCTATGGTTATACCTTTGCCTTGCGCTCTTAGATCCTTCTCCTCTACTTGATCATCATGTCCATCATTTCATGTGCATCTCCACCATGATCATCATTTCATGTCCATGCACCATCTCTTTGTGATCTTGTGGCCATCACTCCTTGCCACGTACACCTTCATCACAAGTGTTGCTTATGCCTAACTCAAAACACTTAATACATGGCATTAGCAACTTGGTGTCATTAATTACCAAAACCAAACTTGGGCTTTCACCGTGTGCAAAGGGAGAGGGTACATGCAGGCAGGCATACAGGTCTGACCGACTCAGCTGGTCGTCTTGTCCAAAAATTTCAATAAGGTTCCATCAGGGCAATCGATCGATGGAGCTCACTTTTGATCAGTGATGCTTGCTAGTACTATGAGCAGTCGATCACCATTCACCGCAGCAACTATACTTCAGTTATTATACACACCCTGGACCAGCGTACGCACGCGCCCTACAGCCAGTTTCGGTCATATACAGGTGCACATACGTATCATGACGGGCACTTGCTAGCTTCTTCCATTTACATGTCGAGGTGCATTTACGTGCATGCATGGCAATGTGCTATGTATAAGCCAATAAAAATGGTTGCTAGCTTCTTTGGTTGAACGTATACATACCCTTTAGCTTGCTAGCTTCCTTGGTCGCACGTCGAGGTGTATACATGCATGCATGGGCCGGGCTGCAGCATGTTAGCTTCTTTCTTTCTCATTACATGAAGAAGCCTGCTAGTTTCTTTGCCTGCATATACGTGACAACGCATATGTATCTCCATATGTATTTTTTTTATATGCTCGGTAGTACGCATGGACAAGGGTGTGCATATGGATTTGATTCTTACAAAAATCCATCAAACACGCACATGGCTGCGTACCTCTGCCGCTGCTGCACCGCTGCCGCCGTGTACGCCACGCCAGCGCCCTCCATGTTCCTTCAAGGCAAGGACGGGGCTCAAGGACCTGCCCGCCAAGTCTGGTCAATGACACCGGTCATTACGTTGATGGTGACGCGTCTTTGCACGCTTGACTTCGCTAGTCGATGCCAGTGGATTCCGCTCGGTCTGGCCACTCCATTCATTTGCGTCGCACCAAGCCTTCGCGTCCTGTCGTCTGGGCACGCGCGAATGCCCTGCCACCTTGAGCCGGAGCCGCTCTCCTTAAATGACCTGGCTGGCTCGTGTGCTCGCTCTCCTCGGCAGCGCACCAACGCACCATTCTCCGCCTTTCCAATCCACCAGCTCAAGGCTTTCCAGTTTGGTTCCTCGCGCAAGCATGTAGCTTAGGGAGATGTTTAGACATCCGGTTCCCCTCGAGGCCGTTCGTACACCGGCGACCGCGCTCCAGTTGCCTCTGCACGCCCGTGGCATAGACGTCCTCACGTGACTCTGTCTCTGCCGACCTGTTGCCCTGGCTAAGCTCCAACTTATCTCTTTCGTCTTTTAAATATCTTGTTTATGCATATTTCGCTTAGACACGCATATTGCAACGATGTATACCATTTAGGTGCGATCGTGAATTAACTGGAGTAATCAAAAGAAGGCATGATGGTGACCACACCCCGCGGATGGAACTTAGTTATAATGATATTTTATCCAGGCAAGCCCCGGTGCATAACCTCTATTATTCTACACTTTATTTATGCTTGTGTATTAAGTTTTAAGGAGTTGAATGAAACCCACTTGTATATACATATCCTGATCCCATGAGTCTTACTAGTATGACAGGATCGTGTAGATTGCTATGCTACAGGACTTCGGTAGAAGTCGAGTGATTGCCTGTCACTCGCGAGAGATAGGAAATATATTATTGTTACTATTATCATGTTACGATCACATGGATTATATATGCAGACCGGGCGGGACTATACTTGGAATTGGATATGGACTTGGTTGGGCAATCTGAGCGAGGCTCTGGTTGCATTTGTCCCGCCTGTGTCGATTAAGGACCGTCCGTTGCATTGGACCCTGGTCAAGTCACAGATCTCCTTATCCCGAGCATATACTAGCGGATGGGGGCTAGGAAGACTTGTTACTCTCTTGTCATGGGCTCCGGCTCTTTCCGGACCGACTGATTGGAGGCGGGGATAGGTGGAGGTCTAAGCACCACTTTGAGGCCGGGCCTCAAGTGTGGGGGCTTGGAGTCCAAGTTTGGACGGGGACCTGGAACCTGTGACAGGAGTGGAACGGGTTGGTCTCGCTCGTGCCTGGGGTACGAGCGAGGCGTGTGTTTTTCGGGGTACCCAGCTGGGCACATTGATTCGCGAATCGCCGTTTCTATGTGACGGTACGGCTTGACTACGATCTGGCACCGTAGTAAGAAATGAAAGATGAAAGATGAAAGATGAAAAAATGGTTCTAATGGCTCAATCTTTGCTTGAAAGTAGAACATGTGCTTACCTAGAATGGTTGGTTAATGGTTAATGAACTACCGATGACTGCTAATAAAAATTAAATATAAGGATGCACCTTTAGTAATGCTTCCTGCAGTTGCAATAACCCACCAGCCAGATAGTCTTGCATATCCTTGGAGTCTTTTCTTTTCTTCTGACGGGTAAGTCTTGCGGAGTATAATTGAGTACTCAGGGTTTGTTCTACCCTATTGCAGGTGACAGGAATAACTGGAGCTGACACTTGTGTGTGGAAACCTCCTGGTGGGCTCAGTGAGGATTTTCTTTTCGTGCGGATGTAGTGTTTATTTAAACTCTCACCCAAAATGTTTTCAAAGGAAAAACTTATAACTGGTTATCATTTCATGTATTTAAATGTTCTTCGTGATAATATTTAAACTTGACCTTAAATGATTTTCATTCTACTGAAACTCTGATAACATTTTACATACTGCTGTTAATGAATTACTCTGATGTTGTACTAAAAGTGATGTAAGAAATGGTAAGGATGTTGTAAGCTTTATCTCTCATTTATGATCCTGTGGTAAAAATGTGGATTTTCGAGTTCTCCCTCGGGTGTGCTCGACAGAATCGTGTAGTTTAGTGTTCTCCCTTGGGTACTTAGTGTCTAATGGAAGACAAGTACTCTTAGGAGGGCATTAGATTAGGCGGTTCTGCCACAAATTAATATTTACGGAGTGTAAATTCCCCTGTAAATAATATTTACCGTGGTGGTAGAAAAATACAAAAATACCATCATTAGAATTCTTATTTCTCATAGTTTCATAAAAGTAATTTTGTTTTTGCATACTTGTGTGATTATACGGTATAAATACAGGAGACATGTGGGGTTCACTCGACCACCACCTATCACCTCTACATCCACTCACATTATCACCATCCATTTCATTCTGTCATGTTGTCCATTGAAAGGAGCACTCACGAGCTGAATTCTGACGTGGAGATGAGGCAAGGAACATGTCGTGCAAATCATAGAGTAATTGGCCACTAGTTGGGGCCGGCTGGCCCCACACCCATGCTGGCCGACCATCCCCCTCCTTCTCTTTAAATACCCTTGTTCCTGGATGATATACACACTAACACAAGCCTCAAACTTCATCCTTGAGCTCGTGATTCAGTTCTGAAATTTCAAAGTAGAGAATTCCATCTTTTAAGTAGAAATTGGGAGGATAGAAGTGGAGTGTAGTTGCAAGAGAGATTTAGTGCAAAGTGCTAAGTGGAAAAGTAAAGGAGAAAATCTAGTGGAGAAATTAAATATTAGAGGGTAGGTGCTGCCCAAATTAATCAAGAGTTTAGGAGAAGTTGGATTAAAAAATCCAACTTGAACGACTGACTTTCTGGATGGCTAACTCTCTAACATTTATTTTTTTTAACCCTCACTTGTTCCACTAGTTTTTTTTGTTTTTGTTTGTATTTTTGTTACAGCAAGGATGAGCAAGGCAAAGAAGGTGAAGAATGCACTCACTTCGATGCTCTTCTTCCGTTTGACGAGAAGCCATACTTAATCTTGGGTAGGCTCTTCCCGGGCTGACTCTGAGATGGAAGTTGACCCGCCATCTCCCGCTGTTCGAGGATCATCATCGTGCCAGCAAGCTGAGGTCTATACCCTTCTTAGGAATAGCCAAATCAAATTTTAAGATGACCGAGAGAAAAAAGTCTACAAGCTGCTGAAGGATAAGAAGTTTACATCGACCCGGACCTCCTGCATACCATAGGTATGGACTCTGAATTTCAACTTTTTTTCTGGAATGTTGATTGGGAGGATGCCTAGACTATAATTGAGAATGGAAGTAGACTACTTACAATAGAATTTTTAAGCACTCTGCAATTAGGTGAACAGGAAATTTCATTCAGGCTTTTTAATAAATTATTTTCACCTACCTGGAAGAACTTTAGCAACATCTTAGAATTTCATAAATCATACAATGTTGATGCTGATGATGCTTTAAAAGAACTTGATAGAACCTGTTTCTAGCAAGACATCTGAAGAAACAGTTTGCTATAGACCCTGTACTGATGAAATTCACACCCCACTCTAAGGTTCATACATAAATGGTTAGGAGTTACTTTTTTTTCCTAGAGAGAACATTCAGATTGCAAGAATAGAAGAACTTACATTGATGTATGCCATGGTAAAGAAAGTAAAAGTTTCACCAGTTAAATTAATGGCACATTATTGGCTAACCATTCCTGGATTAAAGAAAGAGGGAGTAACATGCACATCATGGGTAACATGTCTTGCCAATGGGTCAGGACTTTTAGACAATGTAAACATTGTGTACATCGCCACGACGAATCATTGATGATTCATTCTTTCACCATGCTCACATACTTAAATGAGAAATAGAAAAATAGTCATGATGTATAAAAGATACACCAATGAGATAGAACTACCAGACCGGAGCCTCGATCTGTATGTCATGGCGAATTTTGTTCTTGAATTGTAGAAACTAGGACAGGGAGTGGGAAGGAGTTTCTCTGCTCGCATGACCAGGAACCAAAACCCGAGGTACCAGGGTGAAGACGCTACTCCTCCAGAGCCAGCCTTCACTAGTTACTCTGGATTTGATCAGCCAGGACTGTCTCATGCACATCACCAGGCCTGGGAGGATCACACTCCCTATGAGTCAGAGACATCTGCAGGTGCACGTTGCGGGTTAGGTAATTTTGATCATTGTCATCCGCAGGATTATGAGGAGACCATGAGCGACGTACAGAGAGGGCGCATGTCTTTCTCTGCACGGGGCATCCACGACAACTTCCATGGACCGTTTCCGTACCATGCTCCTCAGGACTACTACCAGCCTACTCCGTAACATCATCATCAACCCTCGCAACATCATCATCAACCTTCGCATCACCATCATCATCCACCACCACCGATGGGCTATGATGAGCCCGGTTTCTACCAGAACGTCGACAATCGTCTCACGTCTCTTGAGGTAGGACAGGAGGAGATATACAACACCCTTCACCAACAAGTTGAATGGCAGCAGCAGACGATCCACAGATTTAATGAGTTATAGCAGTATGAGCGATAGTAACAAGCGAACTTTGAGTATTTGTTTGGTAGGATGGATTTCGAGTACCCACCACCGCAGTGATCTAGCTTGGGGGAGGACCCCCGCATATTGAGGTAAGTATTATGTTCTCTTTCTTGTAAAATTCCGCGAGTATTATTTTTCCTTAGCTAAATTGCTGTTAAATAAATGCATAACTAGAAAACCAAATAAAAATTTATCTTTTCTAATGGCATTTATATTTTATTTTGGCATGTTAAAAAATAAAAAAAACCAAAAATAGAGTGTGTACATAAGTTTATTTTAATTTTGCTTAAATTTGAATTAGTGTGTTTCCTTATTTTAAGAGTTGAATAAATAAGTAAGTAGAATATGAAGATAGTCTCTCTCAAATAAAAAATAAAAAAATACTCAAATTATGATTCCTTTGAAGTACCTAGTTTTCATATTTGAATTCTCCTACCTGTTGAATGAAGTTGATTTAACTTGAGAATTTGCTCTAAAATTTGAAACCCATGGGCAACATATGCTTGAATTAAATCTAGATAATTGACGGATATGATATAAGAGAGTTTGAGCTGCTATTTATCTTATTCTAAGTGATACTTGATTTTCAGAGACTTATCTTTAAAATTTAAAAATTTACATGATGAGATTCTACATTATAAAGTTTGAATTCTAACCAGAGCTAAAATGAATATATATTTAGACTAGAAAAACTTCTACTTTCATGCTACTTGTATTTCATTGAGTTCGGTCAAACTTTGTTGTATGCCTTATGAGAGGTTTGTCATACTTTTAAAATCAAGATCACACTACACGCATCCCATTCACACTTCATTTTGTTCCACAAAAAAAAATTTCTCCTACACTGGGAGAAAATATAAAAAATATTTCATTTAGGTTTTCCTCAAATAAATGCTCCAAGTCCTTTGTATTATCTCTCAAATATTTTGCATAAAAGAACCATGTGGCTGTGCAAAAGAAAGAATATTATGTTAAAAAATGGACAAGTGTCCGAAGTATCAAAACAATTGGTACTTTGATGCCCGCCTAAAAGAAAGAAATAAGAAGAAAAGATAGTCCATGTTCTCTTACATTTATTTTCAAGTTCAAAAGAGAGATGCTTTTAAGGATCATAGTAAAATTAGGATTAGCCACCATAAATATCCACCTCATTCCATACATTTACACATCTTGATTTGATTGTATGACTTAAGTCTCTTTCGATCCATTATTTGACTTTACAATATATGTTTGCAAATATGTTTTCTCATAAGAATGTCATTCCTATGAAATCCACATAAGCTTTAGTGCAGGAATGAAGGCATAACATTTGTTGCCTTAGTGAGATCCAAAAATACCACATATATGAGAGACTTGAGTGTGTCATGCAATGAATCTTTGAGTTTTATTTTGAAAACTTATAAAACTCCAGAATGAAGGTTGAACGAAGAATATGAGACATAGTGCTTACTTGATTGTTCTATCTCTCAATTGCTCAAAATCAGGTAAAAAGCTCAAAAGCTCCATGGTTGAAAGAAATATGAGTAAGTTTGAAGGATGGATCAATGAATTGCAATTCAGAGAAGAATTCTTGTTTGAATGCAGGTGTACTTTTGAGGAGTTGTACAAAAATTGTGAAACCCTGTACTTTTAATTTCCATCACTTAAGTTGCTTTGCTAAGGGACTAGCAAAGACTTAGCTTGGGAGAGCTTGTTGACGGTAATTATCATCCATCATAAACCATCAACATTGTGTATAGAAATGGTCACCAATAGAAACTTAGGGGTTATTACTGATAATTTTCACGAGTTTTGGTGAATTATTATTTTCAGTAGGGATATTCCAGAAAGAACAAAAATGAGGATTGAATTGTCAAAAAGGCACAAAACTTAACTGCGATAAAATATACACCAAAAGACACCAGAAGACACTAGAAGGCACAGGACCGAAGTGGAGAACCAGCAGCTACCAGGTGGGGTTGGCCGGCCCCACCACCGTGCCGCCCGGCCACCCCTGTGGGATTCTTCCACACCCTTCTAGAGTATTCATCCACTGTCTTTTAGGATGCATCTCTGCCGTACATGAAGTTGGTTTGATCCAAGGGCTGACGGTTCTTCCTCAGGACTATAAATACAGGCCCTGCCCCCCTGAAGCACCTGATCATAAGTTAAGAGTAGTCCAAATATTAGGGTTTCCAGATATTAGATAGAGAGAGCTCTAGTTCTTCAATTTCTTAGGATAGGCTTTCTAGTAACGTTCAAGTAGAGTTGAGCGATTGCTCAGGATTTCGGATCTGTTCGTCTGGAGATTGGTAATTTGCCTTTGTATCTCATTTAAGACTTTGTTCTATTTCAATAATATGTTCTCCTTTATTATGTTCTTAGTTTACTCTAGTTATATATTAGATATAGTATTATTTGATGATTTGAATTTGCATATGTTCGTAGAGTACCTAATTCGGTTCACGCGAGAGTTAGGTAGCTTTGATTATTTAAGTGTGGTGCTTAGATATAAAATTCCATGCGAATGCCAACTATGTGTCGGAACGTGTGGTAGATCGCTAAGGTGACAACTTGGTTGAGTCCTTTGAAGTTCATCCTCCGTATATAGATGACATGGTAGAGCCCAGTCTCGAAGGAGAAGAAGATTATGTTTCCAACTCTTCCTAGTAGATGTTCCTTATAATTTTGCTTTGATTCAGTTTTACTAGTAGATGAAGATATATATGCTAGAGTGAGCAGCAAGACTTAGTGTTTAGGAATAACTTAAGGAATTCTTTACTCTAACCGAATCTCGAGATTAGTCATACTATTTTTAGTGAGTCTCTGTTTTCTATCTCTGGAATATCATTATCATGCTACATTTATTTATCATTTATTTTTTTACTTGACTTACCTATGCTAAAGCATAAGAGTGGTTGGTTTATCATAGGTCTGCACATTTATTTAGTCATATAAACATTTGCCTCACAGTCCTTCCTTTGGGATTAAAATAAATAACGATACTCGGAATACTCTGGGTAGAATGCTACAATAGGTGATTTATCTGTGCGCTTGCGGATACTTATGTTTAATATTATTTAGAGTTTTTAAGTGTAGTTATAATTACCAGCATTTTGAGCATCATGCTAGGGATGACAGCTTAGTATGTAGTGATGTAAGAAATGTCAACACAGGTGCTTCAGGCGCATGTTGCAGGTGTTGTGTTTATGGATGTTGCAACAACGATATTGTTGAAAACCTTAGTTTGGTTTTGGATGATTAATGAAACCCTAGTACTAACCTTTGATCTAAGTGTGTGAATTAGATAAGGTAGCCCAATCCAAGTGGTGGAGCTAGATGATAGTCATAATGAAGGTGATGGCCATAAAAGAGATGATCAAGTGCTCCAACTTGGAAAAGAAGAAAGAGAAAAATAAAAACCAAGAAAATCAAGGCAAAGGTATCAAATAGGTTTTATTTTGGCACTCAAGACACCATAGAGGATGTGAGTGTGTTTAGGATCAATAGACATACTATAAAGAGGGGGAATATTTGGCTAAGCGGTTATCAAGTGCCACTAAGTGACATGATTCTTGCATATGCATCTAGGGACCTAGTATGCTAACAATTGACCATTGTAAAATGCTTTGAAAAATGGTAACACATGAGCACATGAGTCGTACACACTGTGGTTAGCAACTTGGAAGCAAGGGTGAAGCGATTGAGTAGATAGAAAAAGAAAAGGGGGTGCTGGTCTAGGACTGGACCCTGGCTTGGCCAGGACCGGACCCTGTCCATGCCTGAGTCTGGTCAGTGCCAACCAAAACCAGTGTTGGAGTGAAACCAGACCCGCGCGTGAGAGTCTGTTTGTGCTGACTGTTGACGGCATGGATGTGTGGCGCGTCGAGGAGGACTAGACCCAGGCAGTGAGTCCGGTCATGAGGAACGGACCCAGTCCGAAGGGTTTGGACGCTCTCTAGACTTCTCTGGAAGTGACCGGACCCTGGTGGCGTATTGAGACCGAACCCGATGAAGGTGAGTCCGGTCATGTTGAATCGGTGGCGCGCGGCATGTGGTGTGTGAGGACCGAACCCAGGCGGGAGTCTGATCATCACGTAGCGACCGAACCTAGGGGGTGAGAGTCCGATCTGAAAGACTGACTTCGCACTGACCTAGTTATTCGTTGAGATCTAACGTGCAAGATTCAAAGCTAGGCCATGTGGGAGCATCAGAGGACCGGACCCTGACGTGAGTCCGGTCGGCTCCCCGAGGCACCAACGGCTCTTTGAGCTTGGGGCCTCTATAAATAGAACTTGGATGCCTTGGGCTCTGTCTCTTGGCTATTTTCACCTGTGATACATCATTATGAGCCTAAGCAAACACCTTCTACTCATCTCCATCATTGATTCATTATCATAGTGAGATTGGGAGTGATTCCTAGTGTATTTGCTTTAGTGATTGCATTTAGTAGCACTTGGGGATAATTGTGGCTACGGATTTCTTGTTGCGCTTGGTGGTTGCCGCCACCTAGATGGCTTGAAGCAGCAGAGGAGCATTGGCACGAGTTGGTGATTGTTCATTGCCATATCCCGGTGGTTGTGAGGGGTCCTGTACCTTCCCCGGTAGAGCGCTGAAAGGTAACTCTAGTAAATTGCTTGTGTCATTGAGTTACCTCACTTGTGGGTAGGTTCTTACGACGCCAAGTGTTGGCTAGGTGTGTGATACCTATTGTCCATAGAACCATCAAGTGTTGGTCGATATAACAGGGACTAGCGTACCGGCAAACACATGAATCTCACGAGAAAAATCTTGTGCCCATTGTGATTGGAATTCTCCTAGTGACTGATTGGGTATTCATTGTGATTGGTTCATCTCTCTTGCCACGACGGTAAAATCTTCCAACACAATTTCTTGTATTTACTTTGTTTACATTCTTGTCTAGTCAAGCTCTTTAGTGTAGATCTTGTTAGTTTGGTTAGTGAGACTCTTTAGGTAGTCTTTAAGAACTCACTAGCTTAGAGAGTAGTGACTTAGTCTTGTGTGTGATTGGAGATCACAGCAACTAGAATTGTTGGTATAGGTGGCTTGCAACCCTTGTAGAGTTAGAGTACAATTGCATTACGCCATTTAGTGTGCTAACTACTTTCTCCAGTATATTTGTAGATATTTTTTATAGGCTATTCACCCCCTCTAGCCATTTAGGACCTTTTAATTGTACATTTTTCAACAGAAATCCGAGCATGTTTCATATTAGTACATCACTAATGTTGCAGCGGTGGGCCCCAAGGGCATCCGAAAGGAAGCCAATGTCCTCTGCGTGCCACTGCCATCGTCCCACCCTAAAAGGTCCTAATTGGCTAGAGAAAGGGTGAATAGCCTAATTTAAAATCTATAAAACACTAGGCAAACTTGTTAGACAACTAATTGGCTATAAAGTTTTTTGCACTAGCTCTAACAAGTGTTGCAAGCCACCTATCTCAACAATTCTAATTGCTATAATCTCTAAATTAATCAATGGCTATGTCATTACGAGCTCTCAAAAACTAGCTACACTAAAGAACTTAACTAGGTGAGAAGCTACACTAGCAAATGTAAGACAAGCTTTCAAAACTAATTCCACTAAAGAGCTTGTTACAACTAGTTTATGGAAATATAATAGAGAGAGAGTGGGGTGATTATACTGCCGCGTCGAGGGATGAACCAAGCACAATATGAATATAATCAATCACCGGGAGAATACCAAATGGCAAGAGACAACCGATTTTTCTCCCGAGGTTCACATGCTTGCCGGCACGCTAGTCCCCGTTGTGTTGACCAACACTTGGTGGTTCGGCAGCTAAGAGGTGTTGCACGAACCTCGTCCACACGTTGGACATCGCAAGAACCTACCCACAAGTGAGGTAACTCAATGACATGAGCAATCCACTAGAGTTACCTTTCGGCTCTCCACCAGGGAAGGTACAAAACCCCTCACAATCAATGGAGCCGACCATGAACAATCACCAACACATGTCAGACCTCCATTGCTGCTCCAAGCCGTTTAGGTGGTGACAACCACTAAGAGTAACAAGAAATCTGCAGCCACAACAATCCCCAAGTGCCACTAGATGCAATTACTCAAACAAATGCACTAGGAATCACTCCCAATCTCACTTTGATGATGAATTAAGAATGGAGATGAGTGGGAGGTGTTTGCTTAGGCTCACAAGGATGTCATGCCTTGGAGCCAGCCAAACACTATTTATAGAGCCCCTCCAAAGAATAGAGACGTTGGCTCACTCACTGGGCTTAGCTCGTGGCAACCGGACACGCTGGTCAGAGGTGACCGGAAGAAGCCCGCCAGCGTTCGGTCGCCAGATCGTGGCCACATGTCCACCACGTTCAAGCATAGCCATTAGATCTCAACGGTAAAAACTCAGACACTCGCGTGGTTAATGTCAGACCAGACTTGCTGCTCACGTGACCTGATGCTGAAGCCCTCAGTGTCCGTTCATTTCCAGAGACAAAATTTTAGCGTGAAAATACGCCCGAATGCGTCAGGTCAACGATGACCTGACACGCCCTAGCGTCCAGTCCTCTTACTGTTCATGCATGCACGTAAGCAAGGGTGACATCAGCGTACGTCACTCGTCACCTGACGTAGCAGCGACGCGTCTGATCGCCTAAAGCCGCCACCAACCAACATGTGACCGGACGCACAGGTGGAACCAAGTCCAGCGTCTGATCGAGCCTGCCACTCTTGGCCAACCGAGTCGCCACTCAATATAAATGACTGGACGCAGGGTCTAGTGTTCGGTCATGCCGACGCCAGCGTCCGGTCAGGGTGTAGCACCTCCTTTTCTTTTTCTAAGTCCGTGACGGCTTCACCCTTGCTTTCAACTTGCTAACCACAAAGTGTAAAACTTGTGTGCACGTGTGTTAGCATTTTTCAAAGCATTTACAAGGGTCACATGTTAGCACACTAGGTTCTAAAATGCAATCACCTAGTGGCACTCGATAAACTGTTTAGCCAAATATTTTCCCTCTTTATAGTACGACAATCGATCCTAAGTCACTCACACTCTCTATGGTGTCTTAAGTGCAAAACAAAAATGGCCCTATCACATATACCTTTGCCTTGAGCCTATTTTTATTTTTCTCTTTCTTCTTTTCCAAATGATGAGCACCTAATCATCTATGTCTATCGTCATCTCCATGGACCATCCTCTAGGCTCTAGCTTCATCACTTGGAGTGTACCAACCTTATCTAATTCACACACTTAGCATGAAGGTTAGTACTAGGTTTCATCAATTTTCCAAAACCAAACTGAAAGGGTCAAGATGCCTAAGAGAGGGATGAATTGGGCTAATTCTAAATTTCTTACAATAATTAAGCCCTACACTTAGCTTATTTCACCCCCTTGTACCTAAGAGTGATTCTATTGTTCTAACGCACAAAAGTTTTGCACCCTAGATTCTAATCCTACTCTAGCATGGCAATTCTAGGAATGTAAAGACAAGAATTGAAAAGCTCAAATGTAAATGCTCAAAGTAAGGAGAGGGAGAGGAACGCGATGATATTTTTTGAGGTATCGGAGAGTCGCCACTCCCCACTAGTCCATGTTGGAGCACCCGCGCAAGGGTATAGCTCCCCCTTGATCCATGCAAGGACCAAGTGCTCTCTACGGGTTTGACACTCCATTGCGGTGAATCGCCCATAACCACTCACAAGATGACTTGGGTCATCCATAAGCTCCGCCGGATGATCACCAAGCTTTCAATCACCACCGAGCCGTCTAGATGATGGCGATCACCAAGAGTAACAAGCACAAACTTTCACTTGACCATGACAAGCCTAATGAGAATGGAGGATGCACACTTGCTACTCCCTATGCACTAATGAGGTCCTTAATCTTGGATTCTCAAATCCCAATCACCTCAATAGGCTCTTGCACTCCCTTGCACTCGAAAGGTGTTTCTCAGCTGAACAAATGAGCAAGAGAGCTCCCATGGATGAGTGGGATAAGTATTTATACCCCCTCATGCAAAACATAACAGTTGGAGGCCAACTCAGCAAGTATCGGGGTCAGTTTAACTCGTGCATAGTGAGTAAACCTGTCATAACTAGCCGTTTCTTATGACCGGACTCTGACCAGCGTCTGGTCATCACCCATCAGATGTGTCCATTCATCTTTTTGCCTCTCTGGATGCTCTCTGTAAACGACCTGACGCTGAGAGCCTAGCGTCTGGTCAACTACAGTTTAGCATCCGGTTGCTCTTGCGCTGCTTCTGTGCACTACTGTGCACTGACCGGACTCAAACCCTACGTCCAGTCAATGTTTTTCCAGCGTCTGGTCAGTAGAAAACCCTTCCATTCACTTCCAATTCAACATCTTTTTGAATGATTTTGACTCCGATCAATCTTAGGGCAAACCCTGAGCTACCTAGTGCTAAGTTTGATAAGTGTGCACCACACTTAAATCATTAGACTCACCTAGATCAAGCTACTAGTTTATACCCTCCTTAATAGTATGACCAAAGGAAAAACAAAGTTCTAAACTACTCTAAGTGTCTCTCCAATGCCAAACGACACTTAGAACTAGTCTATCCTTAACCTTGTCGTCCATTCTTTGAAAACTTAAACGATTTCCATCGACAGGGGCATGAATAGCATGATTGCCCAATCAATTTCCATTACCATGACCTAACTTAACTTTCCTTTACAAAACACACGTTAGTCATAGTGATCTCGTGTCGTCATTAATCACCGAAATCCAACTAGGGGCCTAGATGCTTTCACAAACTAGGGCTTTCACACCCGTCCTCTACGTCGTCGCCGTGCCCCACCTTGCACTCTGCACGTCGCTACCTCACCCCCACCCATCATATGTGTTTTCACCGCACCCTACCCCTGCCCTTTGCGTGCCATTGCCGAGCTTCGTGTTGCCGGTCAGCTCCACGTCACCGAGATCCACACCTGGACACTCTGCCCCGAAATGAGCGTGCTCTTGTCCTCTGCTCGCCACTGTCGACTCCCACCTCCTCTGCGTCATTGCCAGACCCAAGGGCGTCTAGATGGAAACCTATGTGCAGACGTCCGGTGTAACAGCCCCAAAATGGGCCAAGTGGGCCCAATTCACGGAATGGGCCGATGGGACTGTAGCTGGGGCAGTGGGGGCTATAGCTGCGTGGTTACTGTACATCCGAGCGACAGGTACTTTAGCAGCGTGGTACTGTAGTTCAGACACTGTAGCATCCGACACTGCAGCCTGAATTGGGCCGGACCGAATTCGGTTTACTATAGTTCGGGTACTGTTCACAAGTTACTGTAGCATCACGAAACACTGTGCAACCGGTGTTTAGTACCATACTGTGAATCCTGTGGGAGTTTGACCGACTTAAATACCAGGGCCAGGGACGCGTAGTAACCTTCGGTTAACCGTTTTGAGCAAAGCGAGGACGAAACCTCAAGCGGGTTGCTACGTAGGTGGGATCACTCCTCGGCAGAGTGGGCTTGGGCCGTGTATGCCGGAACTGGATATTACATCCCGATCTACATTTGTCGAAGGCGAGGCAACGATTGATCACAAGTTCGCGACATCTCTATTCATCCCAAAACAAGTGCACATCTTGCACTTCGAGGAGTCAAACAATCTCAAATTGAACTAGATTTATAGAAAATAGTTGTAACATTTGTATCTCTAAATAGGATTAGTACGAAAATATATGATGTGATTAACCGAATGATGATTATTTGATTACAAATCTTAGTATTTTTCATATAAATTTTATCAAACTTAAATTTGTTTGACTCCTCAAAGTAAGGGATGTGCACTTATTTTGTGACGGATGGAGTACTAGATTTATATTAGTAGAAAAGAAAAAGGTTAGTGAAATTGAGCCATCTTTTTGCGAATTTGTATTAGAAAATCATTTATACAGATTTAATACTTTGGTTACATCATTATTTAATTGAAAGTCATGGGCCTGAATAGAAAGTTCATCGTATGTGGATTTTATGGATCCGCCTATGTCGACCACCGCCAAGGAGCCGAAAGAAGCCTTTAAAAAAAACAACCGGGAAAGACGCCTTGCATACGGCAAGTGCAAACACCAAGACTGGGCCGAGGGAGAGGAGTCGTCGAGCTGCAAGGCCCAACCCATGCTATGCCGGAGGCGAGTGGGCTACGAACCAGGAGGTGTAAGTTTCGGCCTGTGCGGTCCAGCAAGGAGGACAAAGGCTGTGACAGTGTGAGTTTTATTCGCAAGGAAAGTGACGTTCGGATTTGGCCTGTGGCTTGCTCGTTACTCCCTCTTATCTATCTAGACTATAGAACAGAAGAGAATGCAACTCTCCACGAGGCAAATGTTTTTAAGTTTGACTAAAGTTATATAAAAAAATAGAGCACTTTTACAATGGTTGAAAAAGTACCTTGGTATCTCTAGGTACTTCATCTTTTTTCTATTTTCTAATTAATTAATTGAGAAATATATTATAGAGGGTATTTTAGTAATTCAGGTTGTGATCTTCTAAAACCAGACGTAACCCTCTCAGTCCCTCCACGACATGTTCTGCTCGATCGATACGTGCTGCTGGCCTGCCGCCCTGAAGTCTCGATAGGGTGCTACCAGACCTCGTTCGTTTCGCTGAAAAGTCAGGCTAAAAAGTACTATTCGCTGATTTGTTGTGAGAGAAAAACGTTATACTATGGCTGATAAGTTCAAACGAACAGGGCCTGGACGCCGGCGTCACTGGGCCCTAGACGCCACTACAGCCTGCTGCTGCTCAGTTGCACTTCTCGATCAACCCCACAAAAAGCAGAGCTCGGGCATCCTGTGTTAGGGCCATATCATCACGTTCCTGCTGCAGGTCCGGTCTTCCTCCTCTCTCTCTTGAGCGATCTTTCTGTCCATGGCCTCACGTGCTTGCATCAAGTCAATGTCGAGTTGAA
This sequence comes from Saccharum spontaneum, assembly GCA_022457205.1. NCBI lineage: Eukaryota > Viridiplantae > Streptophyta > Magnoliopsida > Poales > Poaceae > Saccharum > Saccharum spontaneum. Next base: position 49,026,578 of record CM039585.1, on the reverse strand, counting down.
CATGTTGGTAAAGGACGTTTGCATCCATGTTCCATGCAGTAACATGACGTTGGATTAACAAATGAACCAATTTTTTTCATCAAATGCCTATACAATGATGTTGATTGGTTACGGTAAATCCTAAGTAGAAAGAAAATGCAAACGTATGACCATTTTTTCTCCTAAGAATCCTAAACAATGATGTGTGCTCACCTGTAGTCAGCTGGAACAAGAGGATCGGCGGCTGTGCAAAGGGCGGAACAAGAGGATCGGCGACGTGTGCAAAGGGCGGAGGAGCCGGGTGGCGTAGGTGCAGACATACGAGATCAATGGCAACCGTAACCTAGAATAACTGATTTACCCTTATTCGAAAATAAAATACAAAAATAAAAAAACAGATCTTGCACCACGTAATTTGGTATTAGACCCACCTAATTTGGTACTATTCCTACCTATTTAGTACCTCAAGATACTTTTAGTTGTACCTTCCATTTTTCTACCGTCTGATCTTGCCCAATTAATGGCCCATGTTTTTTCCAATAATTGTATAATTTCTCAAAAAGATACTAACATTTATGATACATAATAAGCACTGTTAGGTTATTTGGGGATACAAATGCGAATACTATTTACTGTAAACTTGATCAAATGTAAACTACTTTTAACTCATAGCCTTGGGGATGGTGTGGACGTGTCGTCCTGGGTGCCGGTGTCGTTCGACCATGGCGTTGGCAGCGGTGATTCTACCAAACACTATATGGAGAAAATGCCAACATCGCAGCTTGTGATGCAAGGAGTATATGGTGAGAGAAGAGAAGCTTGTGATGCCAAACGAAAACAGAGTAGTCAGCATGTATATGGGTACTACGCCTATAGATAGCTTCGGTTCCAATTACTCTACTTGCACACTATGGAAGGTCTCGGGCAAGTTTAATTTGTCTTACCTGCACAAGCCTGGAGAAGCTTGACAGGGCTGGCCAGCGAGCCAAATGAACTCTGAACATAACAAGAAAGTTTGCTATAAAGTATTGTTTACACAAAAACCAAGATAGTTAGCAAGCTAACCAAATTCATCCGCTGGCTGAACATCGTCACTTGGCAAGGCTAGGCGAGCATGGGCAGAAGAACCAAAGGCGCACGGATTTAGCGTCTATTCGGTTTAGCTACAAACTATAAAAGAATTGATGTGATCTGTGAGCTATGAAAAAACTATTATGAACTATTTGTGGTAAAAAAAATTGTAAACTATACTCCTTGCATCCCAAATTACAAGTCATTTCACATTCTTGGAGAGTCAAAACATCTCAAATTTGACCAAATTTATATAATATAATAATGACATTTATGATACCAAATAAGTATCATTAGATTCTTCATTAATTATATTTTCATAGTATACCTATTTAATATTATAAATCTTTATAATTATCTCTATAATTTTGATCAAACTTGAGATGCTTTGACTCTCCAAGAATGTTGGAATGACTTATAATTTGGGATGGATGGAGTATTTGGTAAAATCAACTATATATAACATGCCTCCTCTCTTTATCTCTCTTGACTTGAAACAACTATAAACCATCTGTCTATTATTACCTACTAAATCCATTCTATATAGTTCGTTTGACTTTTTTTACTCCAAGTTTGATCACTCGTCTTATTTAAAAATTTGTGCTAAATATCACTTCTTTAGTTGTGGCTTGCTTTATTAACAAAAGTTCTTCAAGAATGACTTAAATTTGAACACGTTTGCACAAATTTTTTAAATAAAATGAGCGGTCAAACTTGGGGTCAAAAAAGTCAAACGAATTATAATTTGGAACAGATGGAGTATTTGGAAAAGCTGAAAGCTAAAAACAAAAACAGAGTTGGTACTGCGAAAATCATACCACATGAAAGTGGTTATTTCTGTCAAGACAGTCTCAGAATCCATCTGCTTGGTTAGCATTCTGCTTTTTAGCAGCAAAAACAGTTTCGAGAATCAAACCAGATATACAGCCATAGCTTAGGTAACAATAGCAGAGAGGACTCTTATCAATGGACCTTAGGTCATTATTCAACTAGATCAATGTACCACAATCTTATGTTTAGGGGGATTTCAAACAAAAGAATAAAACGCCTGTGGAAGAATAAAGCCCCTTTGAAAATCAGAATTTTCATGTGGCTGGCTATTCAGAATAGATTATAGACTGGGGTAAACCTTAAAAAGGAAAGGTGGAAAAGGTCCAAAAATTGTTGCTTATGTGGGGAGGAAGAAACTACTGATCATATTCTTTTTAATTGCATTTTGGCTAGAACGATCTGGACATGCTTCAAAGAAGCTTTAGGCTGGGACAAAGTTAGCGGGGTTTTGATGACTGGCTACCGCAATTGATGAAATCAAATTGAATATGCTGTCCGTGATTCTGTGGTGTTTGTGGACTGTTAGGAACAAAATGAGCATAGAGAAGGTTTTCTTGGGGTCATCTAAAGAGGTGTTTTACAAAATTTTCATTTGTCTGCAGAAATGGCGTGGGCTTTTGAGAGAGGATGATGTCATATTCATGGGCGACAAGATCAAAGATATGGCTACAGGATTTCCGGAAGCTATCAGCTATGGCCTGTGGATGTCGAGGGTCTCAGCTGAAACTGTGTTCTCTGATTGCTAGCGCCTGAGAGCAAGGCCAATAAGCTTGGCTATAGGCCAAGTTCACGTAATCTTGAGATAACATAAGAGACAAGTAATACAATAGCTTGGCTGTTAGTTTGGCTCTACAAGAAGTACTTCGTTATTTAAGTCCCTGAAGTGCATCTGAACTTGGTGATCAACACTAAACACATCTCTGTAGCTACTTGTGTTGCTGGTTGCAAAGAAAAAAATTACACAACTAATATTTAAGTGCTTTCGACATTCAGGTCAATGGACATATTCAAAAATAATTCAAACAAGCTAATGTGCCGACAAGCTAAAGCAAATAAACTTGCATTCTGTACTTCTCGATGATTCCTCCACGCTCATTCAGCTTGTGTTTCTCCATCTGAGATGCTTTTATTGACTCCAAAAGTACTGCATGATTACCGGCGTCCCGTACCACCAAGTAGGGGCCAGGAGTCGTCGAGCCCGGCGTGGCCTTCATGGAAGGACGGAGAGGAACTTGGAGGGGCAGTGGCGGCGGCGCCGTCTCTCGCTTCGACCGACAAGCGAAACATCAGGCTAGGGCTATCAGGGATGGGAAGGGGGGTATTGCTACGGGAGGGAGAAAAGAGACGATGCACACGGGATCGAGAAAGGCCCACAGCCTGCGTCCCCAATCGACTAGCTCGGCGCTAAATCGGCTCTGCGGCATGTTTTGTAGCGCTGCAGCTCGGCGCAACCTGCGTCGCCAAGCTACTTGTCCCCTCTCTTTTCTCTTTCTTCCACGTTGGATTATGCTAAGTTAGCTTGGCTATAAGCCAACTGACCTGGCTTTATTGTACCCGCTCTGAACGCTTTCTTTGTTCTTTGTTGCTAGCGTTTCTGCTGAAGTGCAGTAGTGTGTGGACTGCTTTGTCAGTCTCCTGTGGAAGCTTGTTGGTTAGCGCTGGAACGCCAGGTTGCTGTCTGTTACAGCACCTGAAGACTAGATGTTGCTGGCCTGATGGCTGTGGCTGTTCCTTTCTGTTTCAGTTTGTCATCTTGGCTTAGGCTGTTAGGTAGTGGTTATGTTGCGCCTTTTTATAAGCTGGTGCCAGCAAGCTACGTTGGTAAACTCTTACATGCTTTCTTAACAAGCAGGGTTTTACCTCCGTCAATAAAAAGAAAAACAATAGCAGAGAGGACAACTGCGGATATCAGAACCGGACCGGAATCGAGCGAAGGAGTTCGTGCCTTCGTGGCCGCTGCCAGTGCCGCGTCATCAGCGACCCAGCTACTGACTGCCAACAAACGCGAGTGCATTGCGCCATTGCGTGATGCCGTGGCACACGAAAGAATAAGGAAGGGAGAAAAACCTTCGTCTCAACGCCGTCCAGTGTCCACTCCGACGTCGATCTGCGCGGTCTCGCCCAAGACAGCAGGTCGTGCCGGGATCGTGGGGGTACACACTACACTAGTAAAGTCCTGTAAAGCTACCTCGCCGGTCACGCACGGCACGGCCACCCGCAGCCCACGTCGTCGGTGCCGCCCCGCCAGGACGCAGCTAGCGCACGCGTCCAATCCAAACCTGCCGGTCAGCGCGCGCAAGCTGACACTCGCGACGGCACGACGTGCGCGAACTTGTGCCTTGTTTTCCACCGACGCCACGGCCGGTGACGTACGGCACGAGGCCACGAGCAGGCGAGGTCGCGAGGAGGGAGAGGGAACGTGTCATGGCAGGCGGCCACATCTGCTGTCGCCGGTGCGACTGCTTCTGTCTCTGCCCGTACGGCTCGACTTGACTTTCAACGTTCCCTGTCCGTCGCGTTTGATCGGTTACGCTGATCGGAACGGCGGTGGTGTTCATCCTCGGCGACGGGATCCAGACGGGCGGACAAGAATCAAGAATGTAGCTGCAAGTCTCGAGTTGGGTTCACCTTTCGGATCGAAGGACGACAGTTGACGTTGACATTAGGCGGGACCCCCTCGTCGGTCTTCCTTGCCCCGCTCTCGTGTTCTTCTGCTCGACCCATAAGTCGAGACCGAGCGGCGGCGAGAGCCAAGAACGCGCGGCCGTTCCGCCGTGGGCGTCACACTCACACAGGGCAACGCGAACGACTGCAACAAAATCGCCGCCTCCACTGACGACTTGTGCGCATCCAAATTCGAAAGCAGTAGGCGCCCATTTGGATCGAAGGGAAAACCAGTTACATTTCTGAAAGTCTGTGGAAAACCGTTCACAATCATACATACCGTCTCATCAATCAGAAAATCAAAAGACCAAAGGGGTACAATACAATACAAAATGGAGCCAGACAATCAGATTCTGTCCGATTTCTCAATGGCTTGCACAGGCACAAACCAGCCAAGTGCTGTCAGTGATGGTCTCCAAACAAAAGCTGCGGAAGCACCAAGAGTACTGTACTACAACAGTACACGTCGCTACTTTTCCTTTTATAAGCGCTGACTTGTCAACATGAAGAGAAGAACTGGCCAGCGGATGGCCTGTCCAGTGAACCTGCTTAAACAAAAGCACAACCGCACAAGTAAACGGACGACTACCAATTGGACAGGCCTTCATGCATGCACGGCACAACGGCTGATCCAACTGGCAGTGGCTACATGAATCAGATTCTTGTAGCTTCAATTAATTGACTATAGCCACGGAGCTCTTAAACAATTGACAACGCCAAATTTGATCGAATATCTGTGATTCTGTGGATCGTTTGTACTACCATAAACTCAGAATGAAGGCGCCCGGCCTGGCGGCCAGTCCCAGGCCAGACATTTTTGTTCAGAGATGCTTTGGAGTGAGTCAGACTGATGGCTGCCGTCCAAGTTGCTCCCTGCTAAAATGCAGAGAACATGGGTTATTAATAACCTGGTCCTTGTATTCTTCTACTAGTATAGTGGGCTGCCAGAATATTGCGATTGACAAATATACTTCCAAATCCGAATTGGATTTTACATATTATATACAGGTACGTCCTACGATAGCAGCCGCAAGATCGCAAAATGCCATAACAGTATTTTTCAGTCGGCTTATAAGCAACTCCAAGAGCATATATAAATTTAGATCACTAAATTGGCTCTCTAAAACTATTTAGACTCTCAAAACATGTACCGTCCGCAGCATAATCTTTAAATCAGGCTAGCTATTTTTTTAACCCATATCAGCACCTTGGGCACCGGCTAGGGCTAGTCACCGTGCAGCGACTGGCTGTTCGTCGCTTGGGTTGTGGGCTTGGCCTGGCCATGTTTGCAGCTCAGTGCTATACAGGTTCATCTAGGGATTCTTGATCTTGTGCACCTACTGCTTCTAGATTGAAGCAGGAACATGGTCTGTGGTCTGCATCCGGTGTTCATGTTCTTCAGGAGAGCGAGCGCGGCTGTAGCGGCCAAAGCGAGCCAGTACGGGAACGAGACTACGTACGAGTGCTCTGTGTGCAGCAAGATGTACGCGTCGTACCAGGCGCTCGAGGGGCACAGGACGGACACCAGAAGCCGCCCATGCCGCGCTAGCCGCATCGGCTACCGGCGACGAGGCGTCGTCCGGCGGTACCATGGTAGCGCACACACTGAGGAGTTGTGCTCGCTCTGCCTCCGCGCGTTCGAAGGACAAGGACGATGATGTGGCCGCAGCGTAGTATTTAGATCTTGGCGAGGGACCGCGCGAATGAGAAAACGCATGCGGGAAAAGGTGCGGCGGTCGGTCACTCTGCAGCGGCGCGTGCGAGAACAGGCAACGCGCCATGGAGGCCGGAGCTGTGCGGCCCCTGCAGCTGGACTTCATGGCCGACCCAGAGTGCGGCATGGTGGACAAGGCCATATACGTCCTCCACTCCCTCTGGGCTCCGGCGAGGGACGTACGTCGCCTTCAGGATCGGTAGGCCGCAGGCGACATCCTAATCCTTATCGAGGCAGAAGGAGAAGGAGCGAGTACGGAAAGGGCGAGGCCCACGCGGGAAACGCTGGGCCACCCCGGATGGCGAGCGAGGCCGGCTCTATTCTGCCGAGCGACTTTTGCGGGATAGCGTACGAGCTATTTTAGAGAGGGAGATGACCAAGCTGTAGGACTGCGTTTTTCACATGTTTTGGTCAAATTTAGCGATAGCGAGTGAGATACGTGTTCTCTTGGAGATGTTCGGATCTGTACTTTTTCAGTTTGTTTTTTAAGTCAGAATAGTATTTTTCTCTCATAAAAAATCAGTTGGAACAGTGTTTCATCTTAATTTTCAGCACAAGCGAACGGAGCCAAAGCTACGCGTACGTCAGTGCCCATGACCAGTGGCGGACCCAGGATTCGGCCAAGACTAGGGCCAAATCTTAGCGGCCAAAAACCCAAAGCTACAACAGTCTATACTCTATAAGACCATATAGCAAGTTCACCAAGGTCAGTACAATTTGCAAAGGAAGGATCAACTCTCACATCACTAATGAAGTCATCAAGTTGTTGCGGAAGCCGATCATGATCATATTGGGAGAAATAACATCATAAATCTTAGCAAGTTCAAATTCCATGGATCTAAACATGGAATGCATCTCAATAATTAGAATCAAAGGGTTGAAAACTCGAAATTGGGAACTTGGAAATATGGAATTAAATCACAGTCTTTGATCCAATCCGTTGCAACTTCCAAGGAAGGAGGCAGTCAGGGTCAGCCGGTAGCAGTCCTGGGCTCCTGGCAGGCAGTGGGCGGGCGGCCGGCGCCTGGTTGACTGGCTGAGGAAGTACGCAGCGTAGCAGGCAGGAGCCGCCGGCGAAGCGCACAACAGGCGAGGCTGCGGAGTCAGAGTGTGGAGGCAGAGCGGAGGGCCGGTGGGAGCAGGCTGCTGGCTGGCCGTTGGTCGGCTGGGCGCAGGGCGCGCCGGCACGGACTAGTGGAGGCGCGGCGGCGGTTGGGACTCGCGAGTCAAGGCAGCGCTGAGCAGCTCTGTGTCTCCGTTTGCCCTACTCCTGGCTGGGCTGCCTATGTTCGATTGCTTGATGGGCCAAAAAACTGAAGAGTTGATCCCTTGTTACATGGGCCGCGACTAGGGCCATGGCCTGGGCTGCCCTAGTGCTGGGTCCGCCCCTGCCCATGACCCCACAAAATTAAACGATTTGACTTAGGCTGTGTTTAAATCGTGAAAAGAAAATTTTTAGGTGTTACATCGGACGTTTCATAGGATGTTGGAAGAGGTTTTCGGATACTAATAAAAAAACTAATTACATAGCTCGCCTAAAAACTGCGAGACGAATTTATTAAGCCTAATTAATCCATCATTAGCACATGTAAGTTACTGTAACACTTAAGGTTAATCATAGACTAATTAGGCTTAAAAGATTCGTCTCGTGATTTTCAACAAAACTGTATAATTAGTTTATTTTCGTTTACATTTAGTACTCCATGTATGTGTCAAACATTCGATGTGACGAGTGAGCCTGAAAATTTTTGAGAATTAAACGAGGCCTTAGGTAGACGTCATCGTGTACACGCATGCAACAGATGGATACGTAACGTGTTGGACGATCGGTGAGTGGCAGACAGGCAGTGGATCGGAGCCGCCACTTCACTCCCTGTGAAACACATTTTCGCGGGGATGTCACTTGTTTGACATGGTCAGCTGCATGGGCGGATCTAGGGGTATTCCCCAGTATTCCTGGGAATACCCAACTATTTTGGTACACTTTTATGTAGATATGTGTATATACTTATATATAAGTATATAATGCTATAATCTATAGTATTTTCGCACATTTCAGCTCAAAATAGGTAAAAAAAACTGGCCTTTCAATTAGAAGTCTAGATTCTAGAAAGCAAATATTGATCCAAAGTTGCTGATTTGTAGTGCTATGGCTATATTTTAAGCCTAAGGATTCGATTATTTTTTATGATGTAGAAGTGGGAATACCCAAGTTTCAAATCATGGCTCCGCCACTGGTCAGCTGAGGCAATATATTGTGCACTTGCTTATCCGCAGAATATTTCGTGGACTCCCGGCCCATTCCACGTCAGCGACACACACCTGTGTTCTGCAGCGTAGTAGACAACAATATCAGCGGCGGCGTGGGGGCGAACTTTCACGTGCTCCAGAGAGGAAAACAAACACCCTGTTTGGCAGGCTGTTTTTTTTTTTGTTATAAGCCGCCTATGGTTGATTTGCTGTGAGAGAAAAATACTGTTCTACGGCTGATAAGCCGTGCTGATAAGCTCAGCCGAACAGGGGAAACACTTGCCGCACCGCAGCGGTTAGGAAGGATCGGTCGATCAAGATATACAACATGGAAACCGCAGTAAAAGGGGGGAAATAGTCTCCAGCCACGCACGATGCATCATCCACCCTTTGGGTCTTGCCCCTTGTTTAGATCACCTCAAAATTCCAAGTTTTTTCACTCTCTCTTCATCACATCAATTTTTAGCCGCTTGCATGGAGTACTAAATGTAGGTAAAAAAAATATCTAATTATACAGTTTAGTTCAAAATCACGAGATGAATCTTTTGAGCCTAGTTGGTCCACGATTGGACAATATTTATCAAATAAGACGAAAGTGGTACTATTCATTAGGTTGAAAATTTTTTCAATCTAAACGAGGGCTTGGATTGGAAGAGCAAGGTGGGAAGGCGCATGGAACGAGCGGAAAAGGTGCCGACAAAAAGCCGCATCACTCCAGTGTCCAGATAAAGAGCCTACACGCCTATGCTGCCGCGCTCCCGACAAGCGCACAAGAGTTTCCACGGGCCAACCGTAGTTTAAACCCTTGTTAGCCACAAACATAGCCCGTGCGTTGTCGTGTGTGATTAATAATGATTTAATTACTTATATAAAGAGGTAAACTATTACTCCGTCCAAGGCACAACTTGATATGACATGATCTTCCAAATTACACTTTTGTCATCTACTTATTTTATTTTATATTATTTATATTTACAATTTTATGATAAGTGGATAGTATATTTAATTACAAATCTAAACGTATCAAGCTTATATGTTCTAATAGTTTAAATTTGTTAGTTAAATTATTGCTCCAAGTTTTTAAAGTTTAGCTTAAATCTTGATATGTGTGCGCCTTATAATGAGATAGACGTAGTATAAACTAATGTTAGTAGATGACGTGGTATGACAATGTGAATAACTAATAGTATGTTTGGTTTGAGAAGCCACTCCCCTAGATGAGGTGATGTATCATGATTCCATTACTCAAATTTGGTGGGGTAACTTCATTCATCAAACTAGTATTAATTATCAGCGTGTGAGGATTGAGGTAATAATCCATCGACCTATTTCATTCCATAAACCAAACGACAAATAATAAATGAGTAGATGATGAACTCATTCCTCAATCCTATAAATGTATGTTAACCAATGGTGTATCTTACTACCGTGTACTCCCTTCATCCCAAATAAGTGTCGTTTTGGGTTATGTGCAGGTCAAACATTTTAAAGTTTGACTAGATTTATAAAAAATTAGCAACATATCTCTAAATAAGTTTATCATAAAAATAACTTTAACAAAAAATCTAATGATTGTTATTATTATGCACATAAATATGTTAAAAGTGTTGACTTCTCGGGAAGAGAATGACATTTATTTTGTAATGAAGTACGTACTACTCCCTCTGTCCCTGAAAGCTTCAATTCCTAGAGTTGTCTTAAGTCAAACTTTTTAAACTTTGACCAAATTTTTAAGAAAAAACACAAAGATTTATTGTACCAAACTAGTATCATTAGATTTATTATAGAATATATTTTTATAAGATGCTTATTTTATTTCATAAATGTTGTTCCTTTTTTCTATAAAGTTAGTCAAACTTTAAAAAGTTTGACCGGCACGGATTCTAGGAATTGAAGCTTTCAGGGACAGAGGGAGTACCTCTGTCCCCAAAAGGATGTAACTATGATATGCATGCCAGTTAAAGTGTTTTGTGTTTGATCAACTTTTAGTAAATAGTATTTACATTTATGGCTTCAAATCAATTTATTATGAAAATACATTTCATAGTTAATCTAATAGTATTTATTTGATATTATAAATATTTACATTTTTTATTTATAATTGATCAAACTTGATATACTAAAACATGACATTATTCTAGAATTGTTTTTTTACTAAGGGAGTATATTATAATTGCATATGCTAGTGAGCTATAATTGCAAGTGACAGTAGACATAGACAACTTTTATACAGTAGTATATCAAGATAGAGCCTGTTTAGTTGGCATGCCAACCCAAAAAGTGAACTCAAAAAGTGCTACAGTACCTGTCACATCAAATCTTGCGGCACATGTATGGAGTACTAAATGTAGACGAAAGAAAAAACTAATTACACAGTTTAGTTGTAAATCACGAGACAAATCTTTTGAGCCTAATTAGTCCATGATTGGACATAAATTGTCAAATAAAAACGAAAAGTGCTACAGTAGCCGAACCCAAACTTTTTCACCAACTAAACAACCCCATAGAATCCCAGTGAGGTTTTAGAACTATAAAATGTATAGAAACATGCATAGATATAGGTATATAAATATAATAATATTATAGATATAGATATTATTATATTATCCCGATTTACCACGGACGAACGACGAGCCGGATCAGGGATCACGAGTTCACAACAACGTCTTTTCTCGTTTCCTCCATGTGCCGGCGCACGTGAGGGCGATTAGCCGCAGCCGTTAGATTAGTGGATGGATGTGGGTCAACAGTACAGCACAGACACGTCAATCAATTAGACAAATATAATATATAATCTCACCCCCTTCCCATCCGCTCTTTATAAACCAATCACTCCCTCAATCACACAGCTGCACACCAGACACACAAACACACACACCCGCGCACAAATCAGAGCACCAGCTTGGTGAGGGAGAATGAAGGTGGAGGTGGTGGAGACGACGCTGGTGCCGCCGAGCGAGGCGACGCCGCGGCACGCGCTGTGGCTGTCCAACCTGGACCTGGCGGTGCCCAAGACCCACACGCCGCTCGTCTACTACTACCCGAAGCCCGATGCGCCCGCCGGTGCCGGGGAGGAGGGAGAGGGGGAGGGGTCGTTCTTCGACCCGGCGCGCCTGCGGGAGGCGCTCGCCAGGGCGCTGGTGGCGTTCTACCCGCTGGCGGGGCGGCTCGTCGTCGGCCAGGGCGGCCGGATCGAGATCGACTGCACGGGCGAGGGCGCGCTGTTCGTCGTCGCGCGGGCCGACTTCACCGGCGACGAGATGTTCAGGGACTTCGAGCCGTCCCCCGAGGCGCGCCGCCTGCTCGTGCCCTTCGCCGCCTCCGGCGACCCGCCCTGCGTGCTCGCCATGGTCCAGGTGCGCTCGCGCTGCCTTCCTCTTCCTTGTGCTTTGATTGCTTCACCCCCTCGGCCTCGGACCGCTAGGCTTGCTTGCTTGCCGAATCAAAATCACCACGTGTACGTTTTCAGTTTTTCACCGCCGTGGAGGTCCGGTTCGTAATAATCAAGCCTTGTTTAGATTCCAAAGTTTGCCTCCCAAATTTACTGTGTAGAATTTCTATTCCCCGTCACATCAAAATACTGGCATATATATGGAGTACTAAATATAGATGAAATCAAAAACTAATTATACAGTTTTGTTGTACTTTACGAGACGAACATTTTAAGTTTAATTAATCAATATTTGGATAATTATTACCAAATAAAAACAAAATTACTACAGTGTGACGGGACACTTACTATGTAAACTTTGTCTCCAAAATTTGCCATCTAAACCCGGCCTAAACTGTCCTTCCTGCCGGCTTCCGCTTTGTATTTCGGCCATGTTTAGGGCATGTTTAGATGTGAAAAGTTTTGGGAAAAAGCTCCTGTAGCACTTTTCGTTTTTAGATGTGAAAATTTTTGGAAAAAGCTTCTGTAGCACTTTTTGTCGTTATTTGACAAAATTTGTCCATGGACTAACTAATGGCTAGGCTCAAAAGATTTATCTCGACATTTACAGATAAATTGTGCAATTAATTATTTTTTACATATATATAATGCTCCATATATACGTCTAAAGATTCGATGTAACAGTTATTATGCAAAAAATTTTGTCTCATTTTGGCATCTAAACGGGCCCTTAGTCTCCAAATTTACTCTTAAATTTTACTATGCAAAAAAAAATTTCCATCACATCAAAATATTGGTACATGCATGGAGTACGAAATATAGATGAAATCAAAAACTAATTACATAGTTTTGTTGTACTTTGCGAGACGAACGTTTTGAACCTAATTAGTTAATATTTAAACAATTATTATTAGATAAAAACAAAATATTACACAGTGCTACACAGTGCAGCACTTTGATTCGGCCGGGCCTTCGTCGCGGCACGTCGGTCCGTAATAAAAGATGGGAAAAAAATCGGGGGTCAGAAGACGCCTGGCTCGTCGGGCCACTTGTTCTCGTGTCTCTATTGCTCGTGGGGCCCACCGGGACAGCGTGGGTACAAACGGACGGAGTGGGACACGCTGGTGGTCGGAGTCGGACACTCGTACTGTACTGTATTGTACACTAGTTAAGCCCGAATCAATACGTGTCGAGCGACGTATGCTCCAAGAAGCTTTACTTGTACATTTATAACCCTGCCAAATTGAATAATTACATTTCTTTTATATATAGATAAAACATTTAAAACTTTATCTAAGAATCAATTAGATTCGCGACAGGTTCGTGTTGAAAAGCTTTTTTTTCCGCAAAAAAAGGTGTTGAAAAGCTTTTTGCCGAAAACCAAAAGAGCGTGACGGATACCCCTATGCCGCTGAGCGGCGCGCAAACTCACCACCGGTCACGGCAAGACGTACGGCGTCCGCGAGGGAGAGGGACCAAAGCCAGCAGGGCCGTAGGGTGGGAACGCATTCAGTTTCGCCAGCCCCGGTCAACGCCGCCCGTCGAGGGCATTTTTTTTATCGGATGTCTCGGAACCGCCCGATGGCCGTCGAGCAGGGTTAAAAAAACCGGTCGGTTTACCGCGGTAAACCGCGGTAACCGCCCTAACCGGACCGGTCCGGTTCCGGTCCGGTCCGGTTAGGTATTTTCCAAATTCAAATTTAAAATTTGAAAAAAAAATGCTGAAAAAATTCCTAAAAATAGTTCATGATTTATAGAAGCCAATGGTGTAAAAATTTTTCAAATTGGAGTTCGTTTAGTATTTATTTATACGTATAGAAGTTTGAAAAAAAGAAAAAAAATCCCGGTCCCGGCTCGTTAAGGCCCCCAAATTCAAATTTAAAATTTGAAAAAAAACAAAAAATGCTGAAAAAATTCCTAAAAATAGTTCATGATTTATAGAAGCCAATGGTGTAAAAATTTTTCAAATTTGAGTTCGTTTAGTATTTATTTATACGTATAGAAGTTTGAAAAAAAAAGAAAAAAAATTTCCAAACTCAAACCGAGCGGTAAACCGGTCAAACCGGCCGGTTACCGCTCCAAACCGGCCGGTAAACCGGAACCGAACCGAACCGAAGCAGGGTTTGAATTTGATTTTGAATTTGGCCGGTTACCGACCGGTTACCGGTAAACCGGACCGGTTTACCGCTACCGGAGGCCGGCGGTTACCGGAAACCGGTCGGTAAAAAAAACCCTGCCGTCGAGTGCATTGGCGCGACCCAAGGCGACGAGCGGGGATCACGCGATGCTGCCGGTTCGATTCCCGTCCACGTCACTGGGGCCCGCGTTGCTGGCCCATGGACGCTTCCGGGCCGGGCTCGACCTGGGCGAGCCAAGGCCCGAGGCCCGGCTGGCGGCTGGCCACCCTCGTGTTTGCCAGCTCGAACCAGCAGCAGCAGCAGGCACGTTACGCCTACTGAATGGACTTCGTCGCAGTTGACTTTTTGTTTAGGCGGTTTCGTAGCTTTGGTTGCGTTTAGTTCGCGAAAAATCTTTGGGGCCGGTTTAGTTACAATTTTTTTGCAAAATGATATTGTAGCAAATTTCGTTGTTATTTAGCAATTAGTGTCCAATCATGGCCTAACTAGGCTTAAAAGATTCGTCTCGTTCATTTCGTCTCGTCCATTTCGTCTAAACTGTGTAATTAGTTTTATTTTTTATCTATATTTACTGCTTCATGCCTGCGTCTAAAGATTTGATGTGACGGGAAATGTTGAAAAATTTTGCAAAATTTCTAGCAACTAAACAGGGCCTGGCTTTGGCTGCGGTAGCACTTTCATTTTATTTGTCAATTAGTGTCCAATTATAAACTAATTAGGCTCAAAAGATTCGTCTCGTGGTTTTTTATCAAACTGTGTAATTAGTTTTTTTCGTCTACATTTAATGTTCCATACATGTATCTAAACATTCAATGTGACGGAGAATCTTGAAAATTTTTAGGAACGAAAAATCTTAAAAATTTTTACGAACTAAACATGACCTTTGTTATTAATGTGAAGAGCGGTTGGCTGAACATCCAACTGACGATAGGGCACACGGATGAGTAGGTCTCGTCACTGTACCGTTCCCCCCGTTTCGTCCTAGGACCAGTAGGCCATTCGTGATTGCAGCGGCTAAATGCTGCTCGATGCTCAGGACAAAGGACGGCTCGGGCGCTCGGGGTCAATAATTTGCGAGGCGGTCGGTGTAACGAACTGTCAGCTATGCAGTCATCAGTAGTACTGTACGCACTGGTACATCTATTGGGGCCACTTTGACGGTGGGTGATCGTGACAGCAACGTTGTCAAGTAAGCCCTGTTAGTTTGAATTTATTAGCCATACCGTTTCAGCGAAATAACAGTATTTTTCTCTCATCATATATTACATATATTAGTATTAGTATCGGCTGTTTTTCAGCCAGCCGAAGAGGGCGTAGGAGTAGCACTCCCAGTTCCCCTGTGACTGAAATAAAGTTTTCACTCAAAAGATTCGTTTGGTTCACCGAAAGCAGTAATAATACATATACGATAGTACTAGGTCTTGTTTAGATACCTCCCAAATTTCAATTTTTTACTTTCTCTATTATATTAAACTTCAGACACATACATAAAGCATTAAATATAGATAAAAAATAATTAATTATATAGTTTGGTTGTAAATCACGAGACGAATCTTTTGAGTCTAATTAGTTTATGATTGAATACTAATTACTAAATATAAACAAAAGTACTACAGTATCACAAGTTGCAAAATCTTGCGATCTAAACAAGGCCCTGATACGACTTCGTGCGCACGGGCTATGGGGACAACGCGAGGAGACATGTTCTGCTGGAAGCGGTTATTTTGAGATAAGACGGGGAAGTCACTAAAATTGTTGGGCACGGGAAGACTAGCTACAAATCGGCCAAACACTCTTGATTAGGATGCAAAATTTCTCAGAATTTAATGATATACGAAAGTAAACTGCAAAGCTTGATATTACAGTGTCTCTCTGCATTTCTTATTCAAAAAAAAACGCAACGAAAGGCAAACTAATCATGCCCATGCGTGCGACTCTCCAACTCGTATCTATCCGTATTTCCGGTGTTCCAAATCCCCTTCCCCATGCATAACAGTTCAGAGACCATTGCGTTTGCTTCTAGACGATCCAATCATTGGCCCTGTTTGATAAGGGGCTAGAGCTAGTTTGGGCTAGTTTACACTCAACTAACCCAAAAGTAGCCAAATAGGAGGGCTAGAGCTAGTTTTTTTGCAACTAGCCCACTCAAAAAAACTATCCCTCTCAAGGAGTGATTATTGGGGCTAGTTAGGGCTAGTTCTGATGAAACCCACAGAAAAATTATTTTTTTCCTCCTTAGCCGCACTTGAGCCGCACCTAGTCCGATGGACCCACAAAAAATTAATTAATGATTAGAAAAGTATATTTAATATCAATCTAACCATCTATCTAACCCTTAGATCTAAACATCGCTTTGGCTAGAGCTAGTTGAGGGCTAGTCCTGAGTTAGAAACTAACTCTAACCTCTAGCTGAGCTAGAGTATCAAACAGGGCCATTGAGATGCACAAAGATGTGGATGTGCCCGCCACTCTTCTCCCTCTCCACTCTGCCTGCCACTCTGCCCGCCACTCTTCTCCCTCTCCCTCCTTATCCCTTTGCCACGAATGCGACCGCCTCGCTTTACCTCGCACCTGGGCGGCCATGCTTTGCTTCACGGATCAGGAGGAATTCTGGATGTGCTTGCATTGCACACGCTCCGCTCAAACTGAAGTAATAAAAAGAAAAAAAATCTCCTTGCCACGCCACGCCAGAACCGTCATGATCGATAGTGCCATCGATAGTGCCATCAGTCTCAGCCAAACCAAAAAACAAACAAACAAACAAAAACAAAAACAAAATCCTTCCCACGCCATAACCGTCGGGATAGATTGCGACGGCGATGCTGATGTGTCGAATCGATCAGAATCGCCGCTGCCGTGGGCACCGGTATGGGGACGCCGCTACGCCACGACGAAGCGCCGCCCGTCGTTGATGGATGCCTGACGGTGACAACGAGGTTTATCGCGGCATGGTCCTGGGCGTGGCCGATGTTTTCAAGATGTTTGCAAATTGGCCTAGCGATTGCTGTCATGATGCGAGCAAGCTTTGATTGGATCCTCGGGCCGTGGACTGTAACGGCCAACCGTTTTGTAATACAGAGAGAGACAAGATGATGGGATCGGCACACCTTTGTTGACAAAATTTGGAGAGTGGAGTTTACCTTGTTCTTGTCTTGTTTGCCTCTGCTTTTTAAACATAAGTGTGGTTAGAGCGCGCCTTTTTTTTATCTTACCATCATAAGGTTTTTAGTACTAGATAAGTTCAGAGTGCTTCTTTCGCAAACAAAAAAAAAAAAAAGAAAAGAAGAAGAAGATAAGTTCAGAGCTTGGCGGCTGCAACTTGCAAGTCAAATCACCTTTGGCGCTCCGAACAAATTGGGACCCTCTTTCAGTGCCCAATTTTTGTTGTTTAATGGAAGAAAGATACAATAGATTGAACAGTTTGGAATCTGCTGTCTGTAAATCCGTTTTGCATTGATCTGCTGCTTTTGGTGGGCAGATCAGATCGAAAAATAATTAAGCTGGTGTGGTGTGAGTTAGAACATCATTCAGAAATCAGAATGTAATGTATAACCAGGAAAAACTGATCTTTGCAGGTGACTTTCCTCAAGTGCGGCGGCGTGGCCGTGGGCACGGGCATGCACCACGTCACGATGGACGGCGCCGGCGCGATCCAGTTCATCCGGGCGTGGACGGCGCTGGCGCGCGGGGAGTCCCCCACATGGTCGCCGTTCCACGACCGGACCCTCCTCCGCGCGCGCTCCCCGCCGCACGTGCCCTTCGAGCACCCGGTCTACTCCCCGGCGTACCTCAACGGGTCCCCGCGTCCCTTCGTGACGCGCGTCTACACCGTCCCGCCCAAGCTTCTGGCCGACATCCGGTCGCGGTGCGCGCCGGGGGCGTCCACGTACTGCGCGGTGACGGCGCACCTGTGGCGCGCCATGTGCGTGGCCCGGTCGCTCCCGGCCGACGGCGAGACGCGGCTCCGCGTGCCCGCCAACATCCGGCAGCGCCTCCGGCCGCCGCTCCCCGCCACCTACTTCGGCAACGCCATCGTGCGGGACCTGGTGACCGTGAAGGTGGGCGACGTGCTGTCGCAGCCGCTCGGGTTCGTGGCGGACCGGATCAAGCGCGCGGTGTCCCGCGTCGACGACGCCTTCGTGCGCTCCGTGGTCGACTACCTGGAGCTGGAGGCCGAGAAGGGCAACCAGGCGGCGCGCGGGCAGTTCATGCCGGAGTCCGACCTGTGGGTGGTCAGCTGGCTCGGCATGCCCATCCACGACGCCGACTTCGGATGGGGCCGCCCCGGGTTCGTGGCGCCCGCGCAGATGTTCGGCAGCGGCACGGCCTACGTCACGCAGGGCTACGACAAGGACGACCCCATCAACGTGCTCTTCGCGCTCGAGCCTGAGTACTTGCAGACCTTCGAGAAGGCCTTCTACGGGGAGTGACCGTGCCCGACCAGCCATGGCGAGGTCTATAGAGGAGTCGGACTGTAGAAGCCTAGGAGGGAAGAGCTAGTACACTGTGGATGCGATGTGATTGTGAGGCCGTCGTGGTAACTTGCATCGGTTCGTGTGGAGAGTTGGTCCATGTGCATCTGCTTGGGTCTGTACTGTAGTATGATGGTGCTGCAACTCAATGCTTACTGTGACACTGATGTCTGGGTGTCTGTATAAGGCTTGTTTGGTTTCCACGTGCTAAAGTTTAACTCTTATCACATCAATATTGCGGCAAATGCATGGAGTACTAAATGTAGACTAATTGTATGCATGTCGGTACAAATTAGGAGTAATTTACGAGACGAATCTATTAAGTCTAATTAGTCTAAAATCAGAAAGTTTTTATCAAATAAGACGAAAGTGCTACAGTGTTTGTTAAACTTGAACACCCTAAACCAAACAGACCCTAAGTGTGATAAGGTGCTTGGTTCCAGGTTTCCTGTATGCCAAGTCACCAAACACATTCTGTCCTAATATCTGCATAAAAAAAACTGAATGACAAATTGAAAATGCACGGCTGGAAAAACCCTGTAGCTTCGGATACCTGTTTCTACTATCTTCCACGTTGTGTTTAGCCAACTCACCAAAATTCTACTGTATGTTTACACGTCACTGAGGTTTTTGCATTTTGTACAGCTGCTTCGGGAAAAGATTGTTTGGGTATTTGATTTGATTGATGGGCCACAATTCTACTGTATGTTTACACATCACTGAGGTATTTGATTGATGGGCCACAATTCTACTGTATGTTTACACATCACTGAGTTTAAGCGGAAACAAACAGTGACGCGTTGGTGCGCACGGCCACAGGCATAGCACGAACTAGCAACGGGACTGCGTCAGTGTAACGGCCTGTAGTTTTTTTTTTCGAGATCGGGTTTTTACCCCGTTTTGTAACGGCCTGTAGTACACACGCTCAGCTTTTATTATGGGCTGTACGGGCTGCTATCAATGTTGCGCGATTCTTCCCGTCCGAATGGCCAGACCAATATCAACTGTACAATAAACCAACACACAATACTTTCCCAACAATCCAGCGAGCTGCAAACCTGTCCGCCGAACGGCTCCCGCGAGACGCACATGCACGGCAGCGACGTCTTCCCGCGCGATGCAGGGAGGCCCACGCGCGGCCCACATGCATGCATGCAAGCGCGCGCTGCCCGCTGGGCACGAGATTGATTTCCGGCAGCGGTAGTTAGGTGTGTTTTCTTCTTTTTTTTTCTTTCTTTCTTTTGTTTTCTTTTATTCTCTTATCTTTTCTTTCCTTTTCTTTTTTCTTTTTTCTGGCAGCGTCCAGTAGCTAGTTACGTATGTTTTCTTCTTTTTTCTTTTCTTTTCTTTTCTTTTTCTTTGTGTGCTTCATTTTTATTTATATTTCTTTTTTTGTTTTTGTGATTTTTATTATTATTTCTATTTTTATATTTTTATGTTTCTTTTATTTATTTTTATTTTCTCTTCTTTCCTTTACTTTCATGTTCTTATTAATTTTTTATTTCCTTTCTTTAATTTATTTTTGTTTCTTTTTTCGTTTCATGTGATTTTTCTTTTCTTTTTTAATTTTCTATTCTATTTTCCTATTTTGCCTTACTTAATTAATTTTTAAGTTTAATTTTTTATTTCCTATATTCCATAAGATGTTCATATAGTATAGATGTGATGTTCTATGATTTTTTATGCTCACGTGGTATATAATATCATGTTCTGTGATGTTTTTTTTGATGTTCATATAGTATACCTGTGATGTTCTATGATATTTTTTTTGTGATGTTCACGTGTTATAAATGTGATGTTTTATAATGTTTTTTCACATGCTCACGTGATCTAGATGTGATGTTCTAGATGTATTTTTTATGTTTGCGTCGTATAAATGTGATGTTCACGTAGTATATAATGATGTTCTATGATGTATTCTATGTGTTCATGTAGATTTTCTATTTTCTATTTTTACCTTACTTAAGTATTTTTTATGTTTAATTTTTTATTTCTATATTCCATGAGCTGCTATGTTCATATAGTATAGACGTGATGTTCTACGATGTTTTTTTTTATGTTTACGTGGTATATAATGTCATGTTCTGTGACGTTCATATAGTATACATATGATGTTCTATGATATTTTTTGTGATGCTCATGTGTTATAAATATGATGTTTTATGATGTTTTTTTATATGTTTACGTGGTATAGATAGAATGTTCTACAATGTATTTTGTGATGTTTGCGTAGTATACATGTGATGTTCACGTAGTATATAACGATGTTCTACCATGTATTCTGTGTGTTCATGTAGTATACATGTGTTGTTCCTATTATGTTTTTTTGTGATGTTCTATAATGTATTTAGTGATGTTCACTTAATATACATATGATATTTTATAGTATATTTTTAATATGTTTAAAAAATACTAATGTGGTATTCTTTTAAATTTTTCTCTATTACGTGTTTTTTTCCTTATGCTTTGCTCCAGATTTCATTATTTTTTTATTTATGTTATGTATGTATTTATTTATTTATTTATTTATTTTATGTATATTATAATACCAATTTCATGTTCTTCTAACAAAGACATAACATTGTTTCTTTGAACCTAAAACATCTTCTCCGCTCAATAATAGAAAATGTTCTATTTTCATTAGATAAATGTTTGTTAATTTTTTTTATTTAAATATAGCCATGTGAGATCTTGTTTTGAAGGATTTATTGCAAGAAACCTGATGGTGTAATCGGATTTTAGTTTAGATATTTGGTTTAGGAGTTATAACTTTTAAAAGTTTGTCGATAAAAATGGAGAACGATACGGATGAGGTGGGCCCTGCAGGATGGGCAGGCTGCTCCAGCCGCCAGCTATCCGCCCGTGCGCGCGTGCTTGACTAGCGCTTGGACAGGAATAATTGGACGGGAACCATTGGACGGAGAATACGGTCTGCCCATCGAACGCTAGCAAGCCCCATCAATGTTCTGTCCCATGTAACGAGCCCTCGGTGGGAGGAGGAAAACTAATCAACGTGCGTCGGCTCCTCTCCCGCATGTCTCGGCTCTTCGCAGAGCGACGTGCCGACGTCCACGCTCAGTCGTATGCTCGGCTCCAACTGCAGCACCATTGTGAGCGCTTGATTTGTTTTCTTCGCCACGTATCGATGATCAAGCCTAGTGGCGCATGGGTGGTTGAGTGGATCCATCGCCCACCCAATTTTTTCCCGGGAGGTCTCTCAGCTGAAATGGTCTGGGCATATAATAATTCTTTTGATGTTGTATTTCAAAAAATTGCAACATTGTACCTGCGTTGTACTTGTGTGGGTATTTGTGTACGTACACGTGTCTTTTGTGAAAGTGCCTCGCATGTTTTTGAGATATTTACATGTACGGTCTTAAAAAATACGTCTTTTTTTTATGGCCTTAAAAAATACTAGTACCACTATACATCGTGAAATATATTTTTATAGTGAACTTATTTGGTGTCATAGATGTTTATACTTTTTTTATAAAGTTGAATAACTTTAAAATAATTTGATTTAGAATAACTCGTCATGCATGCTGATGTATGTTAGGACGTTAACTTGGCGTAGGTCTAGATTTACCTGTGTTGTTTTTTAGTGGTATGCAATAGTATGAGTGTATGTACATGTATGGGTGTACCGTGATTCGACGTAGCTGCTGCTGTCTGGACGGGTGAGTGAAGACTGATCGAATGGGCGGCACCTGATGGAAGATGGATTGATTGGCCTCACACACCGGCCGGCTCGCAGCTGTCGCACAGGTGAGTCAAGATGGATTTATTGGCCTCACGATTCCCCTGCTCCCTTCTCGCTTTGTTGAAAATTTAGAATGCCGTCTCGTCTCGCGAGAGTGACGCCACGGCAACATACGGCTCGCACAGGTGGCGATGGCACATGCATGCAGGTGTTTAAGCTGAAAATCTTCTTGAACGTGAGTCGAATTTTCTGGGGTCTTCCCCAACGCTATGTTTTTTTTTTTCTGTAGCCTCAAATGCCATGTAGGATTGTATAAAAAAAAAGTAGGTATTCTATATTTGTCATAGTGGCTTGTAGAAGCTATATATGCTTGGAGAGAGAAGGTGGTCTATGCTAAAAAAGAAGAGGGAGAGGAAATAAAGGTGAGGCATGATGAAAGCAAAAAGTTTCTATGCAAATCATAAGTAGCGATAGTTTGCAATGTGTGAATAGTAGTCTCAATATTTCGTAGTTTAGGTGGATCACTTTATTTGTACTAGAACCACTAAAAATGTTAGCCTCTGATGCCCTCGAGCTGCGGCAGCGGACACAGTGCCACTGCATCAAAGAGGAGTAGGAAGGACGCCGGACCGGACACTGCTGGAGGTGGAAATGGAGGAATATCAAACAAACAAACATAGAAGAGGATCGGTTAGCTAGCTTTGCCGTCGTCACGCACATGATGCCGATGCTGCTGACGACCCAATTGCAGAAGAGACCGAACGGCGCAAGGGTAGGAGGTTTCCCGGCTCTGGAGTCTGGGCATTGGTTCCTCACTTCGGTTGCCTGCATTGCTTCTGTGAAGAGTCGATGGCAGCCCACTAGCCCAGTGTTCCATTGATAACACAGCCAAGGAACGGACCCTACTAGCTGGCTTGCTCGGCTCGTCAAGCTGAGTTTGGGTAAACCCACCTAGTTCCTCCTGAGCACCTGTTTGGAAATCTGATTGTGAGATCCGAATTTCTAAGCATATATGCTCTGCTAATAAGTTGTTCTGTCTTTTTAAGGAGAGAATTAATTGAACAATCTAATAAATCACGTCTGGGCTTAGTTGCTTATCCCTATGTGTGCGTACGCTGTATTTGCGGATGCTGCCGTGACGAGACAAAAACGCCACTAGATTTATCTATGTCATCATGGATGGAGGAGGGTTTGGTGGGGGGTGCATGCATGAACTCAACAACGCCACGCCAGCACCAACGCTGAGCACGGCTCCGCCGCATGCACTCATCAGGTAGAGTCACGTTCCTCGGCACAGCCCCACGTGTCAATCGATCCACAGCGCCTGATCAGCAGTGCTACAAAAATCTCTCATCAGGTGTAGGCGTAGCCGCGTAGGTCGTCGTGGATGGGGAAGAGGGGTTGGTGAACCATGCACAGCTAGCGTATCATGTGCCAGACTGCTCGGAAGCGTGAAAGAGTGAGACAGATGAAACGACGATGGCCGATGTGTGTGGGGCTCATCATAAACAAACGATCAAGAAATTAGCGGGGAACCTCGGCCGGCCCTAGACTTGGTTAGCTAGTCTCGAGTCTCGGTTGGTATCGCGTCAGGCGAACAACCACTCCAGTTTTGTAGACTCTTGGCAGTTGGCACTTCTTGCCAGTGTCCCGTTTATAGTCCCCGATGGAACAACTCTGTACTCGCTCCAGTGCCTTAATGGTTTGGATGTTAACTTTCCCGATAACAGTACTTGGATGGTGGGAATGGACGAAAGATACGTCTTAACAATGTCAAGCATATGTGGCCATCGAAATCTGCATGAAAATTTATGACGTACGTGTGATCATGGATGTGTTGGTGTTGATTCATCCCTACCAACAGATCAGCAATATCCCAAGGCTTGGTCCCAGCCCTCGATCACGGCATGTGTAGTAACTTTAATTTGTTCATGCTGGTGATACCCTAGACATTTTATATTTGACATATATATACAAACAGAAACGCTCATACACACACACACACATACACACACACACACACACACACACACACACACACACACACACACACACACACACGTATCCTACAAACAAATTAACGTCACACAGAGATGAGACAATGAGAGACCGGCAAACTGTGATTGCACCTTGAAACCATGATGCAGCGCAAGCACAGCCGACTCAACAACTCCACGACTTATTTCTTATGATTTTGCGCTACCAAACCCACACTGCAACCCCTATAAATCCCTGCCCCTCCTCTTTGCACGGAGTCGCTGCACTCACTTCACGCACCACACTAGAAGGGCTATCACAGAGGTCAAAACGCCAGAACAAGCGCGAGCCACAGACATCCTCCGATCGATGTCCGCCGTCGAGGTCGTCACCTCCGAGCTGGTGGCGCCTAGCGAGCCCACGCCGCGGCGCGCGCTCTGGCTGTCCAACCTCGACCTCGCCGCGCGGAACGGCTACACCCCGACGGTCTACTTCTTCCGTCGCCGTCCCCAGGACGACCGGCCGCAGCCGAGCCCGGACTTCTTCTCGGCCGACGTGCTGCGTGAGGCGCTGGCCGCTGCGCTGGTCCAGTTCTACCCCTTTGCCGGCCGACTCCGCGCGGCGGCGGGCCGCGACAACGGGCGCACCGAGATCGACTGCAACGCCGCGGGCGCACTCTTCGTCCTCGCGCGGTCCGCCGCTGCGCTCGAGGACTTCGACGGCTTCGTGCCGTCCAGGGCCATGAACGACACGTTCGTGCCCAAGTATGGCTCCGCAGGCCCCGACGCACCGTTGCTCATGCTTCAGGTTTCTACATCTGCATGCGCTGACTTTTCGGTTGGTTCGAACAAATCATCACTTTTCTGGATGGAGTTGCGTGCATGGCATAGCTCGAGTGAAACTTTTAATGATTATTAACCCAGCCAATGACGTGAACTGGGACAGTTTGACACTTTTTTTTTTTGCTGAAACCGATACATAAGAATGAACAGAATGATTCAACGAGATGACCAAGGCGAAACGAAGTTGGTTTGGGTCGGGTTACCAACCATGGTTAACTCAGGTGCCTGTCTCCACTCGCAGGTCACCTTCTTCAGGTGCGGCGGCGTGGCGCTCGGCACGGCGATGCACCACTTCGTCATCGATGGTCGCAGCGCCTTCCACTTCATCCGGACGTGGGCCAGCATCGCCCGGGGAGACACCGCCGCCGCCGTGCCCCCGTCGCTTGACCGCACGCCCCTCCGGGCGCGCCCACTCCCGACTGTCCACTTCGACCACACCCACGAGTACGGCGGCCGCGCCTCCAGGCCAGCAACGACCGGCGGAGGCAGCAACAGCAAGGCGGAGTACGCCAGCGCGATCCTCCGGGTGACCGGCGCGCAGGCCGCCGCCCTCCGCGCCCGCGCGGGTGCGGTGTCCACCTTCCGCGCGCTGGTGGCGCACGTCTGGCGGTGCGCGTGCGCGGCGCGCGCACTGGCTCCCGACGCCGAGTCCCGCCTCTACACGATGGTGGACATGCGCGCCCGCCTGTCCCCGCCGCTGCCGGACGCCTTCTTCGGCAACGCGGTGGCGCGCACCTCGGTGTCCGCACGCGTCGGCGACCTCCTGACCAACCCACTGGGCTTCGGCGCGCGTCGGCTCCGTGCGGCGACGGGGCACGGGGACGAGTACGCGCGGTCGCTGCTGGACTACCTGGAGACGGCGGACCTGGCGGCGCTGCCGCGCAGCGGGCTGGCCGGCACGGACCTGCGTGTGATCAGCTGGCTGGGGATGCCGTCCTATGACGCGGACTTCGGGTGGGGCGAGCCGGCGCTCATGTACTACCCGGGGTTCGTGTACCTGTTGAACTGCCCCGGCAAGGGCGGCGATGTCGCCGTGGCCGCCGCACTGGAGCCCGAGCACATGGAGCTGTTCAAGGAGCTCTTCTTCGAGGAGCTGGCCATGCTGGAGTGAGCGTGAGGCAAAAGATCCATGTGTACGCTTAACGTGCACTTTATGCACCCGTTAATCTATAATGTATATATTATTACTAGTATAGTGCCCGTGCTAACGCTACGGTGACGTCTAGAAAATATATCATAAAACTAAAATAAATAATAAGACAATGTTGGTACAATATTCTAAGACGACCAATTTCCTTCTCAAACATCTCCTGCTGATCTGCCACATTGGCGAGAAAAAATTGGTGAGTCAACTCTTTTAAAAAGACAACTGATAAGCTCCCCTGATGATTGAATAATCTCATTGGTCTCATAAAAGTGGTAGTGCAGTAGTCTTTTTACCAAGATAATGATGTTTTAGCTACAGCCACTGTCGATTAGAATTTAGCAAAGCAACTATGCAAGACATTCTCCTTTTTATATGCAAGATAATGATATTGTCCTTTCATAAGACAATATCATTTGTTATTAAAAATATTCTTTAAGTTTGTACTCATGTGGCATTGCCACAGCAAATACACCAATTAAGTGTCTTTCCAAATACATAGACAAGAAATTCAGAACAAACACATTTGTGCTATTTAATAACACTTAATTCGGTTCTTAAAAAAATGAGACGAAGATAGATGATCTATACGTAGTGGGTTTTTATCAACAAAAATGAAATTGATAACAGATTCATTAAGATTCACGTCTTATAGTATAACCAAATATTTTTGTCACATAATGAATGTCACATAACCACTGTCAGCCTGTCTCGCTTATAAGCAGACCCCGCTCATCAGCTTCACGGCCTGCTTCATCTTCCTCTCTCCTGGGGCTTGCCAGTGCCCATGAAGGAGAGGGCGAAGCTGTGGCAGCAGCAATGCTTGGTCGTCATCGACCGTATACATATAGATCAACACCGCTAACTAAAGTCATGAACCCCAGATTTTTTTAATATAGTGATACAGCTTTATTTTCTAGCAAGGAGATGAGAAACATATACACAACTGTACAACATTCTAGCCAGGCAGTATCCTTCACCATGCTACCATCTCCACTGACCCAAGCAAAATAGAGTTGAACCACTCTTGTGCAATCATTAGGTGTCACAAGAACCAAGAGCAACAAAAAAATGTTGATGAGGAAAAAAATATTTCATGAGAAATATATACCTGTCATCTTCCATAAAGATAGCCGAGGATGGATCACTCTTTGACATTTTCTCCTGGCCTTCATTAAAACCAGGAAGTATATCTGCATTTCAGGTTAAGCAAAAAATACATGCTCCACAAACAAAGCAATGAACAACCACTTGTTATGAATTCCATCAGTGTAGACACATGACCATGACAAACACATATGTCCCAAAAAAATTTACAGGAAAAAAAGAGAACAAGATCAAAATCACTAATCAGGATACGATGTGAATGAATAATTGGTTTGTTCTTCCTTTAGATGTCACTGCAGTACTCCCTAGCAAGCACATTGACCTTCCTTTGGTCCATCCCCAACTTGCATATGTCAGCCTACAAACGAAAATGATTTGTACAGAATTCTTGTTTCTAGATTGAAGGTGCACACCGCTCTGAAATATCAAAAGCCTTTCTGTCTTCATTAACATGAGTAAATACAGTCAGAATGTAAATACCAAAAGCCTTTCAGAACTCAAAGAGAATTCAATAAAATTTCTTTTGGAATACCATGGAATGCAATAATGCAATAATTACTTGCCTTCAAGAAAAATATACCAGCACAATGCATGCAAGGGTAGAGAATTTTGGCAGCATCTGCAAGTAAAGGAAAAATAGAATTACTTACACACTTCATAATAAGCACATACAGCCATGTTCATGGTCAAGCTTTCGAAGAGAATAAGGCTTTTGATGGAAACACAACATAAACAAGGGTGTACCTCGTTATCTTTTGACGTTGTTTTCCGGGCAATGTCCATCACAATTGGCCAGTACTCGTGCGCGCGCTTGTTGATCTCGTTGGAGGACCACAGGAACTCCACACCGTCGAGGTTCATTCCAGCCGCTTTCCAAATCTCAGTCATGTAGTGCCCAACCGTCTGGATTTTCTTCAGGTCACCTCTGTTGAGCTGCACGAAACAGTCGGCGATCGAAATTTTCACCTTGCACCCGGCACTGACCATCTTGATGACGTTGATGGTTTTCACAATGCCCTGGGAGTACAAGACAGCGTATGTCACAACTCGAAACCAAGTCTGTCTTTGGCTGAATCGTGCAAATTTATCATTTTTTTCTACTAATGATGCCCTGGAGGCCCTGGAGGCGGGGGCTGAAGACAGAAAGTCAAACCTGAGCGATGTGCATGCCTCTGAAGGCTCAAAGCCGTCGTAGCAGATGGGGACGGGCTTGTTATCAAGCAGGCATCTGAGCTCGTCCTCCTGGATGCACTCCTCTCCCTAATCCCCGCAGCAGATCGAACCGCTCATCCAGGGTCATCGCTGCCACGCCCCCGCCAGATCCTCGGCGGCCGCGACAGCAGCGGCGGCGCGCGGAAGAGGAGGCACCGGGGGCCGTTTCGGGTGCCGGCGTGGAGTCCATGGCAGCAGCGTCGGAGGCGGGGGAGCAAAGGATTCGACGAGGCCGTGCCGGGAACTGGCATTTGCACGAACACCTCGTGCGCGTAGTGCGCTAGCCCGAGACTGCCCCAGCTCTCCACCAGCGTGCACAGCAGCTCCTCCGAGACCTCGCAGCTGCACCCAACCAACCCCACCAACGCATCCGCGTCGCCTTCCTCCGTCGCCGGCCGGGTCGCCGTGACCGCGGCCTGTGCCACCGCAGCTACCGCCCCTGGCCGGGGTCTGATGCCGACCTGCGCTGCCGCCGAAGCCCCGCAGCAGCCAAGCCCTCGGCCGCAGCCCCTAGTTCCTCCATCGCTCCCGTGCCACCTCGCCGCTGGGATCAGCGGGCGCGGCCCCTCCCGTGCATGCTGCTCCGCTATTTTTTTAGTTTTTCTTTTTTTTCGGTGGCAGCAGAGATCGAACCCTGCCCGTCACGCTTGGGGAGGTGGAGGCCGCGCGTCAAGGGACGCGGGGAGCCGCGTTGAAGCCTACGCGGGCAGGAGCGTTGAAGCCTGGAGATCACGTGGGCCATCGGATCAAGTTGAAGCACGTGAGGGAGGATTAGGAGCCGTATATTTTAATGATGTTGAAATTCTGTGTGCAGTTTTCTGGGTACACAGCAGTCGGTGGCTCTCAGGTAGGGACGTTTTATTGGGTGGATCAAGTATAATTTAAGTGTTCCATTATAGTAGAGATATATATCTATCGCTATATATCTCTAATCTATAATATATATATATATATATATATATATATATATATATATATATATATATACAATATTAAAAAAAAGAAAATTTTCTGTCCCTATAAATTTCGTCCTACACTTTTGCATTTAACCAATCGTCCGCCGCTCTACACATTGACCATCATCCGTCTCCTACTCTCCTTCACTTGCTTCTATAGTTCTATGTCGAGTCTCTACCAAGCGTGCCATAGCCACGCACAAACCAAGCTTTGGTTGGATAGTATGTGAGCCTACAAAAAAAAATGTGTGAGAGTTTTTTACCAAAAATATGTGAATGTGTTCGACACCAGTATATAGTTGAGCTTGTGCAAGATATATTACTCTCGTGGTTTTTGGCCGTGTGGATCCTACAACATTGATGTAATATATGAAGCATGTAGACTGAAGCAAAAAGAAAAGAAAATGTGGCGTGCAAAGTTTTGAAGTTGAAAAAAACATGGTTTTCTAAATAAAACATGCAAGCAAAAATCTGATTATACAGTTAAGTTTCGTGTGATAAGATACTTATAATTTATAATAAGTCAATTGATTTTATTCGAATGATATTTTGTATAAAACACTTTCTTATTGATTAGTAATATTATAGGTATCCAAGAAAATTATTTCATACACAAAAGAAGAATACTCTATATTTAATGTACTAATGTTATAGATGGCAAAATAGTCATTTTAGTTCCTCAACTATCAATTCCTCCCTGAACTTTCAAAATGACAGTTTTAGTTTTTAAAGTTTTTTTTGTCAGTTTCATCATTGAACTATCAAAGTGACTATTTCAATCCCTAAACTTTACATTTTGAGCTCAGTTTCATCCATTAACTTTTAAAGTGCATTTTAATCCTTAAAATTTTCTTTTCAACTCAACTTTGTCATACGTTCCAAGTGGAACGACACATTATCATGCCTAGTGAGCTCCAACACCATCCATGTTAGAGATAAAAATAAAATACTTTGATAAAACATCATTAGTGGACGGTCTTAAAACTCTTTAGCAGCTATTAATAATTCTAGAGTGTTATTTTAAATGTTGCCTTGTAATATATATATATATATATATATATATATATATATATATATATATATATATATATATATATATATATATATATATATCCTACTACATTGTTTCTTGGGAGCATTTTTTGAGAGGGTGCAACAGGACGTACACAACCCACACATTCCACACTCACATCACACGTATACACGCGCGTGCGCTTTTGTACACACACAAAGAAAAGAGATAGGGGGACTTCATCCTCCGGTACACGAGGAGAAACACATAGTACCGCCGAATACGCACTACAAATGCTATGTAGTATCCTATGGATACAATGATAAATTAGAACATCAACACATCTACAATTTTTTTCCTTAGCTAGCGTTAGACTCAACTAATAACCAATTGTGTATAAAAATTAATATATTTTTCAAACTAAAAAAATAATATTTAGTTATTAAAATGAAAAATCAAATTACAATTAAACAATATGATATGGATATTAACCATCTGATTATTCATATTCTAGGATATCTGATATATATTTATATTATTTACTTTAAAGTATGATTGCAAATGTCAAAAGTGTGCTATTTGATTTGATTGTTGGAGATAATGCCAAGAACACTGATGTACTTTTGCAGTATCCAGATAAAACATATGCAACATACACCTAAAATGCATGAAACATATATTGCAATATTCGTTGTAGTCCAATGAAGGCTGGTTGACGCGGCGCCGAGGCATGAGGCACGGGGCACGAGAGGGGGCATGAGGTGCGGATGGCGCGATGCACGGGTGAGGCGCAGGGCACACGTGGCGCGAGGCGGGTCTGATGCGAGCGTGTGAGGCGGGGAGGTGCACGGGCACGTGGCGCGCGAGGCGGGTCGGTGCAAGGCCCGACTTTTTTTTTGGAGAAAAGTGCGATTCACGGAGCGCTGGAGCGAGTAGGGAGGCGCAGCGATGCGTGCGAGGCGAGTCTGTCCCGTCCGGATAGCCGTTTTTTTTTAACTTGGCAGAAGGGTCTGCTGCCTGAGGGGTGCGTACGACGATCAACAGATTGTGGGTCCACGAGTTTCACCTCATTCGGCGTCTGGGACTCTGGGTCCGCACGGCTTCGAATGGCCGCCACGCCCAAGCACGCCTCCTCGCCTCCTCGGGCGTCTGTAGTACTTCCTCCATCCGAGAAAAGATACCATTATGAGATGCGTGTTAGTTAAAGTGACTTAAGTTTGACCAAATTTATAGCAAATAGTATTAACATTTATGTCTCCAAATAAATTTATTATAAAAATATATTCTATAACTAATCTAATAATACTTATTTTGTATCATAAATATTAGTATTTCTTATATAAATTTAGTCAAAGTTGTAACTGTTTGACTTATCAAAAAACGAGAATCGTATGTTTTTATGGACGGAGGGAGTACTACAAAAGAAGAAGAAGAGGAAGGAATCAATGCTTTTTTTTATTATTACAAGGCTTTTTTTGGGGAGAAAAAGAAGAAATCAATGCTAGTGCACTGTAATCCCGTAACTTCCGTGTTGACAATATCCATCCCAGAGAGAAAGAAAGCCGTTTCGCTCAACTCCAATAAAATCGAATTCTGTAACCCCCCCCCCCCCCCCCCCCCCCCCCCCCCCCCCCCCCTCTCTCTCTCTTTGATCCTTCTCTCCCTCTCGTCCCTCCCCTTGTTTCGGTTTCCAACTTTCCATCGCAAAACCCTTCCCAGTTCCCCCACTTCTCGGCGCCGTTACCAAATCGACCTCTCCCGCAAAACCGCAATGGAGTTCGCCTTCCGCAGCCGACCCACCGCAGCAGCAGCCGACGACGAAGAAAACGGTCATCTCCGCCGTTTCCCCGACCCTCCGCCGTCGCAGCCGCACGGTCACGGTACTACTCTACTTTCGCCATTGCTTCGATGTTTTTATATGGATGCGGGATGCCTTTTTTTCCCCAACAGAAAAGAGGGATTTTGGGCGTGCTTGGTTGGGTTCCAAAACTTGCCCAACCAATTACTTTGGGGGTATTGATCGGTTCACTGCCAAAAATTGGCACACTAATTTTTATGGCCAAAATCACTAGAAACTTCTTGGATCGAAAAGGGATTGCTGCTATGTCATGACACTCAACCAAATACATGTCTCCATTTTTGCCCTAACTTCGATAAATCTTGATTTTATTAAAGCCTAAGGTCCCGTTTGAATCCCATTGGATTTTTAGAATCTGGATAAAAAAAATCTGCTGTGTTTTATTGGATAACGTGTATGTATGTAAAAATTTTGGATGGGATTTTAGGATTATGATATTTTTTTATTGTAGGTAAAATTCCACTAGAATCCTAGCCTGTTTGGATGGCATTTTAGGATTCTGAGATTTTTTTTATCCGGATTCTCAAAATCCTGTGGTAGCCAAACCGCACCTAAGTGGCTTGTGATGATTTGGTCGGGCATTTTTTGAACCCAACCAAGCAGGCTCTTTATTTCTGTTTAGGTCCTGTTTGGATCCCATTGGATTTTTAGAATCCGGATAAAAAATCTGATGTGTTATTGAATTATGTGTATGTATGTAAAAATATTGGATGGGATTTTAGGATTCTGAGATGAGATTTTTTTTTATCTGGATTCTTAAAATCCTATGGTAACAAAACGGCACCTTAGGCAGCGAAACAAAAAAACCGACTTTTCTTTTATGTGTTTCTTATATTTGCATTAGTTCAATCGTTTCTTTGAATTTCTTCGCGATATCGCTTGATGTTCAGAAATTCAGATTGATGGTGATCGTAGAGATATCTGATGATCTCATCAAAAAGAATTTGGGTTCTCTTGTGACACCAAAAATGACGATGCATGCAATTTGGTAGAAAGAATTGTAAACGTTTCATCTAATCCTGTTCATCTGACAATAATGCTCTTGCCACCGGTGAGCAGGTGACCCCAATACATCAGGGGTAGATGCCGCGCTGCTGGCGAGGAGGCAGGAACTGCTGTTGGAGCTGCACAAGGGATTCATGCACCAGGACATGATCTTGCGCGAGCTCATGGAGACTGAGTGCGCCATGGGCCTTACCGCCGGCGGCTACAACTACAATCCTGTGTCAGCACTCCCATGGTCACAGGATTACTCGCGTTGCTGGACCCAGTCGGTGCCTTCTTGGGAAGCGCCTCTCCGCCAGCCGTGCCCTTGTGGCTGCGGAAGCTCCAGGGCGGTCAAGGCACCTCCAGTGTACCCACATGTGGAGCAGTCACTGGTACTCAACTTTCCTGAGCATTTTAAAATTACAATACAATCTGAGCTATCTAGCATTGTTGAAAACAGCAGTACTTTGTTAGTTGACCTGTGATGTGAAGTTTACAGTTGATCATAGGTACAGGCTATGGGCAATCACACCAGCACTTTGTTAGTTGCTTGTTTCCTCCACATTCTTGCAATGCTGGAGAGTTTTTTTTTCATTTGTCAATGCTGTTAAACCTAAAGTGTAAACAAACTTCATTTCATACTGCATGTACCTGAGCAGACAAGGCGAGGCAATGATGCCGAGCAGCATCAAGCGGGCAGGTCATCTGGGCTGAGGGCACAACCATTTGACGGCTATTTCGAACTGTGTCATTCACCGAGCAAGCAGACTCCAGTGACAGCCAAAGCCGGTATCAATCAGATGCGGCCATCATCAGGACACCAACAGGCCGTTGTTTGGGAAAAGATTGGTGTGGAGGCTGTTCATAACATGCAGCCATCGCACGAAATAAAAAACCAGAGCAGTGAGGGTCGGAAGGCCATAGACTCTGCCATCGAGGATTCTATAAAGAAACCCATGCAACAGCGTCTTCAGTACAAGCCGGCGGATCAGGAGAATGCAGCAAACAATGAGCAGAAGAGTACAGTGTTCAACGAGGTAGGTTCACGTTTCTCACCCCCAGTTTTTGTCCCCGCCCCAACACACACACACAAAAGCTTTGCTAAGACTAATTTGTCCGCAATGTCATATTTGTTGTGAACTTGCAATACATTATGTCCTGAATATTTCTTGTTTCACCATCAAATACTTGTTGCGATCATAAGTACTTAGGAGCCATTGTTAATCATGTAAAGATTCAGTAAAACATTCCTAGTCTGGAAAAGTTGCTAGCATATGCCTTATGTAAATGGAATAAATAAAGTAAGCCTTTTCAGATTCCTTAGTCCTTGTAGACTTGAAAGAGGTAGGTTGTTTTCAAATTTTCATCTCCTGGTCACGTCTTTCTCTAAACATTGATAGGAGTCCTATAGGTTGTGATTGGTTGCTTGCTCTAGGCCTCTAGTACGTATGAGTCTACATTGCACCTTATGTAGCATAGCTCAAGCCACATCATAAATGTATTCTATGAGCTGGTATTTGGTTGATCTGCATAGGCAAATTGTATTTGGTTGCTCGACTTGTAGTACATGTGGTCACTGGTCACCTTCTTCTTTGGGTGATATGTAAATCTATCACCTCTTCTTCTCTGACATTCCAAGCCAGCTGCTTTTCCTTCTACATTGATCTCAGCAGCACCACTATTATACCTGCAGATTGACCACCACCAGCACCTTCCTTCTCAAACCGAGCACCACCACCACTCCTTTGTCCATCCTCTCTACCACCATCTCCCAAATCAGCAAGCTGCAGATTGACACCAGCCCAAATCCCAGCAGCAGCAGCAAGCCATGGAAGGGCAAGCAAACACAACTGCCATCTTCTTCCCGACTTTTCTCCTCTTCTAAACTACTCGGAGTACAGTGTACCGAGGCAAATCAGGCAAGCCAGGATCCCTCTATCTCCCTGTTCCTTTCTTTTACTCAGCGACGCGAGCACCTTGGCGAGCTGCTGCACACCGAGGTTGTCGCCCGGGGACACCATCCCAGCACGGCGGCATGGACAGGAAGCGGAGGGCTTGTCAGGGTGTAGTATGGTGTGGGAGCAGAAGGGTCGACATTCTCCTAGTGGGCGGCAAGCGGGCACTGGCACTCTGGCAGTCTCCACATGCACGGACCATTAACAGCAAACTGGGAGGGGCATGTATACTCTGTTGGTCGCCTCCTCTGCCTTACATGGATGTCACGATAAGGAGACGAAGTGAACGGAAGCTAGCACGCTGCACGCCTAATTTTCAATTGCTAGGCAATGTAGGCAAAGTAGGCAAAGGGGTCCTATTTAAACTGCTAAGTCCTATACAGGCCAACCAAACATGAGATCTATATATTGAACTAACTTGAACAATTGAGAGTGTAAGCCTAGATGCACCCCCAATGCATGAACGAAACACGGGCATATTGAATCAACTTACAATTGAGTGAGTTTCCCGAAATCCATGCCAGTGCATAACTGCATACACTATTCTTTCCCAATTTATCATGTTTTCGTTTGCTTGCTTTGAGATGCAGTATTATTCACTAGTGCTGTGGAGTCTTAACAAACATTCCTCTGACACAGCCAACACCTGAAGGAACTTCCGCTGGGGTGAAAAGGAAGCTGAGCGCCCCAAGTTCACCTGTCAAGAAGCAGACGCTCGCTCGCCAAGACCTCAAGGAGGAGGTGCCGGAGAACAGATGGACGTGTACACTCTGCCAGGCCAATTGCAAGAGTGAATCGGACTACCGCAGCCATCTCGGGGGCAGGCGGCACCGGGAGAACGAAGAGGCCAGGCGCGCGAGGAGGTTCTACTGCGCGCTGTGCGACGTGCAATGCAACAGTGAGAAGATGCTGGAGTCACACCTCGGCGGGAGGAGGCACCGGGAGACCCTGGAAGGGAGCGAGAGCGATTGAAGGGAGACCCTGCGCGCTGTGTTTGCTTTGAGATGCTGCGGCACGGGAGGGGAGCTGTTAGCGGGGTTCCGGATGGGTTTTAGCTGCTTGTTAAGTTCTGTTCGATTCGATCTGCCATTTTTTGAGGGGCACTATGTAAGGTGGAAGAAGCTGCTATTGCTTGGTCTGCTGCCAAACGCAGTTCGGTGACTTCTCAGTTATCAGGTTTAGAACTTTATTAGTTTCATCCACGGTGGTAGATTTTGTTAATACAACTTTTATCTTGGGCCCAAGAGAAAACAGACTTTGAAATACGTATCGTTTCGATGTAGCAGTTGATTGGTGTTGCTGATTGGCGATGTTTTTATTTTTTATATCGTGGTAGACATCTTCCACAACAATAGGATATGATATGGTGCCATGGTAATGTAACACCCTGGAAACCGCAAACACCGAACACTAGCTGAACATACTAAATAAAAAAAACGACAGCACCTCTTTTGTAATTATAAGCAACACGGAGGTGAGAACAAAGATAAGCCACGTATAAACCACACTAGCATTAAATAAACATCCAAGAGCAAAAAGAATTACTCTATAAGAATGAGTTTCATGACCACCCTTAGAACAAACGTTCACAAAACCAATTGTCACAAAAAAGTTATTTTGTTTATAGGATAGTCTCCAAATGAAGATGTGTGAAACGTGCAGCTAGCTCCCTTCCCATCCTAGTAACCATCAAGTACCTGGAAGGAGTAATGCAAGGGTGAGATGAAACATCTCAGCAAGTAAATTTGTTTTGACAAGTTATTTAAATCACAAGTTGTGTTAAGCAGCGATTTAATAAAGAATTCCATCTATTGGATAAACAACATATAATACCAATGTAAAAGAACAACTTTCAAAATAAACAACAGAGAGGTGGTACACCTTCAGTATAATAATAGTGAGGTCACGTCACTTCAAATACATTTCATAAATGCATATGAGTGCAATGCAAATGCCTCTTGCCTGCATACCCAACAAGGTATGGAGCTGCATCCCATGTGTTGTATCGATACGGTCATGACCATAGGTCAACGACATAACTTCCAATGCATTTTGAATGATGCAATGCACATGACATGCTGCAATAACAGCAATATAAACTTCACCTTCTCCAAAGCATGTGGTTTAACCACATGAACCGTGTTTGTATCATAACAACATCATGGATAAAGAAATAAAGCTTCCAATTATGATTGAACAAGGAGTATTAGAAGGTTCAGTTCTTAGTGGTTATGACATGGTTTTGAACATGTGATGTAGGTGATGAACATAACAAGTCAAAACAGTAGCGAACCACCGCTACATTCACTTGCCTCCAATGAAGTGATGATCGCTCTATGTGCGATCCGAAGCTCTGCCACCTACTTAGTAAGCATTATAATATCATAGAGAGAGAGAGAACTCATTTTAAAAAATACAAACAATAGGTAAAGCGCTCCTACTCCCCCAACACAATGTACAAGCCAAACATTCATACAAAGCTCCAAGTCAAATGCAGCAGTGTTGCTTCACTTTTTTTATATTTTAATTCCATAAAGGATATGGTGGCAACCAAATACATTTTCAGAACTACAAACCAAGACCTACAACTTTCATGAATGAACTATATTTTTATCTTGCCTTTAAGATGGCCTAATCCATAGTACAAAACAGACATCAGAATCTGCGCGAGAATTTAGACAACAAGCTTCACATTTTCAAATCTCCAAATCTTTAAGTCTAAAAATTATGAAATTTAACTAGCCATCAGATAACTCCATACTCTACAGCTTTGGTATTATTCATATTTGCATAAAGAGCCAATTAAATGGATCTAAGCAAGACCCAATCTTAACTGCGAATCCTGCTGAGAAAACAATACATTGAGCTTTGAAAATCTATACCCAGAGCTTCCATTATCCAAAAAAAAATCATGATTCTTACCAATCTGGAAAGCTAAAGGAAAGTACTATAAATCTCTTATAATTTGTAAAGTCACGTAATGCCTCTAAAGTTCTCAAAATCCACCTAGATGCAGTTCTGTCCAGAACTTTGTCAGAGAATAACAGCTAGCTTAGAAAAACCATATCTCTCAAACCCTTAGAAAACCCAAGAAACTACGAATCTCGCTAACATCAGTAGGTTTAGAAAACCCTTAGATGACATTTATCATTGTTTTAGCAAGTTTAGAAAACCCTTCAATGAACCGCCTGTAATATCCAGCTAAACCCAAGAAACTACGAATCTCGCTAACATCAGTAGGTGGTTTCCAATTCAATACAT
This sequence comes from Saccharum spontaneum, assembly GCA_022457205.1. Taxonomy (NCBI): domain Eukaryota; kingdom Viridiplantae; phylum Streptophyta; class Magnoliopsida; order Poales; family Poaceae; genus Saccharum; species Saccharum spontaneum. The sequence goes on along the minus strand of CM039585.1, from coordinate 48,988,057 downwards.
CTTTTACTTTACCTGGATCCACTGATATCCCTCTATTTGAAACAATATGACCAAGAAAAGAAACTTCCTTCAACTAAAACTCGCATTTACTTCGCTTAGCATACAGTTTATGCTCTCTAAGTTTCTGCAATACCAACCTCAAATGTTCAGCATGTTCTTTCTCCGTTTTGGAAAATACCAGTATATCATCAATAAATACCACCACAAACTTATCCAAATATTCCATGAACACCTTATTCATCATGTACATAAAGTATGCAGGTGCATTGGTCAAGCCAAATGACATAACAGTATACTCATACAACCCAAACCTTATAGTAAAAGCTGTCTTGGGAATATCAGAGGCACGAATCTTCAACTGATGATAACCAGAACGCAAATCAATCTTAGAGAACACACAAGCACCTCTCAACTGATCAAACAAATCATCAATCCTGGGCAAAGGATATTTATTCTTGATAGTTACCTCATTTAGTGACCGATAATCAACACACATCCTCTGATCACCATCTTTCTTATCAACAAAAATAACTGGTGCACCCCACGGTGAAGAACTAGGTCGAATAAAATCTTTATCTTGTAGTTCTTTAATTTGTTTCTTAAGTTCTTCTAATTCATCTACTCCCATTCTATATGGTCATTTGGCTATAGGTGCAGTTCTAGGTAATAATTCAATAAGAAATTCAATATCTCGGTCAGGTGGCATACCTGGCAAATCATCGGGAAAGACATCAGGAAACTCCTCAATCACTGAATTCTCTTTAATAGCATCTTCAAGCTGATTAACCATAGCGGTTAGCTGCTTCTGCACTGCTACATCCACGTTGATTTTATCTCCATTAGGTGCAGTCACAACTACCACCTTCTGCTGACACTGAATCTCTGCCTGATTTTGTTTCATCCAGTCCATACCCAAGATCACATCAATACCAGATGTCCTCAACACTATAAGAGTTATCTTAAACTCTACCCCCGTTAAAATCATACTAACTGGAAGACACCGATTATTGGTTTGCATGGTACCTCCAGGTGAGTTTACTAAGAGAGGTTCTTTCATGGCAAGCATAGGTATACTATGTATTTTAACAAAAATATTAGAAATGAATGTATGAGATACTCCAGAGTCAAAAAGAACGGTTACAGGAGTGGAATGTACATTGAACGTACCGATCATAACTTCTGGTGCCTCATGAGCTGTATCAGAAGATACGTGATTCACCCTTCCAGTACCGGATTGCCTCTGGTTGCTTTTCTGGCTCTGAGGAGTCTGCTGATTCTGCTTCTCAGGACAATGATAAGACATATGTCCCTCTTTACCACAGACATAGCATCTAGTAGGCGTGTTGGGAGCACTGTTCTTCATGGGAGTGACATTGGGATTTCCAGTGCGAGGAGTCTGTTGTCCATTCTGCTGATACTATTGACGCTGCGGATATGAAGAACGTTACTGAGACTGATTATTTTGCCAATTCTGAGACCACCTCTGATTTGGATTGCGATTCCACTGACTAACTGGTCCTTGAAACTTCTGATGAAAGCCATGCTGAGAATTAGTACGCTGACGGTTGTTGCTTCCTGAGCTTTGTCCTTTCATCTTTCTCTTCCTATCCATCTCCCTGCGCTCATTATCAAGCACAATAGCTTTATTAACAAGCTCTTGAAAATTGGCATAGTTATTACCCTTCAATTGCAAACAAAGATCATAATAAATCCCTTTTAAGAAAAGACGCTGCCTATCTGCATCTTCCCTCACTTCATTAGGAGCATAGCGAGCCAACTGCGTGAACCTGTCATGATACTCACTAACGCTCATCTGTCCCATCCTGAGGTTTCTGAATTCTTCCTACTTCAGCTCAATTATACCTTCAGGAATATGACGAGCTCGAAAATCTCTGACGAACTCATTCCAAGTAATAGGAGGAGCATTGTTAGGACGTGCAGCTTGATACGACTCCCACCAAGTCTGAACTGTCCCTGTAACTGACCAGATGCATACAACACATTTTCCATATCATTGCATTGAGCGATGTTTAACTGTTTCTCAACTGCTCTCACCCAATCATCCACCTCCAAAGGATCAGCAGCATGAAAAAACACTGGGGGGCGTCCCTTCAAAAATTCCCCACGCTTGTCCCTCACTTGAACAGGTGGTGGTCCTCCTGCAGGGGGATTGTTCTGCATGTGCTGCATGAACATCTGCATCATCTGATTCTGAGTATGCATAAGTTCCTCCATAGTAATAGGTGGGTTAGCACCTCCACGACCCCGGCCACGACCTCTGCCTGACATCTGTTTTCAAAATACAGAAAATGAAGTTCAGTACGATCCAAGATGATGTATTCAACAGATAAGCAAAATCTGATTTCTCTGGGCGAATTCCTATTTCAGCAACTCAGTAAAACTGCCATATCTCAAGTTACAGAAGTCCAATTCAGATGATCTTTACATGGTTAGAAATATTATAAAATTATCTACAACTTTTATTCACAACACTTTTTCTGATTCTGTAAATAAATTAGCCATAAACTGAATTTAACCGAAACTGTTTCAGAATTCTAGACTGTGCAGTAACCTCAACTTGGAACAGATATATCTCTTAGCTCATAATAGATAATAAGGTGATTCTTGCGGAGTTGGAAATATACAGAACTCTAATTATTCCCAGAAAAATTTCTTAAATTTCTTATTAACGGATTTTAAGTTATTTCTAAAACATCCCAGACTGATCCAAAATCAGCAAAGAACAAAACTAAGTTTACCTCATACCCAACTAATATACTTTGATCAAACTTAATATTCTTACCCATGGAACTTGTAGGCATGTCTACAAAACTCCAGCAGACATTACAAAGATCCAAATCACACATTATCATAATAATAATCCATCAATCACACAATTGTTCACACCACAAACTGATTCTCAAAACAACCAAACTCAAAATTGACTCGCAACTACTATCGTTCTTATTACATAGGGATTTTCCTAATCCTAATTAAGCTTTTCATAAATCTTGGGACAGCCTAACTCCGCCCTTAATTGGTCAATCTCCTTATAAGCTTGCTCCTTAAGTTCTTTTTCCTTTAGCAACTCATCCTTCAAATCCACCTCATGGAGAGCTAATTCACGAACCAATCCCACTGTAGCTTGTAAAGTCAAGGATGAATCATCTGCAAGCGGCACAGTCCAAACTCCCTTGTCATATAAGAAACAAGGAAAATGCTGGAATGCACCCTGTAATGTCTTGTCCGAGCGTAGACCATGGTAGTAAACAAACGCATTGTAGGCGACATCCTCCATGCTTGTTTCTACGGTTGTCCGGCTCACTCAGGTAATGAACTTTGACTCCACCTTAGACTCCTTAGTGGTAGGATCCCTTTTCTTTACCTATAGCTCTGTTTCCCAATAGGAATCCATCCAAGGATGACTATACTCCGCATTGCGATACTCCAACGTAGCTTCCCAGTCGTAGTAGTAGTTGTCTAAGGTTCTTGTCAACATGTCATGGAAGAAAGCATCAGTTTTAGGAACCATGATCTGAAACTTCGTGGTCCACCCCATAGCTACATCCTCCATTGGTGTGTCACCAACTCTTGATTCAGCATCAGATAACTCTTGATCACCATCTTCATGGGGCTCCTGGGGTTTGAAATGGGCAACATACTGTGTAGCTGACAAACGGAGATGAGGAGGCATCTACAAGATTTAGACATAGATTAGATAGAATCAATGTATTTTCGCAATAGAATAAAGTAGAGGAAGCATAAAAATTTAGTAATTTAACAAGGTGCAAGGATTAAGCAAGAAATAAGTGAAGCATGGATGCTAATAATGACCATTCTAACTAGGCTTGCGTTCTACAATCAACACGGCCCTGATACCAATCTGTCACACCCATTTTTAAGGACAAAAATAGGATGCATAAAGTACTCATGTGCGCCCCAGGACATGATCGCACACATAAGTAGACAAATTACATAGTATCATCACAGTGCTTATTACATAGCGAATAAATATTTAAAACATAGTCTTGAACGATAAATAATAATGACTAATAGTAGATCTCCAGCGGAAACTCCAAACACAGGGACACGGTTGACTGGTTGACACCAAGACTAGTATTCATTACGATAATCTTCCTCATAATCTTCATCTGTTATGGTGGAAATAGCAAGGGTGAGTCCATGTCGAACTCAACAAATACAACACAGGGTTCATGAGGCTCAAAAGGCTAGACACTATTTTACCGCGTTTAGCTTTTATTCATCAGGTAATTAGCAATTAAGTAGCAACAAAGTAATCAACTTCACATTTATGAACCAATGATCAATTGTAATAAAAGTAATGAATAGCATTAACATGAGCATAATAATAACAACAATAATTAAGCATGATATAACAATGGTGATCATCTATATGTAAATGTTCCAAGGCCGCTCGTATCCGTGAGAACGGCTAGTATACCAGTTTTTAACTCTACGCAGAGGTATACACTTTCACTGTGAGTTATGACTTCCAAATGCATGGGTTAGCTAGGCCCAAAACATCGAAAATCATATAAAGCCACTTAAAAGTTCGTCTAACAAGTTAGGGCCAATAGATTCACTCGGCAGACAGATGTAGAACCCCCCTTCCCAGTGGCACAACAACCGCAGCCTATACACACTAAGGACAGGGGCTCGCCCTACACCCAACGTGGCAAGCCATTCTTACGCCATTTAAGGTAACCACTAACAAGCTAGAAAAGGTCCTTTAAGCAACTAAAGCCAGAGCCATATAGCCCTCACAGCTATATTGTATGTCCCGGATGATCACGTACAGATAAGCCCTTATGGAGAGAAACCAGAGCATCAAAATAATACACATGCTCTAGCCCCCTTTTAACAGTAATAAAATCATCTTAATGATTGATTGCTTAATCTATTAATCAAATTACAAGATCATTGTTCATAATTTAAGCACTAGCAATAGCTACCCATATGCATACCCAAGGTTAACAAGGAATCAAGATAACAATCACTAAGTTATAATCTCTAAGGTTGTCAAGGTAAGCACATGCATATGTATGATAATTTCAATGTATAGGTAACAAGGATAGTTCTGTGTTATACTTGCCTTGATCAAAACTCTCCGAGTGATACTGCTGATCTGGCTCAAAGTAATACTCCTGATCGTCCAGATACTGCTCACCTTCTATACTCGATCATCAATCAACAACATACATGCATCCAATCAAACATACATGAAGCAAACAAAGAGATATAATTAGAATAGTATATAATAGTAACAAAACAGAAATAAAAGTTTATAAAACTCTTCTACACGTTCCTACGATCACACAGACGTAAAGATCACCAAATTCAGAGTTAAAACGTGAAAGTTATGAATTTTCTAAGATTTCCTATAGATAATTAAATACTTAATTATAAACTCGAAAATTAAATTGTCAAAACTAACTGTACAACTACACTAACATGTAGAGCTCGCAAATACGAACCTAACGCAACTTGAACGGATCAAATCGGAGTTAAAACGAAGATTTTATGACCAAAACAATCCTAGTGGCAAAACTGTAAATACCTGAAAACGTATTTTTGATTTAACCGAGAGAAAATACGCTTTCAAAACACGAAAACGCATTTCAGACAATACGCTAAGGACGGTGGGTTCTATTATGAAAAAGTCCAGGGGCTCTTTATGAAGTTTACTCCGCGAAGGGGTATCTTCTAATCTCGGCCCTTGATTTCAAATCGAACGGCTGCCATTCATCCTCTACCTCCACAGTTAACTCCCGATCCCCTTCCTCAGGTCCGGCCGGCGGCCCCCCATGGCTGGTGCACCACACCTCGCCGGAGATGGCTCTCCCCCTCTAGACCACCGTTTGACCCGAAACTTGATCCAAACGGTAGAGAAGCTCCGTGTGAACTCAACTAAGCGGTAAAAACTAGCTACGATAGACCGAACACGACGCGCGGCAAAAAGGGGGCGGTGGCGCCATTACCGCACCATCGGTGAGCTTCAAAATCGCGATTAGAAGCATCTCCATCCAAAAGAAAAGCATAGGATGATAGAGAAGGAGAGTGCGGTCTCACCAATGCGAAGAATACGGCCTCAAATCCACCCGAGAGCTCCATCCGCAATCAACCGAAACCTCCAACTACCTCAAACCCTAAACCTCGATTTCTCACGGTGGAATTCACGGTTTAGATGAAAAACGGAAATAGGAAGGTCAAGGCGTCCTATTTATAGCTTCTATTCACCGTGTTCGGGTAGGATTCTCCGGAAATCACGGGATCAACCGACGCCGTCCGCTTCGGTTTGGAGTCCGGCGTCTTCACGGAAGGTTGAAGACGACCGACAACCGGGCCCCACCAGTCAGCGACCAAGAGAGGGGCGCGCGGCTCATCACAGCGCTGGGCCGGCCCACCCGGTGGCGTGCGCGGAGGAAAAACAGCAGCGGCCCAACTGCGCGGCCCAGGCGCCAGCGCGGGAGAGCAGGCCGTCGGGCCGTCGGCTGCCAGGGAGAAGGTAAGTGTTTCCTTTCTTTTTTTTTCTTTTCTTCTTTTCTTTATTTACTTGTTTTCAAACTATTCCAAATAAAATTTTTCAAGCCAAATCAAAATGAAATGAATCCACTACACAAAAGAAAATAAATGCAGCAGCATGAATGCAACACCAAATTTTTAAAATTTTAATTTCCCATTAATTGTTATCTAAATTATTTGAAACCCACTAATTCTAAAATTTAAATATTTGGGTGTTACATATTTCGTCCTCTAAGTATCCCTAATTGCTTCCCCAAGAAAATCTGCAGAAACTGTTCATCTGAAATCCGAGGAACAACATTCAAACAACTTTTCTCCCTCACTAGTCCACTTATTCCCATGGCCAAACTCCACCCTAAACACCCAACCTATGCAGGGAAGGGCGAAATCCGACTCACCTTGGTCCCCCCACAAACCCTAGGGCAGCGGAAAGAGATGGGGAAAGACCGATCTCCATGGGAGATGCACCTCTTCTTACTCCTCTTCACGACCTCGATCCGATTTGCTGGATTCCCCCAAGGATTTGGGGCTGCAGTGCACAGATTTTTGGGAGGGAAGCCATGGGAGAGCAAGGGGTGGAAGGAGTAACGTGAGCAGCAGAGGAGGCCGGTCTGTGCAGGAAGAACGTAGGAGGGAGGGTGTTTTGTCTAAAGGGTTAAGGTGTGTTGGACTGGCTTGAGCTGGCCCAATAGAACACCCTCTTCCAGATTTTTCCTTACCCTTTTTTCCATAGTGTTACATTCTCCCCTCCTTTAAAGAACTCATCCCTGAATTCTAAAAATCCCATGATAAACTATTCAGGCCAGCAAAAAAGAACTTGTAGATATATCTCTCCATTCTCAAAAGAGTTTTGGATACTTCTTGCATATTTGCCCTTTGAGCTCCCAAGTTACTTCTCACCTTGACTGGTTAGTCCATAGAACCTTAGGATGTCTGATAGTTCTCCTTATGATGAGCTTTGAAAGGTGCATTATGCACAATAGGTGGTAACCATCAAGTCTCAACTACGATTTAATTGGCACTAGATCAGTCTTGTGCCCAAGGTTGTCCCTCATATACTTTCTCAACATAGAAACACGAAAGACATTGTGCACCCCTCAACGAATTTGGCAACTAGAAATGATAGGCCAAGGTGCCTATGTGGGGCTATAAACTTAAATGGATCAATGTGCCTTGGGCTAAATTTCCTTGTAGTACCAAACCTCACAATAACTTTGGTCGATGAGGAGTACCTGATCACCCATTGCAAACTATAGTTCCTGTCCTCCTAACATCTCCATAACTCTTCGGTCTACTTGAGCAGCCAACAAAGTTGTTAATATTTCTTGCACCTTCTTATATGTTTCTTGAACCCAATTTGGACCAACCAAAGACTACCGACTCCAGTTCCCCAACATAACGGAGAGATCCATTTTCTTCCATATAAAACCTCATATGAAGCCATCTCGATGCTAGCTTAGAGCTATTATTATAACAAAACTTTGCCAAAGCTAAATGATCCCCTAGCTACCTTTCCAAAAAAAAAAGAACACAAGCATGAGGCATGTCCTCTATGGTTTTAGGTAAAGGGCATTATTTTTCTCAATCTGATAGAAATGTTCTTAGGGCAACAACAATGTATTTACCACTCAGTCCATATAGCTAGGTCCCACAACAGTTAGCAATAGTTATAGCAAATCTCACAATATTCTGTCCACGTCAGGAAATGAATTGGGGGCTCCACGTACTAAAGGGGGAAGAAAAGAGAGAGAGGATAGTGATATGTATGACTTTTGCTGTTGTCTTGCCATGAACTGCTCGACAATATTTTAGATAGATTGTAAAAAAAATACTTTAATACTTATGAACCACTCCCTCTGTCCTATAAAAATATCATTCTCACCTTTCAAGAAGTCAAATATTTTTAACTTTAACTAAAACCTTGTTTAGTTCTTTACCCTAAAGTTTAGTTCATATCCCATCAAATGTTTGGACACATGAATAGAATATTAAATATAGACTAAAAATAACTAATTATACAGATTGTGACTAATTTGCGAAACGAATCTTTTAAGCATAATTAGTCAATGATGACATCTCGTCTTGGAGGACCACGGCGAGAGACCGGCCTACGACCGTATCATCCCTGGTGACATGGTATTGATTTAATGTGGCAAAATCAATGTTGTTTTCTCTAGTAGTATATTGATTCTTTCTAGTTTTTAGCATCGGGCGAGGCCAGGCGTCAAGTTCCTCCTGTGGTCTCTCCGGATAAGATCAGGGAGCGGTGAGATGTAGGAAGCCGTGTATTGATCTGTAGAAATTGGATTCCTGAGATTTTTCTAGAGTTATTAATTAATTTTTTTTGTCCACCACCGTTTCAAAAAGGCTGCAGCGATCACTGATCATGGTGCTCTCTGTTCTATACAGGCTGAAATGTGCAGATTGATCCCGTCATCTCGTTGGTAACTCAGTCCCGTTTTCATCAAATCCTCTATTCTGGACACGGCGTTTCTCTCATCTGATTGATCGCGCCTGACTTCCTTCGGGAGACGGCGTTTCTCTCGATCATCTGATGGATCGATCGCTCCTGACTTGCCTCTGCTCATGAATGGGCGAACTCACGGCATGGCCAATCCGATGAAGTTAACACACTAATTCATCCGTGCTCTTCTTTGATTTTGAATGGCAATCTGAGCCGATCTAGTACGTGTGTTCATGGTATGTTTTTTTCATCCAAATCATTTGAATATGCATATATGACACCAATATTATTATTATTGTTTTTTGTTTATTTCAAGCTGGGTTCACCATGACGACTTTTTCTGTGGAACATGCACGTACTCGTACTGCATGTGCTTTTTTTAAATCTTTTTCTTGATTCAGCGAAAGAACATTTTTTTTAGAAAGGACGGCAAAAGTTTTTGCCGCAATTTATGTTAGACGAAGAAAGAAAAAATGCAAGTGCCCACCCAGTTTTTTTTAATGAAAACTGGGCCAAAAAACCATATAACTGAAGAGAGTGTCTCATTCATCCTATACAACTTTGGTACAACCGGACAACTAACAAAACTCACGCCACTATTTGCTTTAATTTGGTCAAATCGACCAAACAAATAACTCAACTAACAACTAACAAGGACTCCAGCCAATCTGAAGAAGCAAAGATATATATGATCATTTTTTTATTATTATTTTTGTCATTGTGGGTGACTGTTGATCATTGCACCTAGTGTACATTTTTCCCCTGAGTTCGATCCGTGCGAGTTGCGTATTATCGACTGTTACTCTAAATCTGTTCATCATTGGCAGGTTCAGACGTGAGTTATTTTTCTCCTGCGCACTAAAGATCAGGTTGAAATCTCCAAGCATTAGCTATGTCGGAAGAACATGTGGACGCAAGTTCATGATTTCAGAGGAGAAATGTTCTGACGCCGCGATCAGAATTCCCCCACAGACTGCCACCGGTGGCAAGGTAGCAACGTTGCTCATCATATCGACGCCGACCGCTTCCACTAAAAGGTTGTGCGTCCAATTATTAATATTCGTTTCTTGTAGGCACCCGATCGTAGCCCCCGTGGAAATGATCATATCTCGAACTGACGCTCGCTTTGCTCTGTCCTCTAACATTGCAATATTGCAATTTTTAGCCGACATAATGACAGATTCCCGCTACTTGATTACAGCAAAACAAATGTTGAGCAAGCAATCCATAATCTCAACCGGGGGTGGCCGAAGGCAACATAGCTAGTAGGCAGGAGTTCTCCCCCAAGTTCCATAGCTTACAAATTCTTCACCAAAGGTCCTAGGCGAGCAGGCGCACATCCACATGATATTTAAAGGTTCGAGACACAACAAGTGCATGAAAGCACCCCAGTAGCCGAGCAGGGCTCTAAAAACAACCACTTGACGAAGATACAATGGGCGTACAGCTGTAAGGTCCTAGATGGCTAGAGGGGGGGTGAATAGCCTATTAAAAATCTACAAGTACCACTAAGCGAACTTGTTAGAATGACAAACGGCGTAAAGCGAGTTTTGCTTAGCCAAAGGTTGTGAAGCAAGCCTCCTATCCACAAGTCTAGTAGATTAAGATCTCTAGTTCACACAAGAGCTAAGTCACTAAGGTTGCACTAGAGAACAAGCTAACACTACTAGCAAAGCTACTACTAGAGCTACACAAGATAAACTAGTGAATGTAAAAACAAGAGAGAGGATTGTGATTATTATACCGACGGTGAAGTGAAGATGTTGCCAATCACCAAGATGATATACAATCAATCAATATTGACAACAACACAAAATGAAGACCAATCACCGGGAGACAAGAGACACAATATTTGTTCACCCGGTGTTCACTTGTGCACCGACAAGCTACGTCACCGGTTGTGTCGACCAACACCTAGATGGTTCCCCGGTGTGACCCTCAAGTCACTTGCCCCTCAAGGCACACCCCGCAAGGCACCGCAAGACACCACTCTCAAGTGAGGTAACTCAATGACACGCGGATTCCACTAGAGTTGCTTTTGGCGTCCCGCCGAGGAAAGCACAAGAACCTCTCACAAACAACCGGAGGTGGCCAAGAACAATCACCTTCTCTTGCCAACGCCTCCAACAATCTCCAAGCCGGCTAGGAGCGGTACTCTCCAAGAGTAACAAGAAATCCACCGGCTAGACCACCCACAAGTGCCACTAGATGCTCTCAAGCTATGCAATGCACTTTGGGATCACTCAATCTCACTTTTGATTTGCAATCAAGCAAGGGAGATGAGTGGGAGGAGTTATTCTAGCTCAAAGGATGCACAAGTATGTTAGAAATGCCAAGAGACCTCCCCAAGGGCCGGCCAACAAGTATTTATAAGCATCCCATCCAAATAGAGCCGTTACAACTCCACTCACGATTTTCCGCGGGACCACCGGACGCGCCGGTCGTAACAGACCGGACGCGCTCAACCGCGTCCGGTGTCCCAGCGACGTCCACGTGTCCTCTGATTTCAAATTCGTCCGTTAGATCCTCCAACGGTCACTGCGCGCCAACGGTCAAACGAGCGACCGGACGCGCTGCTGCGAACCACCGGACGCGCCGGTGCGCACAGCACCCGCGCCCGCGAAGACATCACCGGACGCGCTCCTCGCAACCACCGGACGCCACAGTACCCGCGTCCGGTGCGAGTCCAGTAAGCTCCCTGGACCACCGGACGCGTCCGATGGTGAGGGACCGGACGCGCACCGCGTCCGAAGACTTCGTGACTCGCTGTTCGCCAGACCGGACGCGCCGGTCCCGTGGGTCACTGGACGCGCCGGTGTCAAACCCTAGCTCGCGCGCCAGACCCTGACGCTGTACTGACCGCACGCGCCGGTCGAAACTGACCGCGTCCGGTGCAGCGTCCGGTGCAGCGTCCGGTCACCTCTGTGACCGCGTTCGCCTCCGTTTCTTTTCCGACTTCCGGCGTAATGGAAAATAGGCATTTCATTTCCCCGAAATCGCCTGAATCCCGCGCTCGCACGCTCGGCGGGAGGGAGAGAGGAACCCAAACCCCTCTCTACCCGCAAACCACAGCGCGACCAATGCCACCTTTGCAAATGTGCCAACACCATCAAGTGTACAACACCATGTGCTTGTGTGTTAGCTTTTTCTCAATCATTTTCAAAGGTTTTCCAGTTAGCTCACTAGTCCCTACATGCAATGCACTTCATGAATTCACCTAGTGGCACCCATGCGTCGAATAACCGATAAGACTTCCCCTCTTAATAGTTCGGCTATCGACCCTAAACCACTCACACCCTCTATGGTGTCTTGAGTGTAAAACAAAATGGCCCTATGGTTATACCTTTGCCTTGAGCCCATTTTGTTTCTCCAAATGATATGATCCACTTCATATCATCACATGACCATCTCGATCCATCGACCTTGACTTCACTTGCTCTTCACCGTTGCATCGGTCCGTCGGCGCCAAGTCTTGCTCAAGCTTCACCATCGCATGGTCCTTTGCTTCGAAGCCTCGACTTGCCCTTCACCTTCACAACCGGTCCATCGAGCCAAGCCTTATCTTGGTCTTCACCATCTTGGTCACATGAGTCAATGTCATGTCTCATATTCAATGACCACCTTTATCTAAATCATCCACTTAGATACAAAGGTTAGTCCTAGGTTTCATCAATTAGCCAAAACCAAGCTAGGGACTTTCAATCTCCCCCTTTTTGGTAATTGATGACAATCCTCACAAAGATGATTTTGATAAAAAAAATTTTGAACTTGTCATACTTGTCCAATCATTTTGCTCATAAGTAAAGTTTGGACAATTATCACAAGCTCGGTTTTGGTAGCATTAGCTCCCCCTACATATGTGCATAGAGTTTGGATTGAAAGCTATGCACATATGCATAGATAGAGATGTTGGGAGAGTAATTCTACCAAAAGGATGCTAAGGTGTAAGAAATGGACCTTTGAAGCGTGATACCAATCGGAGTTGCCTTTTACACCATCTTTAGCATCATGAAGTAACTAGACACCCAACAAAGCTCAAGAACCTCGTGAGATCAACATTATATGTAAAGGTTCTTGGACCACTTGTAAAAACTTTAGGCAAGTCTAGATACCACATGTAAAACTATTCCTATGCATTCATCATCCAAGTTCTATACTAGCATTGCACCACACAAGCATGTATATTGAGTTTAAATACATGTGCAATGAGCAAGTCATATGAGAATGCACAAACAAATGCAACAACTTTGTTTATGAGCTTGCTCCCCCTACTTGTGTGCATCAAATTATTTACCCCTTTATCATGTTGAATCATCTTTTTCTCTCCCCCTTTGTCAACAACTTACCCAAAAATGGGATCAAATTGTGGAGAGAAGAAAAATGTTTGATGGAGGGTTAAAATTCATCAATTTTTGTTCAACCTAGAACACTTGCCAAAGATATTTAATTCGATTTGAACCAAAGGCAAGCTTCTTCACACCTCCTAATAAGGGTTATCTTGCCTATGTTGAATTAAACACTTATAGCAAATCTTCTAGATTCAACACTAGGTTTGCAAGCCCACAAACATGTCATATGCCACCACTAGATCAAAACAATCAAAGAAGCAATAGTGGTAACATATATCCATCAAATTCATTTGATTTATCATGAATGCTCATGCATACCACTTATTATGTCTACATGCTCTAGCAAGTCCTTAGCATAGGATGAATGACATGTCAATCAACTTTTACCTTGCAATGTCGAAGGAGAGGCATGTCAATAAGTGAGTGGGGTGCATTCAACTCATGTTTGAGAAATCAAGGATGTTCAATTCATTCCTTAGCTTGCAAAACCTCTTTTCATCAAGTGGCTTAGTGAGAATATCGGCAAGTTGATCATCGGTGCCAACACTCTCAACGGCAATATCTCCCTTTTGTTGATGATCTCTAATGAAATGATGCCTTATGTCAATATGCTTTGTTCTTCCATGTTGAACCGGGTTTTGTATCATCTTGATTGCACTCTCATTATCACAAAGCAATGGCACATTCTTGAAGTTGAGACCATAATCCTTCAAAGTTGATTTCATCCATAGCAATTGTGCACAACAACTCCCCGCACTCACATATTCGGCTTCGGCGGTAGAGATTGCCACACTATTTTGTTTCTTTGAGGACCATGACACAAGTGATCTTCCAAGTAATTGACATGTGCCACTTGTGCTCTTTCTATTGATCTTGCAACCCCCATAGTCGGAGTCCGAATATCCAATCAATTCAAATTTTGACCCCTTGGGATACCATAGTCCAACATCTCTTGTTTGCTTCAAGTACCTCAATACTCTTTTTGCGGCCGTGAGATGACTCTCTCTAGGTGAGGCTTGATATCTAGCACACATGCAAACACTAAACATGACATCCGGCCTTGATGCGGTGACATAGAGTAGACTTCTAATCAAAGACCGATATTCCTTTTGATTCACCATATTGCCATCAAGATCACTATCCAAACTTCCATTTGTACCCATTGGAGTTGAAATTGGCTTTGCATCTTGCATTCCAAACTTCTTCAACATGTCCCTTATGTATTTCCCTTGACTCACAAATGTTCCATTCTTTAATTGCTTTACTTAGAGACCAAGGAAGTAGCTAAGTTCACCAATCATAGACATTTCAAACTCTTTGGCCATCATAGCACCAAATTCTTCACAATAAGCTTGATTGGTTGATCCAAAGATGATGTCATCAACATATATTTGCACTATGAATAGATCATTTCCAATCTTCTTGGTGAATAGAGTTGTATCAACCTTGCCCATCTTGAATCCCTTAGAGAGAAGGAAATCCCTTAGCCTCTCATACCATGCTCTAGGTGCTTGCTTTAAGCCATATAAAGCCTTCTTTAACTTGTACACATGGTTGGGTTTCTTGTCATCTTCAAATCCGGGCGGTTGCTCAACGAAGACTAACTCATTGATGATCCCATTGAGAAATGCACTTTTGACATCCATTTGATATAGTTTGATGTTGTGTGCACAAGCATAAGCCAATAGAATCCTTATTGCCTCCAATCTTGCCACGGGAGCATATGTTTCATCATAGTCAAGACCTTCTACTTGAGTGTAACCTTGAGCAACTAGTCTTGCTTTGTTTCTCACTACAATGCCATCTTGATCTTGCTTGTTTTTGAACACCCACTTGGTTCCAATCACATTGTAGTCATTTGGCCTTTCTACCAACTCCCAAACATCATTTCTTGTGAAATTATTAAGCTCTTCTTGCATAGCCATGATCCAATCGGCATCCCTCAAAGCTTCTTCTATCTTCTTTGGTTCTATGGTTGACACAAATGATGCATGCTCACAAAACATAGCCAATCTTGATCTTGTTTGCACACCACTTCTAATATCACCAATAACACTATCAATGGGGTGATCTCTTGCAATATGTTGTGGTTGGAGTACTTGCATTTGATTGCTTGAGCTTGGTTGATCACTTGATGTATCTTGATGAGAAGAACTAGCACCTTGATCTTGCACTTGAGAGTCACTAACTAGCTTGAATGGTGAATTGAGCACTTGATCTTTATCATCATCTTGAATATCAATTACTTGCTTTGCTCTAATGTCCCCAATGTCCATGTTCTTCATTGCTTCCACTAATTGAGTTCCACCAATATCATCTAGATTTTCTTCTTCATCTTGTGACCCATTGGTTTCATCAAATTGCACATCATGGACTTCTTCTAGAATGCCACTTGAATTGTTCCAAACTCTATAGGCTTTGCTTGTAGTTGAATAACCAAGTAGGAACCCCTCATCACATCTCTTGTCAAACTTCCCCAATCTAGTGCCTTTCTTCAAGATATAGCATTTGCAACCAAACACCCTAAAATAAGAAATATTGGGCTTTCTTCCATGAAGTAGCTCATATGGGGTCTTCTCTAGCAATGGATGACAATATAGTCTATTGATGTAGTAGCAAGCGGTATTGATTGCTTCATCCCAAAATGATTGACTCACATTGTACTCATGAAGCATTGATCTAGCCATATCAAGCAATGTTCTATTCTTCCTCTCAACTAGACCATTTGATTGTGGAGTGTACTTGGCCGAGAATTGATGTCCAATACCATAATGATCACAAAGTTCTTCAATTCTTGTATTCTTGAACTCACTTCCATTGTCACTTCTCACTTTCTTGATTCTAATCTCAAACTCATTGTGAACTCTAGTGAGGAATGTCTTGAAGGTGTCAAACACTTCACTTTTATCACTAAGAAAGAATACCCATGTGAATCTTGTGAAGTCATCCACTATGACAAATCCATACTTGTTGCCGCCTATGCTTGTATATGTTGTTGGTCCAAATAGATCCATGTGCATCAACTCAAATGCTTTGCATGTGCTCATTGTACTCTTCTTTGGATGTGAGCTTCCAACTTGCTTCCCGGCTTGACATGCACTACAAAGCTTATTCTTCTCAAATTCAACATCTTTCAAACCATTGACAAGATTGTGAGTTGTAAGCTTCTTCAATTGTTTCATACCAACATGACCAAGCCTTCTATGCCAAAGCCAACCCATGCTTGATTTAGAGACTAAGCAAGTTGTCAAAGAAGTTTCTCTAGCATTGAAGTCAACTAGGTAGAGATTCTCATATCTAAAGCCCTTGAATGCCACATTTGAACCATCCACACTAATAACTTCCACATCATCAACCCCAAAGATGCATTTGTAGCCTAGATCACATATTTGTGCCACGGATAGAAGATTGAAATCCAAGCTTTCAACTAGTAACACATTGGAGATACTCATGTCATTTGATATTGCAATCTTGCCCAAGCCAATAACCTTGCCTTTCTTATTATTGCCAAATGTGATAGAATCAACACCACTATCATTGTCATTTATTGAGTCAAACATTCTTGATGTACCGGTCATGTGTTGAGTGCACCCACTATCAATAATCCAATGCCTTCCTCCGGCTTTGTAATTGACCTACAAGCAAATCAATGAAGTTTAGGTACCCACTTTTGTTTGGGTCCTTGTAGGTTAGTAACTAAGCTCTTTGGTACCCAAATAGCCTTCTTCTTTGGGCCCACAATTGGTGTACCAACAAACTTAGCTTGCACACCCTTCACACCCTTGGTAAGCACATAGCAAGAATCAAAAGGTATAGCATTAACAAGGTTCTTGCTTTGGTTCTTTTTATTGCAATTATGCTCTAGGTGCCCAACTTGCTTGCATCTATTGCAAAACCGACCATTGCTCTTCACAAAGCTAGGCTTTGGAGTTGCAAAGGCCGACTTGCCTTTCTTGGGGGTGTAGCCCAATCCTTCTTTGTTAAGAGAGAATCTTTGGCTACCCAAGCACTTAAGCAAGCGGGCCTCACCACCATAGGCCTTGCCTAGGGCGTGAGTGAGCTCATCCACCTCTCTCTTGAGAGTCTCATTCTTAACCATTAGTGAGGCATCATAAGTGAAACCATCACTAGTAGTGAAGGTAGAGTTAGTGGTGGTGGATGAAGAGCTACAAGAAGGGTTAGCATTTGTCATGATGATAGGTTTATTAATGGATTCATCAATTATATCACATGTAACACCTATATCACATGATACAACAACCTCCTTCTTAGCTTGTTGCTCAAGTAGCAATGAGTGAGCTTTTTCAAGCTTGGAATGAGCCTTATCAAGATCCTCATGGTCTTCCACTAGACTCTCATGAGTGGTCTTAAGCTCACTAAGGACTTTCTCAAGTATTGCTACTTTCATTGAAAGCTTCTTACACTCTTTGTCTTTGGCAATAGCTATGTCTCTAGTTTGTTGCATCAAGTCATATAGTTGTTCTTTAGTTGGTTCATCATCATCATTTTCATTATCATTATCATTATCACTATCATGAGCATATTCCATTTCACTTTCATCATCACTCTCATCATATAATACCTTAGCCTCTTTAGCCATGAAGCATGAAGAGGATGAATCAAATAGTGATGGCTTCTTGTTGATAGCAATGGAAGCAAAAGCCTTGTTGGATGAATCTTCTTCTTCTTCTTCATTATCTTCACTTTCCCAAGTGATCACATAGGCACCATTTTTGCCTTTCTTGAATGTCATCTTGGCCTCTCTCTTCTTCTTCTCAAACTTGCCCCTTTTATTGTTCTTCTTCTTGTCATAGGGACATTCGGCTTGAAGATGTTCGGTGCTATCACAATTGAAGCACCTCCTTTGTTGCTCATTGCTCTTGAAATTGTCATTTCTCTTTTTGAAGCCTCTTCTTTTGATAAACATTTTGCCAATATTTTTGACAACTAGAGCAAGTGCCTCATCATCAACTTCCAATTCTTCATCTTCTTCATCGTCATCTTCTTCTTGAATTGAAGCTTTGCCCTTTGAGGAGGTGGCCTTGAATGCCACGGTCTTCTTCTTCTTTTCTTCCTCCTTCTCATCAACATCTTGATCATACTTGTCAAAGGTCAATACCTCTCCAAGCAAATCATTGGGCTTCATTGTTTCAAGCCCATCTCTTTGTAGCATCATGATCAACATCTTGAATCTTCTTGGTAAGCTCAACAAGAACTTGTGGCAAAAATCTTGATCTTGAGTCTTGTGCCCTAAGCTCTTGAGATCATTGACTATCACTTGCAATCTATGAAACATTTCAATGATTGTTTCATCATCCTTTTTCTTGAAGTTCTCAAACTCACTCTTGAGCCCATATAGCTTGGCACTCTTCACAACCTTAGTGCCCTCATATGTTTCACTCAACCTTGTCCACACTTCATTTGCCAAATCTAAATCCTTGATGCCCTCAAATACTTTTGTGTCAATACCATTGTAAAGTGTATTGAGAGCCATTCTATTGCATGTTCTATTTGCTTTATCTTCATCGGTGAGATGATCGGGATCAATGATAGCAAAATCATTCTCGGTGACTTGCAATACTCTCTCATGAATAGAACCAAGGTACATTGTCATCTTTCTCTTCCAATGAGCAAAAGAACTAACACCATCAAAGAACGGTGGCTTGCCCCCAACATGATTGAACACAATTTGAGCCATTTTTCACACCGAAGGATGTTAAGCCTTGATAAAAACGGTGACCACGGCTCCGATACCACTTGTAAGGTCCTAGATGGCTAGAGGGGGGGTGAATAGCCTATTAAAAATCTACAAGTACCACTAAGCGAACTTGTTAGAATGACAAACGGCGTAAAGCGAGTTTTGCTTAGCCAAAGGTTGTGAAGCAAGCCTCCTATCCACAAGTCTAGTAGATTAAGATCTCTAGTTCACACAAGAGCTAAGTCACTAAGGTTGCACTAGAGAACAAGCTAACACTACTAGCAAAGCTACTACTAGAGCTACACAAGATAAACTAGTGAATGTAAAAACAAGAGAGAGGATTGTGATTATTATACCGACGGTGAAGTGAAGATGTTGCCAATCACCAAGATGATATACAATCAATCAATATTGACAACAACACAAAATGAAGACCAATCACCGGGAGACAAGAGACACAATATTTGTTCACCCGGTGTTCACTTGTGCACCGACAAGCTACGTCACCGGTTGTGTCGACCAACACCTAGATGGTTCCCCGGTGTGACCCTCAAGTCACTTGCCCCTCAAGGCACACCCCGCAAGGCACCGCAAGACACCACTCTCAAGTGAGGTAACTCAATGACACGCGGATTCCACTAGAGTTGCTTTTGGCGTCCCGCCGAGGAAAGCACAAGAACCTCTCACAAACAACCGGAGGTGGCCAAGAACAATCACCTTCTCTTGCCAACGCCTCCAACAATCTCCAAGCCGGCTAGGAGCGGTACTCTCCAAGAGTAACAAGAAATCCACCGGCTAGACCACCCACAAGTGCCACTAGATGCTCTCAAGCTATGCAATGCACTTTGGGATCACTCAATCTCACTTTTGATTTGCAATCAAGCAAGGGAGATGAGTGGGAGGAGTTATTCTAGCTCAAAGGATGCACAAGTATGTTAGAAATGCCAAGAGACCTCCCCAAGGGCCGGCCAACAAGTATTTATAAGCATCCCATCCAAATAGAGCCGTTACAACTCCACTCACGATTTTCCGCGGGACCACCGGACGCGCCGGTCGTAACAGACCGGACGCGCTCAACCGCGTCCGGTGTCCCAGCGACGTCCACGTGTCCTCTGATTTCAAATTCGTCCGTTAGATCCTCCAACGGTCACTGCGCGCCAACGGTCAAACGAGCGACCGGACGCGCTGCTGCGAACCACCGGACGCGCCGGTGCGCACAGCACCCGCGCCCGCGAAGACATCACCGGACGCGCTCCTCGCAACCACCGGACGCCACAGTACCCGCGTCCGGTGCGAGTCCAGTAAGCTCCCTGGACCACCGGACGCGTCCGATGGTGAGGGACCGGACGCGCACCGCGTCCGAAGACTTCGTGACTCGCTGTTCGCCAGACCGGACGCGCCGGTCCCGTGGGTCACCGGACGCGCCGGTGTCAAACCCTAGCTCGCGCGCCAGACCCTGACGCTGTACTGACCGGACGCGCCGGTCGAAACTGACCGCGTCCGGTGCAGCGTCCGGTGCAGCGTCCGGTCACCTCTGTGACCGCGTTCGCCTCCGTTTCTTTTCCGACTTCCGGCGTAATGGAAAATAGGCATTTCATTTCCCCGAAATCGCCTGAATCCCGCGCTCGCACGCTCGGCGGGAGGGAGAGAGGAACCCAAACCCCTCTCTACCCGCAAACCACAGCGTGACCAACGCCACCTTTGCAAATGTGCCAACACCATCAAGTGTACAACACCATGTGCTTGTGTGTTAGCTTTTTCTCAATCATTTTCAAAGGTTTTCCAGTTAGCTCACTAGTCCCTACATGCAATGCACTTCATGAATTCACCTAGTGGCACCCATGCGTCGAATAACCGATAAGACTTCCCCTCTTAATAGTTCGGCTATCGACCCTAAACCACTCACACCCTCTATGGTGTCTTGAGTGTAAAACAAAATGGCCCTATGGTTATACCTTTGCCTTGAGCCCATTTTGTTTCTCCAAATGATATGATCCACTTCATATCATCACATGACCATCTCGATCCATCGACCTTGACTTCACTTGCTCTTCACCGTTGTATCGGTCCGTCGGCGCCAAGTCTTGCTCAAGCTTCACCATCGCATGGTCCTTTGCTTCGAAGCCTCGACTTGCCCTTCACCTTCACAACCGGTCCATCGAGCCAAGCCTTATCTTGGTCTTCACCATCTTGGTCACATGAGTCAATGTCATGTCTCATATTCAATGACCACCTTTATCTAAATCATCCACTTAGATACAAAGGTTAGTCCTAGGTTTCATCAATTAGCCAAAACCAAGCTAGGGACTTTCAACAGCCCAAACCCCTCTGCCTATAGGGGATAACATTGATCAATATCGACTGAATGGTGACACCTAGGCCACCAGCCCCGGAACCTCTGCCGCGCTCCTCAGGTTGTTGCCCTTCTTCTCAGTCTTGACACCGTGCTCAATAAGAGCCTGGATGGCCTCCATCTTCGTCTTTTCAATTGGCCTGACGAAGTGCTGCGCACAAAGTTCAAAGTCATCAGAACTGGACTGTTTATCCATACCCGAAAGTTCCCCCAACTTCTTAACTAATAAATCCTGCGCAATCTGGATGGCATCCTTTCCTGAATTGACTGTTGCCTTTTGTGCTAATCTAGTGCTTTGCCTTTTGCTTGTACTTGGTGTCAGGCTGGCATGCAGGTTCGTGGGGTTGTGTTGTTGCATGGGAGTCACGGTACCCACGTCTAGTAAAGGTTGTGAAATGGGCCTCGAGATGGAACTAATGAAAACATCTATAGGCTGTTGGTTCTCTGTTGTGTTGGTCGACAGATGATTGGTGGTTGGCTCTAGTAGACGTGTGGGTTGTTCATTTTCCTCCCCTACCGAATGATTTTGCACAGTTTCAGTCATATCTATCGAAGGACTGTCTTTAGGAGATTGACTAGGTTGATCATGTGCGTGTACAGCCGAGAACCCATTGAAGTTGTCTACTGATTGACTCGGGGGTATGTCACTACAGAGATGCTGATTGACCACTTCAATCTCATTTGACGCAGCAAAAAAGGGGGGGCGAGGGCTCACCAGAATGTTTTGCTGGTGGTCGAGCACAATTCCCGGTTGCTGTCCCTTGGCGGGGCTGAACTGCTCCATCTGTCGCCCTTCACTGTCATTTCCTACTTCCGGCTCTGTAGATGTGGGAGCAGAGATTACGTTATGCGTTGTATATACTGTATCTGCACCCTCAATATTAGTTATAACATTGGGAGCGTTCTCACTTGGAGTGATGGAGCTGGCGTTCATGCTGAGGGTGCTAGCCGCAAATATTCCTCCTGCCGGCTTGATGTGCTGCTCCACCTGCTGCCCCCCAGCTGCTGTAGGATTTGAGTTGGCGTTGAGGGTGGTGATGACCACCTGTCCCCCTATTATCTCTTTGGACTTGATCTCAGTAGAGTATGAAGGATTCAAAACAGTGCAGTTAGAGGCAAAATAGTCAGGAGAGAATTGGGGTGGTGTGAAAAAGGAACCCTTGATGAGCATTATGCTGTCGTCAGGGATGATGTTCTTAGGGGGCTTCAACTCTGTTGCTATTGGATCAGCAAAGGTTACTTTCTTGTGCTTCTTCTCCTGCTTGTGCTCCTTGACCCTCCAGACTTGGGAAGGCACCTCGGGATTCACTCCAGTTGGCCTGCTTCTGTGCGGCGATGACTCCCTGACTCCCTGTGCCCGCGCCACTTGTTGGAGATGATGCAGTCTTCAACCCCTCCCCTGCAGCGAGAGCTCCTGGCCCAGGCAAAGAGGCTGCGGTGGCGACGAGTACCGTGGTTGCACCTATCGTCGTAAACGTCGTAGTCCCGGCGTGGCTGACACCTGATGTCACGTTCGTGGTTGTGGCCACGCTTTCCATGAAGGCACTCACCCTCCGTATCCGGCACTCCATAGCTCCATATGAACTCCCTATGGGCCCTGCGGTTCGGGGGGCCACCATTCCTTCCACGACCCTGCAAAAAGGAGAGATCTTCTACTACCTCAAGGTGGTTGCGCAGGACATAGGCATGGCCTTGCTTGAGATCGACCGGTGGCTGCTCCCTGTCCGGCTCGGTCACCGTGAGCCAGACCTCCGTGGGGATGTCGCACGGGTCATAGCACCAGGCCCACAGGTCGAAGGACCTAGTGCGCTCACGGCGGCGGGTCGTCTCCTCCACGTAGTGGACCGCACAGCTCTTGCCAAGCGCCTTGGCGGCCACCTCCTCCACCCAGCAGTGCACCGGGATGCCCTCGATGCGGACCTTGACGCGGTACTCCCAGCTGACGTTGTTGGCATAGCGACGCTCGCTCTAGGCAGCGAAGTGGAAGTCACGACCATTGTCATGGAGGACGCCCATGTCCGCCACGCGCTGCCTGACTCTCGGGTCGGAGAAGATGACTAAGTACTGTTCGGGGAAGTGCTTGACCACCTGAAAATCGTCGCGGTGGAGGTTGAGCTGGCTGCGGAGGGCGTTGCTGAGATGATAAGTCTCCGTCTTGTGGTTGTTGCCGTTGAGCCAGCAAACTGCCGCCTTGTCGATGAGCTCGTCGCGGCGTCGGCGGATGGCGCCGGTGGCCAAAACGGTGCAGAAGCCGCGAGCAAGCCTGGCCCTCGGGTCACCAGGGTACCTTGTGACTGCCATGCTTTCTTGGCCGCGGTCCACCTCCGCGAAGGAGCGGTGGCCGGTCTTGTGAGAGATTGGGGTGGTGCTGAGCTTGTGCGTGGTGGTGGAATGTCGATGCTCCTATGGAATCACTCTTTTATGCCGCGCCGGCCAAGAGTTGGATGTACAATCCATAGCCCTGTGACCAGAGTGGTAGCATTTCCAGCACCTTGAAGGACGATGGCAGGAACGAGCTACTCCGTAGGTGATTTGGGGAAAACAGTTAAAGCATCTGCCTTCTATCTTGCTTCTGAAGAAAACAGAGCCCATTGATTTGTCCGTTGACTGATGGGAGACTTCAATGGTTTTCACCTCTGAATCCTGCTTCTTCCGACGATGTAGCTTGGCTGGCTCCCATCCCTCTTCGCATATGACATTGTCCAATTTATGAGGCTTCAGACGCGTGCTCGTAGATGCATTGGATCCGCTGGGAGGAGCCCTGACCATCGACGCTAAAGATGTAGCCTCAGCGTAGCTTGCTGTAGCCTGTCCGCCATGAATGCCATCCTCGCATTGCACTGCTTTCCCTTTTTGGCTCGTCAGAATCCTGGAGTGGAGGAGGGCATCTTGAATCTCCGTACCTTCGTGGGGGTTCTTGTCACCGTCTTCTGGTTTCTTGCAGGCTGCATCGGGCTGAGGATTGATGGCAAGATTATCCGCCATTGTAGCTGAACACGGCCACTGATTCAAATCTTTGAGCTTGCTCAAGTCCTTTGCCAGATCCGGGAGGAGTGCCCATGCCTGATGTATGTACTCATACTTCTATGTCTAATAAATCATAGATTATATACCCCCTAACGTTATATTCCTAAGATAAGAAAATCACACCATATTCAACCGGAGATCTAAATATATGCACGTATATAACCACTCCTTCCATTGGTATATGGACATACTTCTAATAAAAAAAAAAGTATGAACGCATACTACCGTACATATATATGGAAATACACTACCTAGCATGCCATGTATCCACATATACTATACTTCTCATAGGGTATATGGACATAATCTATAGTCTATACTTGTCGCAAGGTATATCCACTCCTTCCATTTTATTATACACTAGAAAAACATGCCCGTGTGTTGCACCAGGATATACAACTTGTTGAGTGGTTACATGGATGACTTGCGATTTATGTAATGGTCGCGTTATCTGCTCTAATATGTCTTGGAATCGAATTTCGTACCACCGAGATATGAACTGTGGTAATTCGTATACCAATTTGTTTTAAAATTAAGACTCCACACAGTGATTGGACACGTCATATTAACTCATACAACACGGGAGAGAGATATGTTCCAATATGTATCTAGTATAGATATAGAAAGAACGGCTGGTATTTTCTAATTGAATCAGTAAATTCAAATCGTACAAGCATATTTTCTAAACCGGTTCGGTCAACAAGCCAAAGTCCGAACCTAAAACATGTCGTCCTTTTCTAAACCAAGAAGAGACATATTTTGTATTGAACCAAACATATGAAAAGGCTCCTGTACAGATTACGTGTGCATACGTATTATACCAAATAAACAAGTCCGGCTGCCTTAAGCTTCTTTAGGATTCTCCCTTAATCACGGCATGCAC
The DNA here is from genome assembly GCA_022457205.1 of Saccharum spontaneum. Taxonomy (NCBI): domain Eukaryota; kingdom Viridiplantae; phylum Streptophyta; class Magnoliopsida; order Poales; family Poaceae; genus Saccharum; species Saccharum spontaneum. Next base: position 48,962,740 of record CM039585.1, on the reverse strand, counting down.
GCAAATATAGCATATATTGTGGATACTTTAATTTCTTTTTGGTGTCTATTTGTGTACCATGACCGGCTGTTTTTTTTGGCTTGACGAGCTGCTTATGGACTCTTGTTGTTGTAAAACATGCTGACTCTATCCTAGAAGGAAAGGAGAAGGAAAAATCTTAATCCTAGTCCGTTTGTACGGAACCCAAATAATCTTATAATCAGATTCTATATCTGTCTAGACGCGAACTATTATAACTCATATAAGCATGGGCTATATATATATATATATATATATATATATATAGTTTGCCAAAAACGAAAACAAAATCTAGGGTCACTAAACTTTACACTAATTTATGTGCACTCCATACAAACGGAGAACTTTTATTGAATGGACTTTTTATAATTGACTATTTACATAGTTGTTCAAGTCCAAAAAAAATAAATATTATTGGAATATTTATGCCAAGCAAAACATAATATGATTTCGCACAAAGCATCTTTGAATGTAGTAGTTTCAATCTTTCAAAAAAAGTACTCTCTTTACGCTAGTGTTATTAGCTAGGGGTCTATTCATATTTTAAATATTGGATCTCCAAAGTTTGTAATTTTTCTAATTTATCTATGTCCTAAACTTTGTATGTGGAACTATGTAATTTACTAAATATCACTTGGGTAAGTCAAGAGTTTCGGTACATTAGGTACATATTGCAGAACAAATGAATAGTTGGAAAACAAATTAATTAGAAGAACAATACAAGTATAAGAAACTACATAAGGTTTCTCAAATTTCATAGTTGTTGATCTCTTACAATATGAAAATAAACAAATTTCAAAGTGGCGCAATCTCTAAATGTTTCATCCATGCCTTCAAATCCACATAGAAATTTCCATCCTTTGAAAATTAATATTTGTTCCATTATGTCACATTTCATTTTTAACATATATAGATAAGGTATAAAACAAGAATGTGATTCCACTCAAAGTGTATGCTAGTAAATAGAAATTTGGCTTGAATGACCTAAAAATCCTTTGGAAACCATGAATTAAGGCTAATGTTGAACTATATCTATCATTTTGAAAATTATATTGAAAGATGAAAATGTTCACAATAATCATATTGTGTATATGGCTACTATATATTGTAGACATTGTTTCCTATAATTCATCGTGCGATCTTTCACAACTTTAGCATATACAAGAGTGTTATAAAAAAGGTGTTGGTTTAATTCCGCCACAAATAGCACATGCACACATGGTTCGAAAAAATAATGACTTTGAGATGTAATGGATCCTAAAGCACTAGCTATTTCTTCATCCCATGGACCAAAACCTCCCATACTATTAAATTATTATATATCTTGGTTGTCAACCAAGCTTGATAGTCGTTTTTCCTCTAGAAAGAGACGTTCTGGCCTATGCGATATTGTGTATATTAATCAATTACCACAAAGCTAATACATCAACCATCGTTATTTATTTTCCACTTCATGTAATAGTTTTTTAATAGTTAGTATATAGTTCTATACTATAAAAATGGATAAGGGTTCTGATCCTCGATCAAACACAAAAGTTAAATTCCAACTGAAACATAAACTCCAAACAGAATTTAGGAAACAACGATCATATATATAGTTCCAATTCTTGATGTTTTCTTCATAGAAAAAGGGCATGTATGTTTATATGTAAGAAATTAGAACTTTTTTAGAGCATCTCCACCAGTCCCCCAATAAAACTCCCCCAATAACTTAGTATTGGGGTAGCCCAATATTTACTTTTTGTGTTATTGGGGGGAGATGCTTTTGCAGTTCCCTAATATCTCACCCCCAATATGTGATTTTGGCCCATATTTCAAATTCTGGACCATGTTAGAGCAAATTGACCATGGATATTTTTCACGTCAAAATAAGTTGTTGATGTCTTGTTTGTCGCATACTTAAGACAAAGATCGAAAATGCAATAACAGTTTGTTCAACAATAAGAAAATGAAATTAAACATACTCACACAAGGATATATCATAAACAAGATATAAAGAGAGATGGCATGGTATTGTTTCCAAGTGCAGAATCACCAATGGGTGTGTTTGCGCCAAAAGAACAGAGGATTGGGGGAGGTTGTAAGTGCCCCTTTATTTGAGGGGAGATGGGTGTTTTTTTGGTGGCCACTAAAAATTGGGGTAGGTATTGGGGCACTGTTGGAGCATGAAAATTGATCTATCTCTCCCAATAATTCTGTTTTATGGGGATGAGGGGTTGTATTGGAGATTTGTTAGAGATGCTCTTACAATGCTTGGAGAGCCGTTGGGAATTATTAAGAAAATTTTTAATGTGTCTATTGTAGGTGGGCCTAAATGAGGGAGCCGTTGAGAGCCGTCAAGGCGTAGCCGCTGGGAGCCGCTGAGATGTGTCTATGGTAGGTGGGCCATATGCGCCGTAACGGCTCCCAACAGCTCCAAAATAGAGCGGAATTAGAGTCTGAAATATATGTGTGGTAATTGTTGTTTTGTAGTTGTTTTTTTAACCAAGGGTAAAACTATACTTTTTTATTTGTAACAATAATATTTTGGTATGAATTATGTATTATAATTGGGATTGACGCATGCGTAATATTTGATTTATATGGTAGATCTTTTTTATTTTATAACTTTTATTGATTACCATATTATGGACATGACCCTGTGCGTCAGGACAGTAGCAGAGGCCGGTGGGGGCGCTTGCCACCAAGGATCTTGTCGTCGATGGACCGCATGGGGACGAGGGGGGAGTGAGAGGCGCCGCCGGGGAGAAGCCGTGGGACGGCCGCCGTAGGTCGTGGATGGTGACCCGATTATCACCATTCCCCAATTGCAGGAAATAAAATAGCAGTTTCTGATATACTCCATATATTCTTGAAACTGTGTGGCTCCTACATATCCAAAAAGGAAAGAAAAGGAAGGGTGATAGAGCCATTACACAAATACTGTTGCAGACAGCAATATGCATGGACCTCTTTGGGGGCATTATAGTCCCGGAAGAGATATTGCAATTTTACAGAATACCATTGTCCGGAAAGGGATAACAGTGACACTGAAGTCTACGATAGGCCAACGACGCCACATATTCACAAAAAAAATAACCAATGGATTCTTTTTCTTTTCTCAAGTCAAGGAGAATTAGTCTATTTCACATAATATCGAGTTCCTTCTTATATTTTCCTCCACAAAGCGGCACAGCCACCCGTCGCTGCAGCCGGGTCCCGTCAAATTCTTATGGTTATTCGGTTGATATCACTACTTGGACAATGACAAAGGCAGGTAAAATAAGCCACGTGCTTTTATGCGCAAAGCATTGGCACTTGGCAGCGACAAAGAGATGAACCTAGCTAGAGCTAAGGCCTACTGGACCACACACCTACACCGATACTGATACATCCACAGTCCACAGACTTCTCGATTGGATGCGTCATATTTAATATAAGAATTACTCAGGATTAGCAGCTAAATTAAGGTCAAAGAGTTGCACCTTAATCATCTGAAGCTCCCTGCATACTGTACTGCATACACTACTGCTCTGCTGCCTAGTCCCTACTGACTTGTAATGTGTATAGGTACCTGCTATAACTTTTTTTTTCCACCGGGTAGTACACTTGAACCAGGCCCCAATCCTCACCTTGTTCATGTTTCCATTTCTATTCTTTACATGAAAAGTAACACTAGGTAAATCATATCATATATCCCAGTGAGATGTTAAAACAGAAGGGGGGGGGGGGGGGGGGCAGTGAAGATGGAGGAGATGGGGGGTACTGATGGGTGAAGGTGGGACCAAGGGAAATCACCAAGAACCTGCTTTCATCAGTCGATGCACGGTCCAGGAAATTAATCAACACAGAGGCTTAATCAGCACACGAAAATATAACAAGAACTCAAAGGAGGGATCAAGCCTGCGATTGCTCGTGTGTGTCCCAGCGACAAGAACCACAAGTCTGATGAGCGGCCGCCGCAGCCAATCATAGCTTCAAGGAGAGGTCGATGTCGTCGGTGAGATTATTCCTGCTTGCCTCCGGCGACGCCCTGATCTGGTGCGATGACGAGGAGCTTGGTGCCGAGACCGACCTCGCAATGCCCATTTCCTTCCCCATCCTCGGCTCCTCCTCGGCCGCACTGGCGCGCTCGCCGCCCTGGCCCGCGCGCCGAGCGGCAGCCAGCTCGCGGGCGCGCTTGGCCACGCTGCGCTCGAACTTGTGGGCGTTCTGGTGGCCGCCGAGTGCCTGCGAGGAGTAGAATTTCTTGTCGCAGTAGGTGCAGGAGAAGTAACCCGGCGGCTCCGGCTCCGGCTCGGGCGCTAAGGTCGGCTGCAGGGAGAGGTTGAGGTCGAGGTCGTCGCCCCCGCCCTCGCCGCCGCCGCCGCGCGCACTCTCGCCCTTGGGATCCATGGCGGCCGGGGACAGCACGGCAGGCAAAGCTGCAGGCTCGAGCCAATTGAAGAGATAGCTGCTGCTGCTTGCCTGTTTTTGGATATAACAGTCAATGTACTGTGCCGCACCATTGCACCAACCCCAGGATGCTGGAGTACGTACACGTCGTGTGTATACTATCTACAACCCTAACGAGTGTAGAGAGAGACAGGAAAGGACGTAGCTTAGCTTATGTATTTGTACGTATATAGGGTGTGGTCCAGAGACTAATAATACGTACGTCTAAACACAGGAGTGAGACGCTCCATGAAGAAAAGAAAAGAAAATAATGAAAAGGACAAAAGATTTCGTCGTCCGTCCTCGATAGGTCCAACGGCAGAGCTGGTTGCTGGCTGAGCAAAGGTGTTATACGAGAGCGGCTACTTGCCTACCTGCTTGGACCAGTGAACGTGAGAAACGAACTGCTAGACGGTATTTTGCGGTTATAAAAAGAATACTATATATTTTAGTTTTGAGTACCATGAAGTGTTTGGATGCAACAAATTTTATATGGTCTTGAAATACTATGATATTGATAAAAATGTACTCTTTTTGAAATTTTAAAAACTCCATTGTGGATCTCTTTTTTCTAAACCATGATTTTACACATCAATCAGTTCTTAGACTGCAGATTCTTGACACCAACATCTAAAGAAGGCCTAAATCTGTGACTGGACTGTACCTGCAGGAGTTGTGTTGGCTTGTTTTGCTGGGGCTAGCTTCATCACCATTTATTGGAAAGAAATCCTAACAAGTTCAAGCAAACGGCTGTCTTGCATTGATGGGCCTTTATATGTCAAGAAATTGCATAAATAATATAATTCAATTAATTATAGAATATATGTTCATAATATATCCATTTGAAGTCATAAATATTAATAAGGCCCCATTTTGACAGGACTTCACTTCACCAATGACGTCGGTTTTTTTTTTTTGCTTTAGCTTCACGAACAGCTGTACCGGTGGAGCCAGCGCCGTTTTGGTGACACGTTTGGCAAAACAGCTCCTCGTCGTAGAGAAATTGCTAAAATATCTATAATGCCCTTACTTCTTTTGTATCTTCTCCCCTCATTCTCTTTCTCTGAGAGACCGCGACCTCGTGCTCCTACCCCAGCGGCCGCGCTCCTACCTAGAGGGCGGTGCCCCCCTGCCCGACGGCCACGCCTCCTCCCCTGGCAGCCGCGCTCCATCCCCCAGTGAGCGGCGCCAAGGTTTTCATTTTCGCAAATTAAAATTTATCGGGGTCATAGATAAAGAAGATAAACAGGATATATCAGAAATATCAGACCAAATTTAAATAAAATTTAATTTGAATTTAAGTAAATTTAAATAAATTTAAACAAAATTTATATGAAAAGGATAGATTATTTCTTATCGGCACTTACGGATAAACAAGATATATCGGAAATATCGGGAGATTTCGGCCGATAAAGAAAATCATGGGCAGCGCACCCCTGCCCATTGGCCATGCCCCCTCCCCCAGCAAGCGCCGCACCTCACCCTGGTAGCCGCGCTCCCTCCCCTGGCAGGCAGCACACCTCTCCCCAGCTGGCTCGCGTGCCCCGGCTGGCCTACGCACCCTGACGGGCGTACGTCTAGTGGTCGTACCCGAGCCTTGGTGGTCGAGCGCCCAGGCAGGCGTGCACTGGCGGCTGCGCCCGGGCCCTGGTGGCCAAGCGCCCAGGCAGGCGTGCACTGGCAGCTGCGCCCACGTCGGCGTGCCTCCGCGCTCATGAGCCTCGACGGGGGCAATCCGGGGTTTCATCCTCGTTGGGTTTCACGTAAATAAGGTGAAGCCAGTGAATCCGCTATTTTTTGCTCCACACCTCATCTATCCTTTGTCTTAGCATGTTTTAAAGGGCTCCCTACGTGAAGTCATTTCGTTTTATCCCGTTTGACATAAAACAGCTCTAAACGGCTCTTGAAGCCGGTGCAAAAGGTCATTCAAACAGGGCCTAATATTTTATATAAACTTGATTAAACTTAACAAAGTTTGACTGATTTATTCAAACCCAGAATTACATCATTTATTTTGAGATGGAGCAGGACTAGTACTCCCTCCGTTACAAATTATAAGTCGCTTTGACTTTTTTGGTTCATTCATTTTTCTATGTATCTAGACTATTATTATATCTAAATACATAGCAAAATAAATATACTAAAAAAATTAAAACAACTTATAATTTGGAACAGAGGGAGCAGTGTTGTTGAAGCTACTCCAAAGTCAGAGCCTCTCATTATTAGAAGTAGAGCAGAGCCTCCTTATTCATCGCGTAGCTGGTGGCATCTGTAGTCGAACCATCATTGTGATGTGGTCTTCGGCCTCTTGATGGCACTGTCACTGGCTCGCAGCGTATCACTCGGTAAAGAAGATGCGATGCTTTGGTGTAGCCAGTTGCCCAGCTACTCACACGATATATATATTTCTGATGAGGCTAAAATCGTCTCAACAAACTTCATGTGACAAACTTTTTTATGGCTTTTTCATTGAGTTCCATTTCCATTATTAGTGCCTTCAATTCACTCCCGTACCATCTTCACCGTATATCTATAAATAGGGTATGAGAATGGAATTTCTTTGATTCCGCTATTATTCTCCTTCTAAGTTGTACTCGAGATGATTTAGAAGCAATCCTTTTATTGCTCGAATAACATCGTCTCTCATCCATATGTCTCTATCAAGAATTTTATGGAGGTGATCATTTTCCATAGCATCTTCAGTTCGCAACTCAGCACTACTCATATAATTATTCATTCTTGATAAGTGATGCCCAAGTAGGTTTTCTGAATATTTTCTCTCTAATCTCAACATCAAATTATTGTAACAAAAGGATCCAATGAATTAGCATTGGCTTAGTATCTTTCTTGGTCAAGAGATTTTTAAAAAAAAATACACAATACAACGTAGACGCCCACAACACGGACGCACATGATCAACGTAAACTATCACCTTTGACTTTTTTTACCGAAGTCAGCAGGGAGCCCCTACCTATTTTTTCATTTATATAAAGAACAAAAGGGTTTATATACAGTTTACAAGTCCCCATGCCCAAAGCTTTTGAAAAGAACAAGAGAAAGACATTAAAATTACATAAGAAGGCTTTATTAAGATATGGAATTCTGAAAGGCAAACACACTCTTTTCCTTTTTTGCATAATTGACTTAATTAGGCATTGTTCAGTATATATCCTGCTAGCATTATATAGCATGAATTTTACCTTCTTTTGTCTATACACGTGAGGAGTAGGCCGTAAGAAGACTTTGGACGCGAGGTGTTGCACTGAGATCTTCGTCAACTTCGCTAAAAGTTGGGGAATCAACATTTCTCTTCTATCTAAGCTACGAAAATCGAATGGGCAGCAAATACTAAAAATCGAAGTACCTCATCTTGAAACTTCAAAAAGCATTTAGTAAGGGGACGCATTCCCTCCTTACCGGGGCTAAGCTTTAAGCTCATAGTAAAGAGTCGTGACCCAACAACTTCATTAAAAGTTGGAAAGGGAGGTACTTGGCATTTTAAAACATTTAATAGCAAACTTGTATCCATCAAGAGACAACATTTACAAATGGCATTACTCGTTTCACACTTATAACAGTATAGTTTGCAGAACTTTGTATACACTTACAATAAATGAAAAAAAGTCAGGGACGGAGGCGGCATTTCTCTTCTCTGTAAGCTGCAAAAAATGAATGGACCGCAAAGACTACAAATTCAAGTACCTCATCTGAGTACTTTGAAAAATATCTAGTGAGGGGACGGCGTTGTCGCTCTTTTTTGGGCTAAGCTTTAAGCTCACAGTGAAGAATTGTGACCCAACAACTTCACTAAAAGTTGGGGAGCAAACTTGTATCCATGAAGGGACAATATTTACAAATGGCATTACTCGCTTCACACATATAATAGGGTAGCTTACAACACTTTTTTTTTGCGACGACTTACAACACTTTTTTATGCTTACACTACCGTGCAGGCATTACAAATTTCTGGTACAACAATTTCCATCACATTCAGAATGTTGCCTACTACAACGTTTGTGATCCCTTTGGTGTACTAGAAAATCATGCTCTCATCAACAAAACTGCTGGCAAAACCCTCGAGCTCCTTAGGTTCGGCCGATGCAATGGCATGATCTTGGACCTTATATTCAACAATAACAAGAGGATTACACACCAATCCAAATTAGATGAATGAATAGGATTCCTAATTATTGGAGCATATAAAAGACATTCATGACAAACAATGGCAATGTTGCCTCGTATATATGCTTATGATATGTGAAGTCAAAAGTGTTGGGATTCATTTCAATCGGCTTTGGCTTTGGTATAACACCCAAAATAGAGCCTACCTCTATGCTAACCTTAGGCTTGAACAAAATGTTCGAATGACCATTGAACAAAAATATCATCATCTATGGTTTGCTTCTGAACAAATCATTTTGAATGGGGATTAACTAAATCATATCGACAAAGTCGGTACCACCAAAATTGAGCGAAGTGATCACTCAGATGGCAAAGCATATATTTAGCATTGTCGAATATATGGGATTGGGGCACCTTATCGCCTGTATTATGGCCCAAGGTTATGGGCTAGGCTAAAGACAATCAGTATGAGGCCCACGAACAACTGACGCAACAGCAGACATGGTGATCAAGTCACCTGGCACAGATAGCTTGCATTCTGATCTTTGCGGAATACGATCGAATGATCTATTGTACTTTCCATGTAACTAACTATGAAACAGATCGGTTAGCCGATCGGATCTCCTATAACACTACCAGTTGGGCTATATAAGGAGGGGTAGGGACCCTCCCCCGCCCCCCGCCCCCCTTGGCATATTTTACATGCATTCTAGTGCACAGCAATCATCAATAACCCCTATAACCGAGCATACAAACAAAGAGATATCTACTTCAAACTAGACATAAGGTACCATGTACCCTGTGTCTTATATGCTATCCATCTGATTCCCTGTGCGTACATATGCTGATCCACATTACTAGAGTAAATACTTCCAATAGTTGGCGCGCCAGGTAGGGTCCTTTTGCGTACAGATTCATTATGTTTCAGATGTGTCTCATCTTTAAGTTCAAAACGAAGTTGAGAAGATGCAGCCGAGCACCGAGATCATCTTTGACAGCCTAGACTTCATCGCCAACCAACTTAGGAACTTGCATCTACAAGATCCCGAACCACCAGTGTAGGAGGAGGAGGAGCCACTCGCCAACTGCATGTTTCTTGTCGGGCTCGAGGATGTTATGGAGGAAGGGCCACTCACCCTGGCCAACCACATGAACCTCTACGCTTGGGAGGCCTTCACCGAGTTCAGTCAGGAGTACCTCCTTAACTTAGCCTTCAAGATCTAGAAGGATCCACGCTGGGTTCCCAACATGGATGTGGCACCGCTACCTGACTACGTCCTGCCTGGTTTCCCAACCGGACTTAGGAAGGCAGCGACGACCTATGCTCACTGGCTTTGCCAAGCTATGGAAGGTCCCCCCCAAATAGGGATACCTCGTGCTCGAGGGCTACTTGAATGGGTCACATGACGACGATGTCACCCGATTCATTGGGATGCCCTGCATCCATAGCCTTGGTAACAGAGACACTGAGAAGGTGGATTCGGTCCATGCTAAACCCTCACAGAACATGATCTTTAGCTTGAGGATGACATTATTCATCATCCTCCAAACCCTAGTGTGCCTACCTCCACATTACCACCTTTGCGAATGCCATCGCAAGAGCGAGCAAAGCTTAGGTTTGTAATCAGGGAATTTCATTCCGTGCAGGCATATGTGTGGCATAGCTTGAGGATGACATTATTCATCATCCTCCAAACCCTAGTGTGCCTACCTCCACATTACCACCTTTGCGAATGCCATCGCAAGAGCGAGCAAAGCTTAGGTTTGTAATTAGGGAATTTCATTCCGTGCAGGCATATGTGTGGCATATTCTTGTTTAACCCCCTAACTTAGCTGAAAACAAGTCCTATCCCCCCCCCCATGATAGCTCACCTTCTAGCATATCAAAACACAACATTGTGTCGGTCTTGTACCATACATATGCACCAGTTCATCTAGTTGCACGTATTTGAACACTTCACAAGTTATTGGACAAATAATGAAAGGGCATGTAGCCTAGTTGCCACAAGAGCCTTAGCTAGTAGTACCTCAGGTCTTGGGTTTGGCTCCTGTGGGAGCAAATATTCTAGGATTTAGGGCCTATTTGGCATAGATTCACCACTGGAAAAAAGTGAATCTGGATCTGAGATTCACCATGGATCAGCTCCACCATGGATCTACCAAGAAACTGTTTGGGTAATGCAATAGCTCTAGATCCACGCAAGGGTATTTTCGTTGGAATGACCAGAATTGCCCTTGGGCTCTAGTGTTCTCTCTATCTCACTGACATCCGAGGCTCACGTGTCAAGGAAAAAAGAAAAAATTGCATGGCTTCTTTTGCCTTCCAGCAACTCTCATCTCATTCCTATGGTTCAGAGTGGGGGTCGACCACCGGTAGAACACGGATGAGAACACGAGCGGCAGGCATGGCGGGCATAGCCTAGGCGGCCCGCGGCCTGGGCGGAGCCAGGCAGCCCCATGGCCTTGCCGGAGCTGGGCACTATTGGGGGCGGGCGCGGACGGCCTCCCGATCTTCTTCCTCTTGGGCGAGCGCGGCCTTGCTAGAGCTCGCAAGCTGGGCTGGGCGGACACGCGCAGCGATGGAGCAGGGTGCGCGCTAGCGGCGGGGCAAGGTGCGTGGCCTGGGCGGGTATGGGCAGCCCCGCGGCCTCGCCGGAACTCGCAAGCTGGGGCTTGGGCGGATGTGTGCACCGGCGGTAGGGGATGGCACGCGGCAGGGGGGCAGGGTACGCGCTCGGGCGGACGAAGAAGAAGAAGAGGAAAAGAACGAGACAGAGAGGAAAAGAACGATCTATTTTCTGTGTAACCGGTGGCAGTGGTGGGTAATTTTCCCCAACTCCACCAAACTTAAGATGGTGGAGTACCCCTGAGGAGCTGCACCAAAATAGTGAATCTAGCCTCTAGATCCACCATTTTGGTGGATCTGGATTTGGTGAATCTGAAGTGTTTGGAAAATTTTTGGTGGAGTGGAGCTGAAATAGTGAATTTGGAGCTAGTGAATCCCTGCCAAATAGGCCCTTAACGGTGTTGTATTTTCAGTGGTAGGCGACACTTCCGTCAACAGCGAGGCGTCTCTGGTGACTTCGTTCAGTCTCGAGGATTTGCTGAACTGGTCTTCGAAGATGCTTAGGGTTAAGGTTTGTGTGCGTGAGTTCATAGGGTTGAGTGTGTCTGCATTGTACTGTGTAATTCTAAAAAAAACTATTAGACGAGTATGCACTTTTCTGCCATGTTATTGTGTAGTGGGTACAATTTACTCTTTCTTATTACCAATAACATAACAGAGTAACTTAGAAGCATTATTATATGAGTATATTTGTGTATTTTTTATAATGGCACATGTAGATAATTTAGATTTTTTGATGTTTAGGTTAGTTTTAATAATAGTTGCAAATTTATGGGTTATGTTGTAATATTTTTCATAACTGTGTAATGTAGATGAAGAAAAGAGGTTCCTTTAAGTTATTTTACATAATAACAGTGGTAAGTTATTTAGATCAAGATTTAGGGGGTATTTGAAACTATTTTTTGTAAGGGTTAATGTGGGCAATTTTTCATAAAGCATGACAAATTTTTTATGGTGGTTATTGTTAACCATGTTTAAAATTTACTAAATAAATGGTGGAATGTTTGTAATTTTTACTATATTTTTTCTATTATTTTATCTATTAGGATTTGTGTGTGTGTCTGTGAGGATTGATTCGAGATAAATTATGTGCCCGATGAATTCAAGTAGCGGCATGTGAATCCACAAATTCCTGGGTCTTGCATGTCATCTAGATCGATAAGCCTGCCCTAGTTCTACAGCATCAGCTCACATCTATCTAGTCCCGCCATTCCGTTGTCTTCTTCATTTTTGCCACTGCCTGTTGCCAACTGACTTATTAATTTCTTATATCGTACTCTATTTTTCTTTGCCAAATAAGTCAGCAAACGTTGACGTTTTCCCAAAAGTCTTCGTAGATCTCTTTTCGATGAAAAATCTTTTTTTGTGTAATTCTAAATGTGAAGCAAGTCTCCGTATCTTATTGATGAAATTGAATACTTGAAATTCAATAGGACTCATGTTTTCTTGTTTTTCTTCTTTTACCATAAATCAACAATTTTTTCTAGACCCATCAGCCATCTTCAGAAATAGAGACTCACCCATCCCATCATATGGCTAGTCACCCACACTAGTCATGTGCATGGGATCCTGCTTTTGAACAAAGAAAAAATGGAAGAATAATTCTAAAGGATCTATAAAGTCTATAAAATTCCTATGGAATGGCTTGTTTCGTACAAAATTTAGAGGAATTCTTTTACCAAGAGGTTGAACCTCGTAAAAAATTTCTTTTGTGTCACTCGCTCGTTGAATCCCTGTATTTTTCTGACAATTCATCCAAACATTTAATCTTTTGTCAATCCGTAGGATTCAAGATGATGGCGCATTTTATTCGTTCTCTTGGGAGCAGTGCACCGCTTCCCGTTTGGAAGTAGTAGTGTGCAATGCAAGAAGAGCACGATGGGCGTCATACCAGCCTGTGCGCTGGTGAAGTTTTATATTCGGAGGTATCATAGTTTTGTTATTGAAAAATAGCTTCTTTCTCGATCCAACATGCATCACATGTTCCGGCCTGTCTCATTACCACCATCTCATTACCAGCACCCCAGACAGTGGTCCTCGCTGGGTGTAACGGCGATGATGACCTGTACATGTTGGCCTGAGACTAACCTACTCTAAAACGATACTCTAAAGCTTTAGAGTATTAATATAGAGTAAAAACTATTGTACTGGGTACTCTAAAACAATACTATATCCTTTCTCTCACTCTATATTTAGAGTGGTACTGTACTTACTCTATACTCAATAGTGGCAGGCCCCACTAGCTAAACAAAGGGGAAAAAATGCTATAACTCACAAACCAAAAATCCAAATTAAATTTCGATTGCACCATTAAATTCGTCTCAATAAATCCTTCAAAACTATATCACACATGGATATATTTAGATAAAGTGACAAGTGGGTCCCACAGTAGATAGAGTGAATAGAGGATGATATAGAGGATGAATGAGTGTGGGAGAATTGAGTATAGAGGAGAGAATTTTGCTGATTAGGACGTATAGAGAATGAATATAGAGGTGCATGAGTGCGAGTAGTCTGACCTGCGTCCAAGAAGAGTTGCTCTCTCGAGAGCCGACAAAAAACTCATAGCGGTAGTAACTCCATTTCCATCTTGTTTAGATTGCAAAAAATTTCAAACCGATGAATAGTACCACTTTCGTCTAATTTGACAAATATTGTCCAATCGTGGACCAACTAGACTCAAAAGATTCATCTCTGGATTTTCAACTAAACTGTATAATTAGTTATTTTTTACCTATATTTAATGCTCCATGCAAACGGCTAAAAATTGATGTGATGGAGAAAATAAAAAAACTTGGAATTTGATGACATCTAAACACGGCCTTGGTAACATAAGGGGATACCAAATAGGGTTAAAGAACGATAGATAAAGCCGCGGCAATTGTCGTCTGTCTCTGTCTGTCAGATCTTAAACGTCTTCTGACAGCACGTGCCCAATTAGATGGGAAAAAAAAAATCGGGCGCCACCCTTGACCCTTCGCAGGCTGCAGGGGGCAGGTCTTGCCCACGCGGATATATATATATGCAGGACCAATATTAAGGGCCTGATTGTCCTGTGTGTTGACAATGGGATTAATTATAGGGTGTTTGATACTAATAATAGATTAATTAGGTTTAATAGATTCGTCTTGTAAATTAATCTCAATCTATGTAATTAGTTTTATAATTAGTCTATGTTTAACACTCTATACATGTGTCAAACATTCGATGTAATAGGTGTTAAAAAAACAAAAGGAACCAAACACCCCCTAAATCGATGCAACAGCATGATACTGTAGTATAGTATAGTGTTCTATACAGCCAGCTGTCGCTGTTGTTTCCCTTTCTGCGCGGTACTGTAGCAACAATAGGAGCACGCACAGTAGAGTGCAAGTTGGAACAATAATACTTTTAGGCTAGTCTTCGCGGAGTTTTATTAAAGTTTCATGTGCATTAATTATGCTGACGTAACACCATATTAATAAAGAGAGAGGTGATAAGAGTTTTATAGATGAAACTCTCCTATACTGTTTTTAAAATCTAGATGTGTTAAAAACAGTGACATAAAATCCCTACTAGATTGGTCTTAGGCCAGTTTCAATGGAGAGTTTCATTACGTTGTTTCCAAGGCTGCCATGTCATTTGAAATGAAATAAAACTTAGATGAAACACCTACTCTCAATGGAAAGTTTCATTCCGTGGTTTCATAGGCATTTAATTCCAAGACTCATAGAGAGTTGGTAATCGTGCCAAGAGAGTTTCATCTAGATGAAACTCATTTCTTCTCTCTCTTCTTAAATACACTGCCATGTCATCAAAAGTGCCTATGTAGCAACTCATTTAATGCAAATGAAACTCACGCGAAACTCCCACTGAGACTAACTTAGGACATCTCAACAGCCTGAAATAAATCGCTAGCGACTTAGCCCTAAAAACAATAAAAAAAAGGCATGGAAGGGTAAAGTTGAGCGGCATGCATGTGAGAGAGTTTCTTTCGAGAAGCGTGCGAGCCTGACTCTTTTCACTCGTTAGCATTATGCTTCCGGCCAATAAAATTTTCCCTAGACTCTCTCTTTTTTTTTAACCGTTGAGACGCCTTTAGGGCCTCCCACAGTAAGAGTCAGCTACCAGCCCTAAGCTGTGTATGATTAGGCCCACATGACACTCTCACATGTTTTTAAACTGTGTATATGAGACTAGCTCTCAATCAAGAACTATATTTTCTCTCTCTTCTATTAAAATATAAAAAAATATTTTAAGCTAGCTTATGAGTCATCTATTACGGGTGCTTGACGCTTTAGATTTTCTCATGGAGACCAATGTAGAAGATAAAAGTCTAAAATACCTCTCAAAAGTAGAGATAAAAGATGTACGGAGAAAACAAAAGCTATATTGAAAAGAATGAAAAGATGTAATGGGAAGTGAGAATGACAAGTTGACATCAACAGTTTTAGGACGGAGAGAGTAAGGATCGTTTAGATGAAAAAATTAGAATTTGGCTATTGTAACATTTTCGTTTGTATTTGACAATTAGTGTCCAATCATAGACTAATTTGGCTCAAAAGATTCGTCTCGTGATTACTAAACTGTGCAATTAATTATTTTTTTATCTATATTTAATGTTCTATGGATACATCCAAAAATTCGATAGGATGAAAAAAGAGTGTAAAAATTTAAAATTTAAAAGGCAACTAAACAAGGGCTAAATCAGGAGCTCGGGTGCCGCAGCAATCATGGAGCCTCTTCATCCATCGCTACTGTGGATGCTAGCTACTAGCACCACTGATAGGTCCTCGATCGATCGGCATGCATGTCAGCTGGACCCATGCACGTTTCGATTATTGCAAGTGTGTAAATTAAATGTGATGACATGCATAGTATGCTCGGTTTGGGCCCTATTTATTTCCAAAAAGATCTAAAAATTTTTGTATAGTACTCGTCACATCAAATTGTTAGACGCATGAAGCATTAAATATAGATAATAAAATAACTAATTGTATAGTTTATCTATAAATATCGAGACGAATCTTTTAAGCTCAGTTAATTCATAGTTGGACAAATTTTATCAAATAACAATAAAAATGCTACATGAATTTTTTTAAAAAATATTTAGGTTCTAAACAGGCCTTGGTTTCATTCATTCGGTCCTCATCGTCAAACAGTGTGCTACTGTTACTATGCAGACGTTGGAGGGACCCTCGAATGTGTCATGTGTGGCAGCGATGTGTGCTACGTAACGTACGTGCGAAACCCCAGAACGTGTCGACGAGGATGGGTTAGGCAGGCCGGTCCCTCGGTCTCGTCCAATTGTTTATCGATTGATTGATGCTACGTACTCCACAACAGTATATAGTGGTACTACCAGATTTCTGCCCAGGCGCAACGTGTGTACTGCGTCCATTTGATGATTTCGCTCCAGTGTTCTGTTCACTGCGGAGTGCGGACTGTCGTTAGGGCTTCCCAACGCTCCAGCGTGGGCATTAGCCTCAGCATCCACATTTGCACTTGGTTGACAGTCATGCAGTTTGATAGCCCCGCAGACCATCATAGTCTCTTGCAGAATCAAGCCTCCACCACAACGCGCGTTGCAGGAGGAAAGCATATGTTTTCTCTGACAAGAAGTAGAAAAGATGTGAGAAAAGACGACATGGGCCATGTTTAGATACCCAAATTCCACCCTAAATTTTACTATGCAAAAAGAAGATTCCCCATCACATCAAAATGTCGGCACATATATGGAGTATTAAATATAGATGAAATCAAAAACTAATTGCACAGTTTTGTTGTACTTTGCGAGACGAATATTTTAAGCCTAATTAATCAATATTTGGATAATTATTACTAAATAAAAACAAAATTGTTACAGTGTGACGGGATATTTACTATGCAAAGTTTGGATCCCAAATTTAGGATCTAAACAAGGCCATGCACTTTTCAGACCAAAGCTTTTGCTCAGGCTGCTTGCGGTGGGAGCTCAGTAGTCTCATAACTTCTTGGTCTACGTGTCTATAGTTTTTAGGTGAGGCATATACTTTTTTTGTTCCGCGTTGGTGCTGCCTTTATGTGCTTACTGGGCCTGGGGGGCCTTGCCTGCTCCGATCGATCCAGTGATCCGGACTTGACAATCTAAACAAAAGAAATTGTACTGTAGATCTCTCTCTGGACTTGTTTAGATAGGTCTTGTTTAGATACCAAAATTCACCTCCAAATTTCACTATGTAAAAAGAAGATTTCTCATCACATCAAAATGTCGGCACATATATGGAGTATTAAATGTAGATGAAATCAAAAACTAATTGCACAGCTTTATTGTATTTTGCGAGATGAATATTTGAAGCCTAATTAATCAATGTTTGTACAATTATTACCAAATAAAAATAAAAATACTACAGTATTCAACAGTGATTCGTGCGCCTCCGAATCGGGCATCTAAACGAGGCGAGAATGTCAAAAACTCAAAATGGCAGGTAGCTACAGATGTACGTACTCCACCTTGGGCCGCGTATTTGGCCCAGTTCAGCAATTAGGTAGGCCCCTCCAAGCTGAAGAAACGGCCCAAGATTTCGAGTTTCCATTGAAGCCCATGCTCAATTTATCCTCTTTGGCGATGCTTCAGATGCACAAGAATACTGCCAAGCGCTGCAAATTAATGATGATTGGGTATATGGTTGTTCACAAAGTTTGTCTTTGGCTCGGGAAATCATCATGTCAGGTTAATTAATGCATAAGATGTTCTTTATTTTGGCTCATGTTAAAGGGCAGATTTCAACGTTCGTGGATTGCTACGCAAAAAGAAACTAGAAATCGACCTGTAACTTAATTAGGTATTCTGTTGTGTGATAAAGCATCTGTTCCTCCGATGTAACTTTTCCAAGGGCTTGTTGGGAATCAGTTAAACTAAACATCCCTAGTACAATCTATGTATAAATTGTTGGTTGATTTTGATGTTTCACCTATTCGTCTATGGAGATTAAAAGTGCCTTTAAAAATAAATATATTGTGTTCGTACTTGCATAAGGAGTATCAGAACCTTATCTATAAAAAGGAGTATCAGAGCCTTGAGTGTCGGCTGTCTGTCAGGTGTTTTAGAGACAACTACTATTTTTTTTATCTTTGCAACATATGGATGGAAGTTTAGCAATTGAATTTGCTAAATGCAATGTCTTTGTATTAAGTATTTTGTTGTTAGAGAACTATTAGTTTGCTTCACTGTAGATGAAAGTATTGAAATAATTTATGCCCATAAGCATCCTTGGATGTTCAGGCTAGGATTTGTTTTATTTTATTGTTGAAAAGAAGACTAAACATTTGTACTCACCTTGCTGCCACCGCAAATCGTTCAATGCATTTAAACGGGGCTCTAGCCATGCCTTTCCTCAAGGAGGTCATATCGCCCGTGATATGCTACACTTGAACACAAACAAAATTACCATGAAAAAAGAACCCCCCTGTTCGGCTGAGCTTATCAGCACGGCTTATCAGCCGTGAAACAGTGTTTTTCTCTCACAGCAAATCAGCCATAGCCGGCTTATAAGCCAAAAAACAGATGATCATGGATTGTACTTTCCTAACACCCGGTGCGGTAGAAGACTTGGTGGAAAATGCATAGATGCAATCAACATCAGGGAAGTAGTAGTACGATTTGACATAATGCACAAACCACAAGTAGTGCCTCTACACTCACCCACACATACAAGCAACGGCCACTGCATGTAGATGTGCTAACATCTCACGTACAACAGCCATCTAGGGATGCGATAGACAAGGCGGCTAGGGTTTGATTGCAATCAAACATACCTCTACTTCCCTTAGGTATTAAGCACAAGTATTGTTTCAATATATCGATGTTGCTAATGGACCTTCAACGAAATGCTTATGGCCCATTATGACTAAATTAAAACCCTGATGTATCAAACTATCTAAGCCTGTTAGAATATACAATCGATTGACTCTATGGCATGCATCGGATATCCATCATCTTATTGTGCAGCATTTGGATAGTATGGCATGATATGTATTCAACCAACTATATTATGAAGCATGGAGTTCATCATATGATGTGCGGGCTCCATGGAGAGGGTGGCTTCAACAACTCCTCTCAAATCCAACATGAGGATTCTGCTCTTGATCCAAACTCCCATGGATAAGCACTCAATCCCTTTCAGCTAGTTCTTCATCCGCATCGGATAGCCATCATCTTAAGGTTTTAACATTTGTACTTCTGAGTGTTGAATTTTGGAAAACCAGCCCAGGCTGATTTCAAAACCAGCTCAGGATAGTTTTTACTAAGTGTTTCAATCTTGCTCGTTTTAACCTCCATTTGATTCCACATCCTTCCAACCTAGTTCCTAAGGTCTATAGATCCACTGTGACTATGTGATTTTGGCTAGTTTTCTTTGAGAGGTTTGTAGGTAAAGATAGCCTCTCTATTATTCTTGCAAATAGAATTTTGAGGTTCTCATTCAACCCCCCCTCCCCTCCCTCTCTAATTGCCATTTTGGTCCTTCAGACCGAGACATAGAACATAGCGATAGTGTGGCATTTACTTTAGCATGCCACATATTGATACATAGGTACATAACTTGTGAGGTTTCAGGCACGGAACAATAGCATAAAGGGTGTGGCTAGCGCCCGGACATTCAGACGGATGCACAGCCCGCCCCCCTCCGCCTTCGCCCCAACCCACATGCGCACTTCGCCCCGTCTTTGCACCCGTCGGTCACCCCTAACCCCTTCCTCTCTCTCCGCGTGGGCGGCACTCAGGAGTTGGGATGAGCAGCTGAGATCGAGCACGCCCCCAGCGCGCCCGGCTGCAGCACCACCATCCGCCGACCTAAACGCCCCCGGCGCACTGCGCGCCCAGTCCGCTCACCATCGGCTTGCCTCCAGTCGAACAACATAAAACACATTAACATGAAAATATTTGAATGCAACGTACGTCTAAAAATCGATGAAACATTTACAATATACACTTGCAACATGTGTGTGAAACACATGAACCATCCAAAATTACAACTTGCAACATGAAACCACTTGCTGCAACATAAGAGTGAAACAGCTGAAACATTTGGAACATATTGTTGTAACATATGTATGAAACATATGCAACATCCAGATAAAAAACGATTGCAACATACGTCTGAAAACAGATGAAATATTTTAAACAAATGCTTGCAACATGCTTCTGAAACACTTGCAACATATGCAACATGTGCAACATCCTCCGATCTATTTTTGCAACATCAAGATGAACCAATTGCAACATATATCTAAAATGTCTAAAACACTTGAAACATACATATGCAACATAGGGGAGGAAAAGGTCGGGGTAGCAACCAAGAAATTGGGCTTCGAACAGCACCATGGCAAGCGCCGCGAATTGCAACAGAATTGAAGAAGCAACTCCAGGATCTGCTAAAGAAAGGTTTGATTCGTCCCAGCTCGTCTGAATGGGGATGCCCCGCACTGTTTGTGAAAAAGAAAAAGGATAACTCCTTACGCATGTGCGTGGATTATCGGCCACTGAATGCTGTGACAATTAAAAACAAGTATCCTCTTCCTCGGATTGATATCTTGTTTGACCAATTATCTAAAGCCAAAGTGTTCTCTAAGATAAATTTGAGATCAGGGTATCATTAGATCAAGATTAGGCCGCAAGATGTGCCTAAGACCATGTTTTCTACCAAATATGGTTTGTACGAGTATCTGGTCATGTCCTTCGGATTGACAAATGCTCCTGCATACTTTATGTATCTGATGAATTCTGTTTTTATGCCAGAGTTGGATAAGTTTGTGATTTTGTTCATTGATGACATATTAATATACTCAGAGAATGAAGAAGCTCACGCAGAACACCTTAGGATCATCTTGACTAGACTCAGAGAACATCGGCTCTATGCTAAGTTTAGTAAGTGTGAGTTCTGGCTGAAGACAGTTCATTTTCTCGGTCACGTGTTGTCTGAACATGGAATTTTAGTAGACCCCAGTAAGGTGCAAGAGGTCATGGACTGGAAGTCACCAACCACAGTTCATGAGGTTCAAAGTTTTCTTGGTTTAGCCGGGTACTACCGTCGCTTCATACCGGATTTTTTGAAGATTGCCAAGCCAATGACAAGTCTGATACAGAAGGATCATAAGTTTGTCTGGACAGAGGAGTGTGAGGCAGCTTTCTGCACCTTACGGAAGTTGTTGACCACTGCTCCTGTTCTGGCCCAACCGGATATAGAAAAGCTGTTTGATGTGTTTTGTGATGCATCTAAGAATGGGTTAGGATGTGTGCTAATGCAAGATGGAAGGGTCATTGCTTATGCCTCACGTCAATTAAGGAAGCATGAGGTTAACTATCCTACCCATGACTTGGAGCTTGCAGCTGTTGTGCATGCTCTAAAGATTTGGAGACACTACTTGCTGGGGAATGTTTGTAATATTTTTACAGATCATAAGAGTCTCAAATACATTTTTACTCAGTCTGAGTTGAACATGCGATAGAGAAGATGGTTAGAGCTGATAAAGGATTATAATCTGAATGTGCACTATCATCCCGGGAAGGCTAATGTAGTAGCAGATGCCCTAAGTAGGAAGTCACATTCTATTGCTGTGCAACCGTTGTTTGAAGAGGGGTTCAATGTATTGCATCCTGCTGTGTTGCATAATATTCAGGTCAGTGGTACCTTGGAGAGCAAGATCATTGAAGGTCAGAAAACAGATAAGGGAATATTTCATATTAAGGAGAAAATGAAGAGGGAACCCACCAAACACTTTCGATTGGATGACCAAGGAGTGTTATGGTTTAAAGATCGCCTGGTAGTACCCAAGGATAGAGAGCTCAAGAACAAGTTGATGGATGAGGCTCATCATTCTAAGCTGTCTATCCATCCTGAAAGTAGTAAAATGTACCAGGAGTTGAGACCCCGTTATTGGTGGACTAAGATGAAAAAGGAGATTGCAGCGTATGTTGCTCGTTGCGACATGTGTTGTAGAGTGAAAGCTCTTCACATGAGACCCGCAGGACTTTTGCAACCTTTGTCTATACCCGATTGGAAATGGTATGATATAAGTATGGATTTTATTACTGGTCTTCCCACCACACAAAAAGGACATGATTCGATTTGGGTAATAGTAGATCGCCTTACCAAATCAGCTCACTTTCTGCCAGTTAAGACAACTTTTCGACCACCTCAATATGCGAAAAAGTATATTGCTGAGATTGTCCGATTACATGGTATACCAAAAATGATCGTGTCTGATCGTGGTTCACAGTTTACCTCTCATTTTTGGGAGCATCTCCATGAAGGATTGGGCACTAGTTTGATTCGTAGTACAGCTTACCATCCGCGGACAGATGGGCAGACAGAATGAGTTAATGCTGTTCTTCAAGATATGCTTAGAGCTTGTGAGCTATCATCCAGAGGCTCATGGAAATCATGGTTACCGTTGGCAGAATTCGCTTACAACAACAGTTACCAAGAGAGTATCAAGATAGCACCTTTTGAAGCTTTGTATGGCAGGAAGTGCAGAACACCGTTAAATTAGGTAGAACCTGGAGAAAGAAGGTTTTACGGAATTGATTTTGTAGATGAGGCAGAGAAAAAGGTCTGTATTATCCAACAAAACATGCAAGCTGCGCAGTCCCGTCAGAAGAATTATGCAGATAAGAGAAGGAGACCGTTAGATTTCCAAGTGGGTAACTACGTCTATTTGAAGGTTACCCCAATGAAGAAGAAACGGTTTGGAATCAAGAAGAAACTGTCTGCTAGATATATAGGACCATACCAAATCATAGAGAAAAAGGGTCCTGTGGCGTACAAGCTGCAGTTACCAGAAGAGATGAGTTCGATCTTTCCCGTCTTCCACGTATCACAGTTGAAGAAGTGTCTGCGTGTTCCAGAAGAGAGAATAGAACCTCAGGGTATTCGGATCAAGGCAGACTTGGAATATCGTGAACAACCGGTTCGAGTTTTGGATACTAAGGACCGAGTCACTCGGAATAAAGTGGTGACAACTTACAAGATACAGCGGAGCCATCATGATGAGAGTGATGCTTCGTGGGAAACAGGAGAATATCTTCAAAACGCTTATAAAGATTTTTACAATAAGTGGTTCGTAACTCAAAATCTCGGGATGAGATTCTTATAAGGGGGAGGGCTGTAACACCCCTGGGTGTTAAGCATGCATTAGCATCCAAAGCATAAAGCATTAACATCACATATATGGTTATCACTGCATGCAATATAAGCCCCTTTAAAATTTAGAGTTGAAAAACAATTACTTAAAGCTCTAATTGTGCATTTAGGTGCTAAAGAGTGGTGAAATTTTGTGTAACTACAATTTTAGATAATCTAGAATAAATTGACATAATTTTTGGAGCAACTTTTGTATTCAAAATTCCCTCAAATTTTGCTTTTAAAAATATTCTATAAAAATGAATTTTTACTTAAAATTTGGCTTTAAATCATTAATTCAAAATCTATTCAGAATTTTGAAAAGTGCCCTACATGAAAGTTGTAGAGAATTAAATTTTGAACAACTTTTATTTTGGACAAAAATTATGAAAACGTCTTAATCATCTTCAAATTTGAATTCTAATCAAGTTTAAAAATCTGTAAAATTTTATTTGGAAAAAGAAAAGGATTTTTCTTACCTAGCTGGGCCGGCGCCCCGCTTTAGGCCCACCCGCGCTGGCAGCCCGGCCCGCGCCCGCGTCTGCTTCCTCCCGCCCGCGCGCGCGCACGACGCCGTGGCGCCGCGGCAGGAGTTGGCCGCCGCGTGGCCGTACGTCGGCGTCACCGCGCGACACGCGCCCTCCGGTGGCCCCCGCGTCCCCCACGTCCGCCTACTCCCTCCGAGCGCTCGCTCGCCTCGGCCGCTCTCTCCCATTTTTGCTTCTCCGAGCGCCAGCAGCAGCCGCAGCGGAGCCGCGGCCACGCGCCATTGCCGCCGCCCTTCAAGCTCAACCACCGCAGTGCCTCCTCGCGTTTCGTCTTGCCTGAGCCTCCGCCCTCCCTCGCTCTTCTTTGTCGTGCCACCTTTGCGCCAAACCAGCAGGTGAGGAGGCCGAATTGGCCGCCTTCGTCTTCGCCCGCCATGGCAAAGCTCGCCGGAGCTCGGCTCCGCGCGGAACACCATCATTGCGCCCCCTTTTTCCTTTGATTTTCGCTTGCTTAGGTCCGCCCGCTCCCTCACGTAGCTCTAGCGCCTCTCACTGGCATCGTCATGGCCGGAGCCGGTGGATTCCGGTGGAGCAGCGCCGCCGCTCGCCGGTGGCACCCGCCATCCTCGCTAGCGCGCAGCTCCGCCCTCGTTTTTCCCACCGCTGTGCTCGCCTCGCCTTGGGGAATGCTCCGGTGATGACCTCATCGCCGGTAGGCTCGTCGCCGGCGAGAAAACCGCCAATCAACGCCGCCCTTGCCCTTGGGTGGCTGGCAGGTGGGGCCCGGTTGACCGTGGGTCCCCCTTTTCAGCGCCTGTGTGCGGTTTCGGGGGAGTCAAGTGGGGTGTACCCAGCGTTTTAGCGGCCGAGTTTTTGAAATGATTTAGAAAATGAATTTCCAGTTTTGGTTTTAAGGCTTTAAAAATGTATAACTCGGGTTTTAGGGCTCCAAAAATGATGAGATAAATTTTGTAGTGTTTCTCCTGAGTAGATCTACAGTTTAAAAATATTTCATGTTAGTTTTGTAATACTTTTCTGTGTAGATTTATTTAACTAGTATAAATGCTGATATCTTAGAAAATGTGTAGTAAATAAAATAATAATGAGAAAAATGTGATTCTTATTGCATTAATCTTTCTTAGTGATGTACTTTCTAGGAAAAATGTTTGTGAAGCATGTTCTGTGAAAAATTATTGAAGTGTAGTTCAAATGCCTTTAATTGATGATTTTTGTTATTTTTGGTAGAGAGCTAAAGTTGTATAACACATGCATGTGATAATTTTTGTAAGAGGCTTGTTTACTGTGAGTAACATAGGGAAAATGTGAAATCTGTTGTGTGATACTTTTTCTAGTACAAAGTATTTTCATGCTCATTATTGTGCTATAAATTGTTTATTTCGTATAGATAGTTTTACTTATCCAAATCCCATGAAAATTTTGTAGTAGGTTATTTAGAGTAAGAGTGAGCTACTGTAATTTTTGTAGATTTTTATCTGCAACAGAAATAGGTGTTGATATGTAACCCTAGTTAAATAGGAATAAAAGGTTATTCCTTATGAGAAATTAAAAATAATAAAATATGTTTGGTGTATCTTTGAAGCATCAAAATACCTTGCTGATGTTACTTGATGGGTTAAGTTAGTAAGGTTTGACAACTTGTGACAACACTTGTGTGTATATTATGTGCTAACTAGTAGAATAATAAGTGTATGTTTTATGGTACATGTTCTTGGATGATGTGGACTACCTTGTAGAAGATGTTGTTGTAATCCAAACTGTCCATTCAATGTGCTCATCTGCATATCATGTCATCAAAGCATTCCACCGCATTCGATGCACCGTTTGCATGTTTACTTATGCACTTGCATCATATAGGATCGCAGGAGGAGTCGCAGGTAGCAGTACCGGAGGAGCAAGCTTGGACCGATCAGCAGGAGCCCCAGGCACAGGAGGTACCCGAGGAAGAAGAGCCAGGCGAGGAGCTACCCGAGTGTGTAGACCATTAACCTAGCTCGTTCGAAAGAGGCAAGCCCCGGAGCATTTTAAGTCTCCTACTTTATAAAAGCAATTCTTTACTATATGAGTTATATATATATTGTTACATTAAGTTTAGGAGTTGAGTGAAACCGTTGTTGCATTATTATCCTTGTTCACCTGATTACCTTTACCCTGTTAGGTCAGGATCGGATAAATTGCTTAGCCATGCTTAGACCGGTAGAAGTCGGGTGATTCTCTGTCACCTGCGAACTATAGGTGAATACCTGGTTATGGTTAGCTACATTTGTGATCATGGAAATTAATCAAGTGTTGGTAGATAAAGGAAGACCGGGCGGAGTCTTATAGGGTTTTGGACTATAGTGATTCCGTCTGTGTCGATTAAGGATCGATCGTTGCTCGTCCCTCTTGTCATGTTGAACGCATGCCTCACATTTAGCTGGCCGAATAAAGTATCTTTCGACCGCGAAGCTAGTGACACTAGTTCGAGCCGGGATAAACTCGGATTGGCATACTGGTGTTGCAGGGGGTATGACGGGGACGCGAAGAGTGAGCCCAAGGTGCGTCCTGGCAGTCGGGCGGTCCCTGGGTAGTGCGGTCTATGATTGTTATCCCGCGGCTTCTTGAAAAGTGTCATTGGTGATCTAAGCGACCCTGACGGGGGAAGTGTGGTTTGTGTGAGAAATAAATCACCAGCTGGTTAGGAATCGATTCGAATCGCCATCGCTCCTGGATAGTGAGCACTTGACTCGAGCTACAGCATCGTAGTAACAATGATGAAACACTGATGGTTAAGTGAATGGTGTTGGAAATGCTAAACCTGATATGGTAACTCTTGATGTTAATGGATAATCAAGTGATTGCTCTAGCATAGGTGCTTATCTAGATTGAATAGGTCATAATAAAAATGATGCAAAAGTAGCAAAAATTTATTATTCATGATAACTTATGCTTTTCGCAAATGAGTCAAGCCAGTCCACTGTACAAAAGCCTTGCATGCTCCTTAGTGTCCTTTATTTTGGTTTATGACAGGTAAGTCTAGCTGAGTACATTCTCGTACTCAGGGCGTTGTTCCTATTGTTGTTGCAGATAGTCAGATGTACTATGGTTACTACGTCAACTGTCTGTATCCGGCGATGGGCGACAACTAGGACCATGGGCAACGGTCACTCCGTTCGTCTTATCTAATGCTTTTGTGGACTATGACTATCTTCTGGCACTGTATTTGAACTAAGGGTGTGTGGTTTAAAACTACTTGCTTCCGCTATGTTAATTTGAACTGTGTTGTAATAACTTTTATTCTAGACTCCGATGTATTCAACTCTCGTTGCGAACTTTATGTAGCATGTGACTGTGGCTGCTAAATCAGTACGATCTTGGTTGTATGTTGGTTGGTTTGAAATCCCTCGCGATTTCACGGAATCTCGGGTTATACGGACTTAAGTTTGGTAAATTATCTGTCTCGGTGGAAGATTTTCTTACTTAATCTCGTATAATCATGTTGATCCGTTACAGCCGATATGCTGTCCTTCCGCCGGACCGAGCCACAGCGAGCACCGCATGACGAGGCCAACATGTTGTCCTTCCGTCGGACCGAGCCGCGGCGAGCACCACACGACGAGGCCGAGCGGAGCGGAGCAGTGGAGCTGAAGGAAGGGAGAGGAAGCGGAAGTGGAGAGAGGCAGGCGGGTAGATGGGTTGGCTCGAGGTCAATTTGGGGAATTTTCAGACAGCGCTCCTGTGCGTGCATGTTGTTTTTATAGAGAGAGTGGACGAGGATGAGCTGCATCCGAACGAGAGGATTATCGTGGCATAAAATATTTTTTATATTGATATGAAATAGTTGGGAAAACAAAGTGAAGATATGCAAAACAAAAATAACAAAATTGAGAGAATACGGAGAAAAGTCAAACCAGGGGTATTTTAGGAAGAGAAGCCAAGCCAGCTCCTCCGTGACTCCTGGTTATCATGGAATAGTGGGCCGGCATCTGAGCTCCCTGGCCCGTTGTTGGTCTTGCTTCCTTGTGGTGGAATAATGGGGCCGAACAAGCACGCATGTACAGCTGAGGCTGAGATATGTTGCTAAAAAAAACTGAGGATATTTACGGTTTGGGCTGAGCCCCACGTTTTCATTCATATTTGTTTCCTGGTTTCGAATTATATCCCAGAAACTAACTGGACTTTGTAGATCCATTTCTCACACAAAAACTCAACTAATTTAACATGAATCCAACACCCGTTGTTAATTAATTGAAAACTGAAGTCATATTTTCCTCCATATAATTTGATAAACAAATAACTAAAGGCAAATACCCATGTGTTGCAACGAGAAATCATGACACCACAATAACATATACATGAGCGTGTATTACACATTGTTCATGAATCGTCTTTTCAACATTAAAAGCCAAATATCCATGATTTCCACTGCTAATCTGGAGATAGCATGGTATAGTTGCTCCTCGCCGGAGGGTGCACATGCGGTATTTGCGATAATTATAGACTGGCGGAGGGTGGGAACGAAGCTAGTGGGCGTCGAACTCAAGGGCGGTGAGGTTTGGAGTGACGGGCAGTGGAGAAACAGAGCGTGCCAAAAAGATTGCACGTACGCGCCATCCACCTACCAAACGGCTCGTGTGTGTACTCGTAGGGAAAGTGCCTGTGGCCGTGCTCGTTTTTTTACAACAGGCTATTGTCGTTTGTGAATGTATAATTCAAATAGAGTATTCTTTTAACAAGCATAAAAAAATAAAAAGACAAAAGTGTAAGCATGGTAGACTACTCACTATTTCTTCTTTATAATAAATTGTATATACATAAAATATGTTGTACAATTAAAAATGTAATCTCTCAATAGTTCGACAAAAAGAACATTCTTTGTAAGGGCACATCCACTCTACCAGTAAATCAAAACAATTCTAAATGTCAGCAAATGAAAAACAAATGAAACACGTGTGAGAAAGTGATAACAGCCAGCAGTGTGTCACGATGATTAATTCCGTATAGCAATTTCATTCCTTTCTACTTGCATGCTTAGGCGTGACCCTGTTCATTTCGCTGAAATTTGGTTGATGCTGATTCATTGTAAGTGAAAAATACTATTTCTTCACTGAAAAGTAATACTGAAGCAGCCCTTCTATTATTTTCGTTGCTTGCTGCAACCGCAGCTAGCCGCAAGGGCGGGCCCAGGCCTAGGGCCAGTAGGGCCATGGCCCTAGTCGCGGCCCAAATTTTTTAGGAGCAGGTCTTCAGTTTTGGCCCAACATGAAACAGCCCAGTAAGAAGCCAGTAAGGAGAGTAGGGCAGAGTCACCGTCACGCACTCACGCGCTGCTTGCGGCTCTTCCGCCTCCCGCTCATATCACGCGCCACCGCTCGCGCCTCCCCGTCGCATCTCGCACCCCCTGCTCGTCGGCGCTGTCGTGGTGGTCGGCGGCACCTAGCCCGCTTGGCTCCGCCTCCGTGGCCCCCGCCTGCCGGCGGCCGCCATCTCCCTCGCTGTCTCGCTTGTAGGCAGGCAGGGACGAGACTCACGCACTCGCCCCTTGCCTCAGCTGCCGCCTGTTGGTCGCTGGCCCGCCGCCACCCCTAGGCTAGGCGCGGTGCCTGCGCCTGCCGGAGCCCTGTGTCGCAACTCTGAACTGTGATTCTGTGAAGGCATTTCTCTCTTTTCAAGAGTTCAAGAATTCAAGTAATCTCTGCTAATTTTGATTTCAACAACTAATTTTGAACTTTTGATTCCAATTAGATGAAGAGGACCAAGACTTTAGCATCATATTTCTCTCGAGTTCCTATGGGAGGACAGCAAACCATCCAACCAGAACTTCATAATTTCATTAGTGATGTGAGAGCTGATCCTTCGTTCACATCTTGTGTTGAACTTGATAATTCCAATTAGAAGAAGTTACCTAATCTACCTAATACTTTTGGTATGTTACGTTCAGCCATTTAGGATACAAATGCATAGTAATCAATAAGATTAATTTTTTGGTTGTCTCTGTTCTTATTAACTCTTACATCTTGTCCAAACTGGAGTTGTTATTGAGGACATAGAAGTGGAAGATGCTAATGATCCAAATCATCACTAGCTCTAGGTATTTTTTTGTAATGTTCGATATTATTCCCATTAGAATCATGTACTATAGTATACCGTACTTTATTTGTGAACTTTCCTTAACATTACCTATTATGTATATAGTCATATACACTATGGTGTATCTATCGACGTTTCGCCACTGAAAATTGGCCCAGTCTTTGGTAAATCCTAGGTCCACCACTGGCTAGCCGGTCAACAATTATTTTTTTGGATAGAGTGCAGCCATCAAATTTTAATTTTCATTGGCAGCATATAGATCATATGCACAGTTGCACATGATGCTGCATAAACTAGAAACGTAGGCGCGGCTTTGCCGCGCCTTCCCTGATGATTGGGCCAGTGTTAGTAAGAATAGAGACGAGGTTTTGATTGCTGGGCACAAAACTAAATGTTCATTGCCATTCCATATATCGAGGTTCGATAGAAGTAGTTTCTTCTTCAGTTAAATATATATATGTAGAATGTTGAGGAGCTCTATTGATCAAAAGCTTTTGATTGACCTCCTAATTAATCTACTTGATCTTATTAAAGTACGGAGTAGTGGCCTATGCGGCTACATACAAATATCAGAAGTTTGTTGAAGCCTATATCTACACCAAAGGATGCATCCTTTTTTCCAAAAGATGACGTGGAACTTGTATCATGGCTAGTCACCAAAAGATCTGTGCATCTTCAAAATGAGTAGTCAGTAGCTTTGGACATCAGTACCTGCAGAAAAAAAATGTGAAATAGTAAGTTACGCTTGCATCTTACTCCAGAGTACCTATTAAAGCAAAAACAATAAATTACAAACACAGAATTTCTATTGCTTGGATCTTATTCCAGAGGCTATCTTCAGGTAGCACAATAAGGGCACCTGAAGTCTAGATGGTAGGTAGCATATTGTCTAGGGAGTCCAAAAAATTTTCTAGAAGCCACCCAAATATATGTGCATGTTTATATATTTTTTATCATGAATAACATTGAATGAGATATGAATATTTAGAGCTGAAAAAATGGTGGTGAATACGACAGTTGATTTGGTGATTTTGTGTGAAATCCAAGAGCTCAAGAATTTGGTGGAGAAATAGTATTTAAGCTTGGTCGTGTGATGACTACGAATAAGCTGCCTGATTAGGTGGGAAAGTAATATTTTTCATGGGAGTGAATATTGATATTGTTGATATGCAAACATTCTTTGAGAAATTAATCCTTTTTCCTGTTTTGTTAAGATCATGGTTGTCCATTTATGTTGTTATTTAGTGTTAAGTGAAGATAAAAGAAACTGAGATATCAATTATGAAAGTTCAAAATTGACGAGCTACAAAAAAAGATTTTAGAGGACCCATGTCTGAAGACTGTATCATTTATGGATTTTTTTAGTACTCAATCCATAAGGTGCAACCTGAACATATGCATAAGAATACGAAAGCAAAACAGAGAAATCTGAACAGAGAAGGCATTAACTTGTAGCTTAAAGCTGTGTAAAATATAGGAAGGCTTGTCATATAAACCGATAGCACAAATTTTTACTAAGCATAAAAAATAGTAGGAAAAAGTCTACTTCACCCCCAAATATGGGGGTGGTCTACTTTAGACCTCAAATTATG
Organism: Saccharum spontaneum; assembly: GCA_022457205.1. Lineage (NCBI taxonomy): Eukaryota > Viridiplantae > Streptophyta > Magnoliopsida > Poales > Poaceae > Saccharum > Saccharum spontaneum. Next base: position 48,931,254 of record CM039585.1, on the reverse strand, counting down.
AAACGGTCTATTATATCCCCTGAACTTTGCAAAACCGGCCAAATCACCCCCTTGAGCGGTTTTGGACGACAGTTCCAGTACAGTAACAGTTGTTTTGCTACAGTAACAGTTGTTTTGTCTTTTTATTTATTTCGTCTAAATCTTTGAAAAATCATAGTAAATCACAGAAAAATCATAAAATAAAAAATCAAATTTTGTTAGACTCCACATGAGTAGATCTACACAGTAAACATATAATATAGTATGCTTTAATACAAAGTTTTTGCCGTAAATTTTGATATATTTTTTCTATAATTAATTTGAATAATTCATACAACAAAAGAATGAACTATATCAAACTGAATCCAAATTGGAGCTGATGAATTCATGAAATAATTAGAGAAGCAAGGAGCTGTTGGCCAGCAGTGTTGGAATTTCCAGTTAGAACTTTCTGTTAATATACTTTGCCCCTCAAGTTTATTAAATTAGTAAATGATCCATAAACTTGTAAACTAAGGTGGAATGCAGTATAAATGTCATAGTATTGAGGTATTGAGTTCCGCAACTTGAAAACATGTTCAACATTATGTAGATATTTGTGCAGTGCCCACTTTTAATGTCATTACAAATCAAACCATTGTACCAGGGTACGATTTTTTTATATTCATGTAAGTATGAAAGTATTTACACTCCCGATATCCACTGACTTCACTTCTAGTTCTAGCCCAGGCTGGTTGGTGCATCCCTATGTGATGTGGCTAACCAGCAGCATGTTGCTGTGGCCCGGCGGTGGTGGTGGAGAGTCAACAGTGTGTCTCCTCCATGCGTGTGGCGTCCGTCCAACCCTCGCTGCGTTAGGTCCCCTGGCGCACAGCATGCAGGCATTGATCCAGTCGCACGAGTGCCTTTTGCCGCCATCGACACCTCCCATGTGCTCCCACCTGCAAGTAATACCCCATGCTCAATTTCAGCCAGCAGTCACGCTTCTCTGCCCGAATCCGATCAATAGCGAGCCCCTGCGCTCAGATCTGCATGGTCTCCATGGGTTATCATTGATTGCTAGTATAATAGGCATTCAGTCCTTTATAATAGGCGCCCTCCTTGTAGCACCTATTCTAGATTGGGCACTATGTTCAGAACTTGTAAAACCATATTATGTGTGGTGTATATGTAAGAACTGAACTGTAACAGTGCGAAGTTTGATTCATTAATCAACTGGAACTCACCACAATTGCCGATAGCTGGACCACACTGAATTTGGTTCCAGAGTCATGGTTGACATTTTATCAAACACCTTTCAAGCAACCGTTTCTTATGCCAGAGCAGTACAAGCAGAGGAGCAGTAGTGTGAAAGACGAGCCTTGGGGGAGATGACACCTGCGGTTGATGGTCGACGGCTGCTAGATGGGCTTCGTCGCGGTCTTGCTCCACCGGCTGGCCAGCTCAATAGAGCCCCATCGCCGCGCCGCGAGAAGAAGCCATCGTACCTGCTCCTTGACACAAATGAGTACAACAGAGCCGGAGCTTGTTAGCCAGCGCCGAGCAACGCCAAGTCCTCCTCCGTCATGCATTGTTGCCCTTCACGTGATTCCACGGCAGCGGCCAGCTGCGGGAAATCGACGCGGTCATGCGGTCGAGGAACGCGAGGAGTCCTCCGAGCTCAAGGTTGCATGAAACAGGAGGGACCGAACCGAGCGAGGGATGCTGAGGAGGGAGGACCGGCAAATGGTCTAGGGAGGTGACGGAGAGAGACACCGGTGGCACGGCAAGCACAGGGTGCAGGGTCACGCGGCGGCGTCTCTGGCAGCGGCCGAGCGTGGGCGCAGCATCCCCGGCGCTGTTGGCAGCACCAGCAGCCCTGGCGCGGGCGGGAGGCACACAGGCGCGGCGGCCCCGACCATCTCGGTGCGGGCGGGGGTGTGGGCGTGGTGGCCCCGACCGCCCCAGCGACCTAGGCGTGAGCGCACGACGAGGCGGTCTCGGGCGCCGGAGCCCTGGCGGCCCTCCTCCTTTACTTCTCCGGGGCAGTTGGGAGGAGGGGCACCTTCTCGATGCTAGACTTGCGAGGGGTAGGGGATGAGCTTGAGCGGGTTCGCGAATCTACACGAGCGCTCGGTTTCAAGGTTTAATGGGTGACAGACCCGCTAACCTTCTCATGGGACGGTTCACACGACGAGCAGACTTGATCCTACGGTTAACGGGTTATTGGGTGACGTGGCACGATCCACAGGCCCGCTTTTGGAGGCAGGATTCCTATATAGAGATGGTGGTAGTCTAGAGCTGAAGCCCGATTAACCAGTTGCCCAGTAATTTGCATTATTAATTTAAATTTTGTCGGACGCTTGCTAGATAAAAAAAAAACGGAATCAGTAACGAGGGGGCACTGGCCACTGACCTCGAAGAAGCGACCCGTGAATTTGTGGCCCAATTCAACACGGCAAGCTGCCTCTCGATCAATTGGCACATGGCGATGGATCGGAGATCAACCACGGCAAGTATAGCATGCACACCAACTGGTGTCAGCTACGTCGCGATAGACGAGGCAATCGTCGCTTTTCAGCACTGCTTTTCACCATAGAACAATATTTTTCTCTCATAATATTTTAACATAAACATCAGACTAAATTTCAGCGTAAACAAATAGGGGCTGCCGCTCGGCAGGGCAGTGATTGCGGGGGTGGGATTTTTTATTTCTACGTAATTTTTCTGCCGATAGACGTTAATAATCCGTATGTTTTAACTGTATAGAGATAGAGATGTAGAGGCGATAGCATCATTATTTTATTTAGTGCTGTATAACAATAAATTAAAATTAAAAATTTGAGGTGCGATGGGGATGTGCAAAACCGAAAAAAACAAAATGGAGGTAAAAGGAAAAGGAAAAGGCAGCCCAGCTCCTCCGTAACTCCTGGCTACCAGGAAATAATGGGCCGGCACTCATAAGCGACCTCTTGTTGGTGGAATAGTGGGCCAAATAGGAAGACATGTTTACCTGAGATGTTCGAGGTTTGGGCTTAGCACCCGTTTTGAATTGTACACACGAGAAAACGGGCCTACAGGACGCCATGCCCGGCGGAAGCATGGATCCAGGCCTGGAAGCGCGTTGCAGTTGCAAGACGCGCCATGGCCGGAGTGGGCCATCGATCATGATAGGGCTCAGGCCGGGAAGGTCCTTCATTCGCCACGGTCGCGAGCCCATGATCATGGGCCGAAGCCATGGTCTGCGGAGTTGGACAAGGTAAATCGGACGGGGCAGGGGCCTTTCCCATCGTGGCCGAAGCCATTGTCGACTGTCGTCGATGTCAATTTCGATCTGGGATGCCCCCCATGGCAACACTGGCAATGTTTCAAGCGGGAGGGGGGTGTTCCAGCTTGCTTGCTTTCATGCATTTGACAGGCAACCCTGGCGGCACAGACACAGTGCTGCGCAACATTCGACGCACGCTGCTAGCACTGTACGCGGCGGCAAGCAGAGGCAGACGACGCATGTGTGCCACCACTCTGCCGGTACTAGTGCTGCTGCAACGCTGACTGAATTCATGGCGGCGACGGGTGCAGGGCGCCGAGCAATGCGACGTTGTCGTTGTGGTTCGAAGCCGGTTGGTACAGGTACCTGGTGCCGGCCAGGCTGACAGTGGCTCGTTCGATAGGCAGCTGCAATGCCTTTGCCCTTTTGCATTTGGACCAACCGAACCGGCGGAAACGGACGAGAAGAGCGGGCATGTGCGACAGTGCGAGCGCGATCCCAAGGCAGATGGAACACGGCGTCTCGAGGCACCAAAAGCCGCGGCCCGATCGCGCTCGCGCCATCAGAATCCGCGTGCGCCGTGCCCCGCCCCCGCCTCCCCGCCTCCGCTCCGACCGGCAAGGGCAAGGCAAGGCGATTAGGGAGAGTGGCAGCAGATCCATCGATCGATCGATCGATCGATCGTGCTAGGGAGCGAATCCACATGCTTCCACTTTCATCTGCCTTCTGCCAGGAGTATAATCAAAATCAATCTGGAGTTCTGCCAGGGCTCTAGGATTCTGATCTTGGCAGCAGACAGGATCTAAAGGACAGAGCCACGTCCCACTCTCAGGCCATGTTTAGATCCATCTAAAATTCAAAAAGTTTTCAAGATTTCTCGTCATATCACATATGCCGACATATGTATAGAGTATTAAATGTAGGTAAAAAAATAACTAATTACATAATTTGTCTGTAAATGTCGAGACGAATCTTTTGAGCCTAGTTAATTTATGATTGAACAAAGTTTGTCAAATACAAACGAAAAGTGCTACAGTGTTTTTTAAAAAAATTACCATCTAAACATGGCCCCACATGGCAATTACGAAATCCATCCCGAGTTTACAGTGGTGTGGTAGGAGTAGTACGGAGTACTGAGTACGTACTCCTTGATAAAGATATGAGGGAATGTTGCAGGAGAAACATGCGTAGATTCTCATTCCGGAACACAAGCCGTTGCCCATCATTCATGTATTTGACTCCCAAGACCTGCCCGTCGTCGCTACCTGCGCCTCTACTCTACCTCCTCTTAGCTCTGCTCTGCTGTTTGGCTGCCTCTGCTATGCTAAAGGTGCTACGAGCACTGAAACATGCTACACTATGACACTACTGTACTAGAGAAGAAAATATGCACCCTTGCAATTGCAATTTGCAAGCAGGGCAAGCACAGCAACAGCTAGCCGCGCACGGGCAGGCAGCACCAGCACGTAGTACAAAACAGTCGTTTTCCGATCGTCTCATTCCAGAGAGGAAGAATTATAGAGCTGACCAGTACGGCGGCAGACTGTTCCTCCCAGCCAAGAACTGCCGGCGGGCGTCGAGCTGGAAAGAGCTCAAGCCTTGCCTTGGATACGACAGGGGATCCAAAGAACACAACAAGCAGCGAGTCATTTGTCCGCCTGCTAATCCAAGGCCTCGTTTAGATGCTGAAAAAATTTCAACCCGATGAATAGTACTACTTTTGTCTTATTTGACAAATATTGTCCAATCGTGAACCAACTAGGCTCAAAAGATTCATCTCGTGATTTCCAACTAAACTGTGTAATTAGTTATTTTTTTACCTACATTTAATACTCTATGCAAGCGGCTAAAAATTGATGTGATGGAGAGAGAGTGAAAAAACTTGGAATTTTGATGTCATCTAAACAAGGCCCAAGCCAGAAACGCGGCCATAAAGTGCTTGATCTCGATGACCCACAACAAACTACCCCCCCTGTGCCTGCGCTGCGCACACAAGATCTCTTGGGCAAAAAGAGAGTGCCCACCTTTCTTTCGGAGTCCTGACTAAAAAACTGATTCACAAAGGCGAAGCTTACGACAACCGTAAAAAGATGAGCATCAAGGACAAGAATTTGTCGTGCAGACTCAGCATGGTTGATCTTGAAACAGTGCCCAACAACCGTCGTTGCCCTTACAATACAAGAGCGTAGAGGACGATAAGAAAAGATCATAACAAATGGAACACGCACAACACAAGCATAGCAGTAGATATTACTAGTACTAGCTCGTATGATAATAATGATATGATGCCACTACTAGAATTTTAATGTTATTAATTGCTTTTCTTATTACAACAGGCCAAAAACTAACTAGTAGATAGAGAAAAGACATCAACGACGAGCATCAAGTCAAAAGGGGAAAAAATAAGCAAAGAATAATCAGACAAACAAACAAAGAAAAAAGATGCTCCGCAACAAGTTCCTTTCTTGCATTGATTTCTCCGGTGAAGATTGGCCACCACGGAACAGGAAAATTTTGAACCCTTCGCTTTCCCTCTTCGCTCTTTCCAGCCTCGCCTGTCCTGCTCTGCTCGGCTGCTCCTCACGCCTGTTTCTTGCCCTCCGCCTCCTCGCCCTGTCCGTCCCCGCAGCTGTCAATGCCGGCCTGCTCCTTCCCCTCCTTGGGGCTCTCCAGCGCCCGCTTCTCCTCCTCTTCCTCCTCGTTCTCGCCGCCGCCGCCGCCGGCCTCCTTGCCCGCCGAGGCCGCGCCGCCGCTGAAGCCCCGGTCCCGCTTCTCGGCGCGGGCCCTGAAGACGTCCAGCAGCTCCTGCATTGCCTCCGCCTTGCTGCTCCTGCGGTTCTTGATCAGCACCTCGCTCACGTCCGCCGGCGTGATCTCCGCGGCGTCGACCCACTCCTCCAGCCCGCGCATGGTGTCGCTGTCGCTGAGGCGGTCCAGCTCCTCGTCGCCCTGCTGGAAGCCGAGGTAGTTCTTGAGAAGGATCTTGAGCGCCGGGAACGAGCAGTAGGACATGAAGATGTGCATGTCCATGCGGCCCGACCGGAGCAGCGCCGGGTCCAGCTTCTCGATGTGGTTGGTGGTGAACACGAAGATGCGCTCCGCGCCGCAGCACGACCACAGGCCGTCCGTGAAGTTGAGCAGGCCGGAGAGCGTGATGGACCGCCCGGCCCCGGCGCCACCGTCCTGGTCGACCATGGGCATGGTGCCGTCGATGCTCGGCAGCCGAAGCTGCTGCTTCGTCGGCTTCGGCGGTTTGGCCGCGCGGTTGGTGAGGTCGACGGAGCAGTCGATGTCCTCGATCACGATGATGGACTTGGACGTCGTCTTCATCAGCAGCTTGCGGAGCTCCGCGTTGCTGCTCACCTCGGTCAGCTCCAGGTCGTACACGTCGTAGCCGAGGAAGTTGGCCATGGCCGCGATCATGCTGGACTTGCCGGTGCCCGGTGGCCCGTACAGGAGGTAGCCGCGCTTCCAGGCGCGTCCCGTGCGCTCGTAGAAGGCGCTCCCGTCGGCGAAGTCCCGGAGGTCGGCCATGATGGCCGCCTTCCGCGCCGGGTCCATGGCGAGCGTGTCGAACGTGCTCGGGTGCTTGAACGGCACGGGGTCCCACGGCAGGCCGCGCGTGTCCATGGCCCCGCCCCGCGCGTTGGTGTAGAGCATCCGGTCCTGGTTGCGGCGCCGGATGTCGGCCGCCGCGGCCAGGATGTGGTCCAGGTACGCCGGGAGCAGCTTGTCCCTGTCGCCGCGGCGGATGCGGAGCGTGAACCGGCGCTTCTCCTCGGGGAGCGGGCGCCACGAGAAGCCCTGGCCCTGGCGCGGCGCCACCACGTGCTCCCACGTGACGGCGCAGCCCGCGAAGGTGTCGACGACGCGGTCGCTGGCGGCGAGCCCGAAGGTGAAGGAGGAGGCGTTGAGCGGGCGCGACAGGCTGAGGCGCGCCCCGGACGCCGGCGCCGCGGTGCTGCTGAGGTACAGCTGCACGGCGTCGTAGATCTCGTTGGTGCTCATGCCCTCCATCTCCGTCACGTCGAAGTAGCAGTAGGGGGAGAAGGCGCGCGTGAGCCTGCCCAGCAGCCGCGCCAGCGCCGCCCGCAGCTCCGCCGGGAACATCGCATGCACCACCCCCTGCAGGAACGCGAACGCGCCCATCAGCGACGCCAGCGCCGTCCAGTACTCCATCTTGCCCCCTTCCCCCTCTCCGCCTCCCCCTCTAGCTCGGTTCTTCCTGGGACGCTCGCCCGATCTTGGAAGGAAGCAAATGCGGCAATGAGGAGTCAAGGCTGGACTTTGGAGGGTTTCTACGAGAGGAGGCGACGCATTTATAGGAGAAGCGGCAGAATGGAGAAAGATTTGAGGAGTGAGGGCGATGATAATGAATGAAGGAACGAAACGAACGAGTGCCCCGGTGACAGTGAGAGAGTAGGCCAGGACCAGCAAGGCAAGGTCGTTGTCAATGGAGCTCAGAGATTACTGGATGGTCAGACAGGAGGAGCCAGGAGGAGGAGGATGAGATGGAGCTGCGGCGTGAGAACATAGGGAGGGATGCAGCAACAGCGGACGGAGTACACATACCAAGAGAGATCTCCGGCTCAGAGGGGCCACTGCGAGCGAGATTTGCGACTGTGCAGTGTGTCATCATGGATAGAGGGTGTGTTTAGATCCTTCGAAATTCTAAAAATTTTACAAGATTCTTCATCACATCGAATCTTTGGAGGCATGCATGGAGCATTAAATATAGATAAAAAAATAATTAATTACACAGTTTGGTTGTAAATCACGAGACGAATCTTTCGAACCTAATTAACCCATGATTAGACACTAATTATCAAATACAAACGAAAAAGTTATTGTGCTTCCAAAAATTTTACAGCAGTAACTAAACGCAGCCAGAATGCTGTGTTGCAAGCCAACAAACTGCCATCCTGCCAATCGTTCTGGCTGATGGGTACTTACCTTGGGCTATGCTTGGAGACTGACACCACTAGCTTGCACTCGCCACTCTTTGACTGCTGCTACTAAGCTGCCGGTGATGTTTTCCTTTAAATAACAACGATATTTATAGAGCAGATAAACACAACAAAAGGACATGGACATTAACGGGCGAAGAGCAAGGTTGGCGTACCAGCTCAGCTAGCTACGGACCTGTTTCGATTGAGCCCGGGCAAAATCACGAGCCTAAAATGCTGCTGACTGGTTAGACAATTTTGCCTGGACAAACAATCAAACAAGCCCTAAATGACACTAGACGCCTTGCAGAAGGATTGCTATGGGCCTTGTTTAGTTGGCAAAATTTTTGGCAAAACGCAACTGTAGCACTTTCGTTGTTATTTGATAATTAGTGTCCAATCATGGTCTAATTAGGCTTAAAAGATTCATCTCGTCCATTTCGTCTAAACTGTGTAATTAGTTTTATTTTTTATCTATATTTAATGCTTCATACATGCGTCTAAAGATTCGATGTGACGGAGAATTTACTGTTCTTTTGCAAAAAATTTTGGAACCAAACTGGCCCTAGGAGAGGTACACATCGACATCCATCACGGGACATCACGTCAACACCGCAGACATAACAAGATGCTTGGCGGCAAAAAAAAAAACAGCACAGTGGAGGCCCGATGGACGTGGCCCAGGTGAACTCGGTGTCCACGGGCAGCCGGTTGGTTTGGGCTTAAAAATAAGCGATTGAAAGTATTGTTGGCTGATTTGTTACGAGAAAAAATACTATTGGTTGATTGAAAATAAGCGGCTGAAAGCTCAAGCGAATATGCTGGAGATAGATTCAGTCAGGCCTCGAACACGTAGTACTACAGAAAAGAGCCGGTACTCGACAGAGATTACCTTTGATGGTGGTGAAGAAGAGGCTTTGCAGAATGCAGAGGATGCTTTGAAATTGCTAATGTTTCGTGGACTGCTATCTTTTTTTTTTGGTGAGTGTGTGTGACCAGGTAAACAACAAATCTGTCAATGAGGTGTGTGAGTTGAAATTAGTATTAGTAGCTTTGGGAATTCCTGTGGAAAAATGCAACAGGTAGTTCTCATGTCAAGACATCGTGCTTGTTTACAACACCAGGGGCCTATTTGGAATGTAGTAATCGAAAACACAGGAATAAGAAAAAATGCATGAATGGGGTAAGTGTGTAGTGGTAAAACAGAGGAAAGGAAAAAACGCGGGAAATAACTAAAAGGGGTGTTTTGGAACGCAGGAATCCATAACACAGAAAAGACACAAGAAGTAACATTATTTTTTGTTTCTCTTCTCTTGTTGTCTCGGTCCTCGTGAATCCATTGGTTTGGATTGGATGTTTTGTTTCCCGCGAAATGAATGGAGGTAGGAAACTTTACTTTGTTTTACTGTTGAAGTTTCCTTCATTCCAAACATCATTTCTAGAAACCTTTCCAAAGGAATGGATTCCTATGAAATTCCTTTCCAAATAAGGCCTAGGATTTTTCTTCCCCCTCTCTTTCGGAGGAAATCTAATTACTACCACCGGTCAATAGGTAGCGTGTTAGAATCATAATCATATTTATTTTTTTTGTCTATTTGGTTTGTTTAACTTCATATTTAGAAACTAAACTAGAGGTAATATTTTTTTGCCACGATTAATAGAGCAGTTTGTGACACATATCTTTATTATCCTAAACCAGGTCAATCACTTCTCTACTCATCTTAGACCGGCAAAAGGAAAAACCTATGGTTATACCTTTGCTTTGCGCTCTTAGATCATTCTCCTCCACTTGATCATCATGTCCATCATTTTATGTGCATTCCTTCATGATCTTGCTCATCATTTCATACACCAAATCATGTGGTCTTGTGGCCATATCTCTATGTCATTTGCTCCTTCATCACATGTGTTGCTTATGCCTAATTCAAACCACTTGACACAATGGCATTAGCAATTTGGTGTCATTAATTACCAAAACCAAACTTGAGCTTTCACCTGGCCAGGACGGTGCGAGCGGGACGGACAGCCTGCATGAGATGAGAGAGCAGCGTGCGGGTCGATGAGCTCCATCAAGCCAACCAATCAAGTTCTCCGGGAGGCCTAGCTGTTTGGGCACAGCAACCAATCAAGCAGCTCTAACACCGGGCGCCATCCGCAAACCAAACGCCCCCTAATATGCTGGACATAAACGCAGGTATAATGCAAATGAGAAAAATAAAGACAGGGATGAAAAATCATACAAAATCATTCAAAATTGAAGTCTATCATAAGCAAATAAATATTAAATTTTGCCCTTGTTTAGTTCCCCTACAAAATACAAAAAGTGCAAAGATTCCCTATCACATCACCATCACATCAAATCTTTGGATACATACATGGAGTATTAAATGTAGGTAAAAAATAACTAATTACACAACTTGCTTGTACTTTGCGAGACAAATCTTTTGAGTCTAATTAGTCAATGTTTGAACAATAAATGACAAATATAAACGAACTACTACAATATTTAGCATCACCCAACTGTAGAACAAAACACGGCCTTTATCAATTTTGCAATAGCAGTGCTTGCTGTCTGTATATATAAAAACTAAACGGAGGAACATCGAGGCAAACAACAAATTAAACATTGTCAGGAAAACAGTGACGGCACCAAGCATGTCACGATCCTAGCGCAGTAGCAGTGCTTGCTGTCTGTAGGCTGGAGCCGGTTGATGGACGACGAAAGGACGATTTCGACATAAAGATCTCAAGTTGCAGGGCATGGAAGATTCTTCTTGCCCTTCTCGATACGGTCGACACTGTTCCCCTGACGTGTTCCAGGTCATGATCGTGCCATGCTACCAGTCGTAGGTAGGAGAAGCTAATGGCCTTCGTCAAAGATAACGCAGATAATGCCAAATTTTGGATAAAGATTTGATGTGGCTTTGCTTCTTTTGAAACGTGTGATTGGACGGCTTGAAAAACGAGCTGCAAAGATCGATCCATATGGCGTTCCGTCGAGTTGACGGTCACAAATTCACCAAGTCAAAAGGCTGGGGGTTTTTTCGCGTCCGTGAACTAGGATTGCGTTAACGACCGCAAGCTTTTTCGATCTGACCTGTAATGCTAGATTTCATGAAGGTTTTAGGAAAAGGTGTCTAGTATCTTCTGTGTTTATCTCACTGAAAATAGGACCCGTATGTGCTTGAATACTTCTAGACTTCTCGCACGGCCTACAAAATATTACTTGGAAAAGCTAATAGCCTAAACAGTACAAGGATCGACGTGGTCCTACATCCCCAAATTAGCTTGCGCACATTGTGATTGCCACCTCCGACTATTACCTTTGTGCTCGTCCGGGATACTTTGAGAAAACACACCTGTAGTAGAATGAAGTAGAATTTCAAGTCTAAATCTTTTCAACAACGAACACTGCATTGTGATGATGGTTGTGGCTTAAGCTATCTATCCAAACACTTTGTTAATCGGCGTATAAGCAATGTAACTATCATCGTGTACACGACTTAGAATATTTATTTAAAGAAGCGCATTAGAAAGTGTAGTTATGTGTTTGGTTTCGAGACGATATGAGATGGGACGGTCTCATCTCCAATTTTTAGGATGAGATAATCCTATTTGCTTGTTTGTTTAAAGTACAGGACTATTCTATTTTTCTTGTTTGGTTCGTATGACATGAATGAAGAGGTTGGGTGCAATGTCACTCACCGTTTGCTCCACCCTTGTGGAAGGTCTTGGTCGTGGTGATGTATCCAAACTCACCTAACAGTTGACACCATTATATTTTGTAACATGACGCACATAACTATGGCTTGGTACATGGTTGTGCCACTCTCCCCTTCTTTTTTTCTCGAACGTGCATGAGCACGGGTCTCATTAAGCAGGAGTAGAAAAAACATAAGTAGTACATAGTTTAGCAGTAGTAATCCACTGATTACTAAAGCTACTCGGCCGTACGGCACCAAGCGGTTGTGATTTACATCAAACTAATTTTGCGACAAATGCTTAAACGCAATCACAACATTGCTAGTTCGCCTCGTCGTCAAGCTCGGCCAAGTTAAGGTTCCAGGCCACCGGGATGAAATCGCCGAAAAAAAGGGCTTGCAGTGCCTCCTCCTTGGAGGGGGACAAAGGCGCCGCAAAGGTCGCCAGAAGCTTTTCAACAGCCTCGGCATCCACATCGTCGGCGTTGTTGTTGACGGCGATGCCAAGCTTCTGCAAAAGGATGTTCTATGCCTGGAGCGTGGTGTTTGCCGCGCGGGGTTTCCTGGCGAGGCGAACGCTGCGCCACGGCGTGAACCCCGGCTTCGGCGTCTTAGACTTCCTGAGCTTGGGGCCGGCACAGATGATGGGGGTCTCAAGAGGGAGGCACACCTGCAACTCGATCAATTTGGTCGTCTCTTCGATCGACCACGACTGCGCCGGGCGGGGAGGAGTGCAAACCGTGTTCTGCACGTTGCCATCATCGTCAGATGCCAGCACAATGTCAGTCGGGGAAGTGTCGACCATGCCCGTGGTCGTCACCTCAACATGGCCTGGGTCTGAAGCAGAGCGACGGTCGGTGAGCGAACCCTGTATTGCCACCTCAACCAACATTGGATCCATCGCCATGTCCACAGCTGCGGTCGCCACGACAGCATGAGGTCCGCCTCGCCCTTAAGTCCAACTCTGTCGCACGACGAGGCTGAGTGGCCACCCTATTGACACTCGTGTGTCAAGGGACCCCCAAGCCAAGCACAGGCCCTGGCCGCTCCCTCAGACACATGGAACTTCGAGGAGAGGTGTGCCTAGAACTCCGCCGGCGTGACGGCCGGCTGATTTCCACCACCGAGCACAACAAGGATAAGGGAGAGGTCCGCTCCAGGTGTGGTAAGCTCCACGTTCCTCCGGAGGACAAAGACCTCAATCCTAGGATGGCAACCAACGTCACCCAGGGGTGGCGATAGCGGCTGGCTGCTGTCGCGGTGCTGGTGTGGCGACAATGACGACGTGTCCGCCCGACGCACATGACCAGGCGACGACGGCGTCTGTGCCTGGCCTGGCGCAGCGCGACATCCCGACGACATACTACGCCGCGCCTCTAAGGACGAAGGCTTGCACACCGGCGAAGGACCTCGTTTGCACACCGGCGAGCGACCGTGGTTGCACGCCCTTGCACGATGGCCGGTACCCCTGCAGCAGAGGTAGCGGGTCGGGGAGCGACACTGAGCGGCGATGTGACCAAGCGCGAGGCAGTTGAAGCAAAGACCCACAAGCTCCGGCGGGACGGGACGGTAGCGTTTGGGTGTCGTTCTCTCCGGACAGCGTCGACGACAACGACTCTCAACAAGCTGGAATCCATCGGCGTCGACGTTGGGCCCCCGACGGGGCTGCCGGGACGTGCCAGGCACCGACGCCCGACGCCGCGGACTGAGGCGCTGGTGTACCGAGGCTCTTGCCGCCGACTGTGAACCAAGGCGATGCTGCACTGGCACATGCGCGGCATTCAAACGATCGTCAGGCGCACCCGTCTTGCGCCGTTGATGCCGCTTCTTCCTCGCGCGCACCGGTTGGGTTCCCTCCACCGTGGTGTCCGGGGCCCCTGCCGACGGAGGAGACATGGCCCGGAGATCCTTGCGAGCGGCATCCAGGTACGATAAGCGCCTTGTGGGGGGAGGCGACTTCGTCTTCGGAGCTACCCGCGCCGGAGTTTTCCTCCCAATGGCGGAACTTATTCCTGCCAGCGGATCGACAAGCGGGGAAGAAGGGGCGGGCGTGAGCGGAGAGGGCGAGCGTCGAGGACCTGCCTACGTCCCCGTCCTCGTCCTCGTCCTCCAGAACGTCCTCCATGACGACCAACGACTCGTCCTCCACCGTTCCATCCGTGGTAGGCAACGGCAGGACGGCGACGGGCTGGGGCCTGGTGGGGGCGTGCGTGGTGGCGGCCTCGACGGCAGTGCCCCACGGCAGCAGTGGCCGCGTTGGCAGTGAGGGAGCCCGCAGCGGCACCTCAGTGGCGGCAGCGGCGGCAGCCAGCACCATAGGCGGGGGCGTGCCAGATCCGGCCCCCGTGCCAGGTCGCGGGAGGCCGCGACGGTGGTGCCGTAGGAAGCCGCCGGCAGCGTGGAGGGCGAGGGGGTGCTGGTGGTGGAGGCAGCGCCTGGCGGGGAAGGCCTAGGGCGGCGGCTGCGGGGTCGGCCCGACGCGCGGCGCAGCCCCGCATCCCGCGAGCACGGGCGCACCTTCGGCCCCCGGACGCGCGAGGGGGAGGTGGGGAGGGGGAGGCACGGAGGTGAGGAAAGGGGGGGAGGTGGCAGGGGGCGCCGGTTGCTGGGAGGTGGCCGACACCGACACCGGCGACGGTCTACGGTTCGACGGGGGCGGATCAACTGAAGATTCGGGGATTGGGATGGGAGGGGAGGTGGATGGGGAGGGGAAGGTGGTGGTGGAGGTGGAGGTGGAGGAGGGGGTGGGGGCGGCGGCGCCGGAGTGGCCACCGGTGCCGCCGGATGCGGCGGGGACGGACCGCCCAGGGTGGGTGCGGGTCGGGAGAGACGCAGCTATCCTTTGACTTGGGATCTCAATAATGGTTCGAAATGGTATTATATCACGGCCGCCACTCTCCCCCTTCAACGAGCAACCTAAGGACAATGTACAATACAACACGTGGACTTGCGTGTAGAACCATCCTTTGGTACATTGTTGTGCCACTCTCCTCCTCAATGCAACACACATGAAGCGTGCGTTGATGATCTGAATATCATCTTTAACACCTCACATTCAAAATCTACGTGAGATGGTTCCTTATACTTAGCACATCTCTTATACTTTTGCCGTTACTTTGCGTAATTGGGTTTACTCAGAGATAATATTATTAGAGCGAAAAGTATTATAAGTTGGCTTTCACCCTCGTAATATTTAATGTGGTACTAAATCCATGAATTACAATCAAAATAGGTCAGCTGCTATAGACTTCGTCAGGGTATTATAAACAGAGAGTTGCTCAGTGTGTTCGGAGGGCCACCTCACTTGACGGCTTCGTCTCCGGTAATGGCCCGAAGGGCTTATCCGGCACCGTAGAGGAATACCGCCTTAACCTACTAGTATGTACGTACGTAGTACAACAACTGAGGAGCTTTGGTATCCGTACATGAAGCAGCACAGCCCAGATTCTTGGATCGGGGTCAACACGGACGGAACAAGTGCATGGACAAGAAGACGCCTGAAACTGAGCTTATAATAAATTAAAGCGTCCAATCGTCCTTCCCGAGATCATTTGTTCCTCTGTTTCAGGTACCACCAAGTTGGGTTCTTATTATTTTATTAGCGGTCAACCAACCATTGTTGGACATCGTACTAAACACCAACTACTATGCCTGTAAACTCTTATCGTCTCAGCGCTCGATGCAGTGATATAAGTACAAGCAAGGCACACATGCATAAGCTAAGCTAGATTAGTCTGAAGAAATTGAGGCGTGGAGTGAACTACAGTATTACTACTACAGCCAACGATGCACTTCGCAGAGTGAGCTACAGCTAGCTGCTAGTGGCACAGCGGCGGAGCGTGACATCAAACAAAGGAGGGGCTAATTCATGCTGGCTGTGTTTAGATCCATTAAAAAGTGCACTATGTAAAAAAAAAATTCTCCGTCACATTAAACCTGCGATACATGTATGTAGTACTAAATATGGATAAAATAAAAAACTAATTGCACAGTTTGGTTGTACTTTGCGAGACAAACGTTTTGAATCTAATTAGTCAATGGTTGGACAATTATTATCAAATACAAACGAAATGCTACCATGTATTTTGGCACCCCAAAATTTGGATCTAAACACAGCCGCTGCTTCTCACTTCTACCTACTCCCACTGTCCGTTTTAAGTGACGTTTGAAAATTGTGTCCCTCCTCACTAGCACAGATCCCAAGCGACACTTTAAGTGGGACAGAGGTAATACTACATATGTTTCCTTAGGCCTCTTGTTTAGTTCGTAGGTGAAAAGATTTGAGGTATTACATCAGATGTTTCATGGGATATCGGAAGCGGTGTTCAGATACTAATAAAAAAACTAATTATATAACTCGCTTGAAAACCGCGAGACAAATTTATTAAGTCTAATTAATCCATCATTAGCACATGTGTGTTACTGTAGCAATTATGGCTAATCATAGACTAATTAAGTTGAAACGATTCGTCTCGTGGTTTTCCATGTAAACTGTGCAATTAGTTTTTTTAATCTACATTTAATGCTTCATGCATGTGTCAAACATTCGATATGACAGGGGTGAAAAGTTTTTAGGCGAAAACTATACCAGGCCTAATTAAACACTATTCTTTTACTCTGACACCTTAAACAATGAACGCACTGACAGGAGTGACAGTGGAAATCGTCGAGCAAGGGGGTGCCAAAGCCCAGCTTGGCCTCCAAGACGCTCCGGCACTGTAGTGGCATGATTATAGATTATTAGACGTACAGTACACTACTAGTGTAGTGTACTAGGGCCTTGTTTAGATGACATCAAAATTCCAAGTTTTTTCACTCTCTCTCCATCACATCAATTTTTAGCCGTTTGTATGGAGTATTAAATGTAGGTAAAAAAATAACTAATTACACAGTTTAGTTGAAAATCACGAGATGAATCTTTTGAGCCTAGTTGGTCCACGATTGGACAATATTTGTTAAATAAGACGAAAGTGGTACTATTCATCAGGCTAAAATTTTTTCAGCATCTAAACGAGGCCTAGTTCCGAAATTAAACAAAACCAAGGGCATCAAGTACAAGAGCCTGCAGGGTAGGGTAGATCATGTATAAGTACACTCCCGGCCGCTTTCATTTTCACCTGAAAGCTGAAGTTGAAGAACGTACTCCTACATGTGCCATAACTTGCACACCGTACCGACTGTGCCGCCTCCCTCCGACGAGCGACGATCAGCGCTGCACGTTTCAAGTTTGGAGCCGCCGAATCGTCGATGCAGCGACAGGTCACGGGAGCACATGAGGGGCAGCTGAGCCTGAGCAGGGGCATCCCAATCCCATGATCGCTTCCACTCAAGCTACGATACGAGTGCTCCGTCCTGTAGCTGTAGCGTGGGCGCAGCCGCGCGTGGGGAATCATGGCCATGGCTGCTGCAGCACTGCAGCCTTCAGCTCTGCCGCCTGCTCCGGTCCGGCAGCAACGCAAGATGCGATGCGATGCCATGCCACAGACCTCAGGAATGCATGCGGGCACGAACGAGTACGAGTAGCTACTAGGCCTAGGCGGCTAGGCAGGCAAGCCGTCAAAGATCTCATGAGCAGTGCGGCCATCATCTCCCTCTGATCGGATCGGATCTCCGTCTCCTGGCCGATGATGATGAGCCTAGCTCATCTCCGTGGATACATGCATGCAGTGTGCTCGCTTCAAGTTTCAAGCGGGGCTATGTGGGGGCAGTGTTTAGTTCCTTGAAAAATGCAAAATGCAAAAAGAAGATTTCCCATCACATTAAACTTATCATAAATGTATGGAGTACTAAATGTAGAAAAAATTAAAAAACTAATTACATAATTTGATTGTACTTTGCGAGACGAATGTTTTGAGCCTAATTAGTCAACGGTTGAACAATTATTATCAAATAGAAACGAAATGCTATAATATTACTATAATAAATTTTGACACTCCAAATCGGATGAACTAAAACACATGGTGGGGTGGCGTGCTGCTAGCGGGGCAACACGAGTCGGGGCGGGCACGGCCTGACGGCAGGGCCGAGGACACGGACACGCGGTGGCGGAAGCGGAAGCCAAGCTGCAGCCGCGACGGCGACTAGTGCCGCAGATGCCCGGGTCCGACCGGATCGAATCTATGGATCAGGCAGTCAGCACAGGCAGCAGCGGGTACAGTGGCAGCCAGAGAGTAGGGACAGCGTAGAGTAGCTGAGCGCACGGCGTCAGGACATCGGATCCCTTTACGCATTGATGGCCAGGGCACTGCCCGCACTGTGCCTGGTGACTGGTGTGGCAGGGCGGGCAGTCCAGGAATCGGCCGGCGGCAGCGGCTTTCCCGGCCAGAGCCGGACGACTCGTCCCGTGGCGCGCGCGGCCCAGGCACACAGGCAGCCTGCCCCTGCCCTGCCCGGAAATACGGCTGTGTGATGTCTCGGCGCCTCCTAGCGCCGTGCACGCTGCCGAGCCGCCGTCACGTCGCTCGCGCTCGGGAGGCGAGGACTTGTGGTCGCGTTCAGGCGTCGCGTCGACCCAGTCGGTACGCTCGGGTCTTGTCGGTCCGGTCGTCACGAATCCTGTGTTTGACTCTGACAGTGTGTGGCCCTCCTACGAAAAATTACTTGTCGTATTCTCCATTTTACTGCCCTCCCCATCCAAGAAAGGAGTAGAAGCAATTGTAGAACGCGCCCGATCAAACCATCTTAAATTTTTACTGCCTCCGTCCCTAAACAAAAGTACAGTTTTTATACAGGAAAGCTATACAACAACCGGAGTACGTATGACCAAATCTAGAATTGCGGAGGTAGTCCAATGGTCGCCGATGGAGCTGATGGGTTTTGCATCCCTGTTGAATGGAACAACTACTACTTGATTGCGAATATCCATTTCTGCGAAGTGCAGAGGCACCATGGACCGCGGTCCCTGCCGGTCAAGATGGCAGTGGCGATCGTGCCGCTAGAGCAGCATAAGAGCTCGCCCAAGCGGCCAGGCCCAACCAATCATGCAAATCTTTGAACCCATTATGCAGCTCGAGCGAGCCCAGAATCATCACCCTGGCATTGCAGTGCCGTCATTATGCAGCTCGAGCGAGCCCAGAATCATCACCCTGGCATTGCAGTGCCGCCTGTGGACGGCTGATAGAAGGAGGCGCCATGGCCTGCAGGACTCAGATGAGTGCAACCTCTGCGCTCAGGCCCCAGAGACTTGTGGTCATCTGCTCGTGGGTTGTGTGCTCGCTAGGCAGCTCTGGCACATGTCGCTACTGCCTCTTGGGCTTCAGTCCTTGGCGCCGACCACAGGTGATTGCAATCTCGCAGAATGGTGGCTGCATCATCGTGAGCAGCTGCAGGCTGAAGTCCGCCCGTCATTTGACTCCATGGTACTGCTTGTTACTTGGACATTGTGGAAGGAAAGGAACGCCAGGGTGTTCCGCCGGAGGGCGTCCGCAGCACCCGCCATGGCCAAGGAAATGCTGTTGGAGGCGGAGCTCTGGTGCGACGCGGGGTTCAGAAGCCTGGCTGCGTTTGCCATGATCTGGTCGCAAAATCGTTTGACCATGTAATCATAGCCGTTTGTATTCAGTAGCTAGGAGTTTGCTTCTGCGATGGCCCCTCGCCACCGTTTTGTAATCGTGTAAACTAGGTCTTATGACCACTCATTTCCTCTTAATGAAAAACGGGCCTATATACGCCTGATCTAGAAAAAAAAATCCTGATGAAGCCGGCCTGGCACTCAACTGCATCCATGCACAGTCAGACTCACTCGATGATTCAGCCCTGCGCCCCTGCCTCGCTTTTGTTTTTGTTCGCATCTGCGCAGAATCCTGGAAAGCTTGTGTCGAGTCCGTCACATCGCATCCATGAACTCATGATCCATCCGCCGGGTGCCGGGTACCGCGCGCTGACAAAAAGCCGGCCGGGCCTTCGCCATCGATTCGCTGGCGCCAGGCGCCAGCCATGGCTTCGACTTCGAGGCAGGCGGGGCGGGCCGGCCGCCATGAATGATTGCCCTGCATCTGCGGTGATGCGGCCCCGCTGCTGCGCCGCGCTCGGAGGTTGGACGGAGCCTCGGAGAGACGGAGCGGAGACCGGACGGCTCGACGAGATTGTGCGCCCGCGCGGCGCTCAGCGTCTGCAATGATTCGCGCCTTCATCAGGCGGGCGGGACACGCAGCATCCGGGCAGCGGCAGACCGGCAGAGCAGCCGCTAGGATTTGCGATTTCCGCGGTGAGCCGGTCATTCTCAGCGCCACTAAAAAGCTGTGCACTGTGCATCGAACAACGCGGCCTCGTCGAGTATTCTTGCGTCTTTTGATGCCCTGTTCCTTCGATATCTGGGCGATGGCCGATGTGAGAGGGAGACAGGAGGAAGGCGGAATCGTTTGCTCCCGTTTTCACCTCTTGTTGTCACGCTGCTAACTAATGGTGGCCCGGCCCATTAACGAGGTCTATTAACTAAGGAATTCCATTAACTAATGGTGGCCCGGCCCATTCACAATTGTAGGCCCAGTAATGGGTCGTATGCCTTCCTTTAGCAAGGGCGAACGCTGCTTGCTCTGAAGTCCAACGGGCTCCATAGTCCAATTCGTCACCAAGACACCAAGTCAAACATTCCTATGTTTGATCCAATCTATAGAAAATGGAATCAATATTTATGTGTTTAAATAGGTTCACTGAGAAATATATTTCATAACTAATCTGATGATATTTATTTAGTATCATGAATGTTAGTATTTTTCTATATATTTTATCAAACATGAAATTGTTTGGCTTCTTGGAAAGTAAGAATTCAATTTTTTCAGGATAGAGAATATTACTTGTATAAATGAACAAACAGATGCATCCCTTATTCCCACAGCTGCAAGTTTAGGAATTGTCTTTAAATTCTTTTGTTGGGCACTTAGATATGCAAAATACTTAAGAAGTGGCGCATGCAACACGCAAAGACGCTTGTTGCAACGTCTCTTGAGAACTAGTTAATCCGATTTGAAAGCCGGCTAAGTCGGGCATGACAGAGTCACTAGATAAACCAAGAACTCTTGTTCGGAAGGAACCTTGTCAAGTTGTCATGGCAAGGACACTTAGGGTTTCCCTAGTGTTCGCATACCAGCTAGAGCGGATTCAATCGTTGTCGAGATGAAGGAAGAACAACAAGTTAGGGTTCAGAGAGAAGGAGATGGGAGAAAGATAGTAGATTAATTTTTTGTGCGATTTGGTACCCTTAATTGAATGTGACCCTTTATATTTATAAGGTGGGGGTGGTCTTATCTCGCTTGGAGTTCGTTTATAAATCAACTCCCGCGCAAGTCTCCAAATTCTACTTGGATCGGGACAAACCGATCTTAGTGAATTTTGCTCAGTAAGCATACATCCTATAGTCATAACTCTTTATCCGGAAATCAATTTTGTCAATCCCTTTATACATTTAGATCGTCTCTATGAGAGCTCTGCAATGATGAAGTACATTTGATGATTTGGCAAGTTCACAGAAAACTACTAAGCCGAGTTAAAAAACTGGCTAAGCATGTTTTCTCTTCATTGAAAATTTTGGTTGCCAACATATGCCCTCTTTTTTTTTGCAAAACTTGCATGGAACAAAGATTCTTATGGCAAAAATTTTCTATGGACCATGACAAAACACAATTCATCCACCATATTCGTTTTGAGGACGACAACCATGTTATCAGCCATAACATGTATTGGTTTACATGATATGATTTACCTGGTTTTCAACCAGCTTTGCAATAACAGGTATTGAACTATCTTTAGACACACTAAGAAAGTCATAGTATGAAATATCCAAACTTGTCAGACATGAAATCTTGTCACGTGCCCAAATTGGAGGTGCGTTGCCTAGAGCAATATCAATCGATGCATTTCCATGTACGGCCTCTACTTCGTTGCCTTCCCATTGAATTAATAATTGACACGACTTAGAAGGACCATGCTAGTTAGACATAAGCAAATTGAGCCTCGCCCGGTCCGATCCAAGCCCGACAAACTTTGGCCATCCATGAGCCTTAGTGGATAGGGTTTGAGCATAGATCCTGCTGCACAGAAAACATTTTTCTTGGCTTGAGTTGGGCCCCAAGTATTTATTTGAGCTATTTTACACTGTAAACCATGTGGGTGGGTCACCCAAGCCCTGCTCGCCCAGCGGGAGAGCCATGGACATGATTATTTCTAACGGGAGCACCTGAACTCCTTTTTTTTGGCCTAGCCTTTAAAATGCTCAGGTCTAATGCTAGTTAGTATGAATCCAATCACACCCTAGCATCACATTATATTACCTTGCACCTCAGTGATGAAGAAAGTTGTAGGTAGTGTCTTGCTCATCTGCCCAACTTCTTAAACATAGAATATGGCACTAGAAATACAATGGCATATAACGGTTTCAAGTGCTTCGTCGCTTCATTTGGTTTTTAAAATATGGCATTCTCGATCAACATTAAAATACTCAGTAGACAAATAAACCACGTCCTCACACTGACAATGGTTAAGATTGCCGCATACAAATTAAATGCCGATGATTTTTTTAATGGTCGATACTTCAACATGGCATTTACATCTGTATATTTTAACAAAAAATGAAAAAAGTGGGCACGAACTTTACTAGTACTTATTTGCTTATGTGACTTTTCCTTGTTCATCGTATAAAAACACAGGTTCACGAACCTGAACTAGTTGTAGGATCGCTTGGAGGCGCAAGGGTTTGAATACCCTTATAAAATTTCAGCTCAAACAAATGTGAGAACTCTGCATAGCAGTGCTATTCTACGCACAGCACTGCTGTCTCGCACCATTGCTGTTCTTTGAGCAGCAGTGCTGCTCTAGCTGACATACGAGAAAATAGTTCAAAATCTACCTAACAAAAATTAGATCGAGTAAATTCCTGATGTTTCTAGGGTAGTATTGAACCTATTTTACCACTTGAAAGTTGAGAGAAGTGCACACACGAGTAGATCAGGACTAAACCCTAGAATCACCATAAATACAAATATTGCAAAACAAATCACAAGAACACAAGTGAGACGCCGATTTATCCTATGATTCAGCTCGCCACTAAGCCTTGCCTAAGTCCACGTTGTTGAGGAAGCCACTAAGGCTTAGGTTTCGCGGAACCCTATCCTTGTTCTCAAGTCAAGAGAATGAACTCTTAAGATGAGGGGTGATTTTACTAGCTGATTGGGGTAATTACATACCTTCCGGGGCTGCCACACAAATTGGCAAGCTCCGCGGGCGACGTGCTAGCCGGCTAGGAGCAAGATCCAAGAGTAACGAGCACAATCCGCCGGCTTGAACGCGAACCAAGTGCTCTAGGCGATGAATAACAAATTGGAAAGCTCTCTAGCACAATTTGGAGGCTCAATCTGTCAAAAGAGTCGGAGGGAAATCGATGGGAGAAGCTTGAGGTGCTCCAGTGGAGTGAGAGAAAGGAAGAGAACTTTCTCTGGTCGAGTTCAGATGCAAATGGTTGTAGGAGAAGGGAGGTGAAGAAAATACCCCCTTCTACAATGGTCAGATTTTAAGGCGCAACACTGCTGCCCACAAAAGCGGCAGTGCTGCCCCGCAGCAGTGCTGCTCTGGCTTATCAGCTCCAAATTGAAAACTGAATCACATGCTGACTAGGCAATATAAAAGAGGATGTTTGGTGGTGTCGGTACCAACAGTATGGGAGTACCCACAACCAACGGTAATAAAAACAAAATGATTGAACCACAGCAAAGACAACACACCTCGACTGCGTACAAGGTCCGCCTCGTACGAGGCAAGCTCGACGGGACGCCTCGACCGCGCTCCACTTCCGACTCGTACGAGGCACCCCCGACGGAAACGCCTCGACCGCGCTCCGCCCCATACGAAGCCAGTACGAAAAGGCACCTCGACTGCATTCCGACTCGCACGAGGCTCGCTCGACTACCGGCAAAACTCCGACTCGCACGACCCCAGGTCGGAGCGCTCGACCTACTCTATTTACCTACCCTGAGACAAAAGTTAGAGCATTTAATGCGATTACCTGCTACCATCTACCGACATGGCTACAACCGTGATCAACGTGGGAGCAACGCTGGTGTCAGTCCTCACTGTTTTACCGCACATCCCGTGATGGGAGGTGAAACCTGTCACTGTATGCACCTTACCACACACTGTTTATCACCAATCGCCCTCGAGGGAGGATACGACAAGGCCCGTATTCCACGATCTCGGAGATTCGGCCTTATCCGTCCGGCCTCAACCCAGCCTCGACGCCCAGCACTGTTCGACAGGAAATAAAGGCCGACGTGACACAGGGCTCCGGGTCATTTCACCGTCTCATCCCCGACGTCACCGCGGTGCCCAGGGATGGCCGACCATTCCTAGAACACGCCGCTACAGCCACTTCTATAGGGATCGACAAAACATCACTTCAAGACACCCCGGTGCCCCGGCCTCCCCTACCCTATAAAAGGGCAGGCCAGGGCTCTACAAGGGGAGACCGGCAATACACGAGTCAAAAGCCGAGCGTAAGCAAACAAAGGCACACAACTCAGAGATCAACTTCTCAAGTAACCACCCTTGTACTCTTTTTTCTCTCCTTGAGACGTGGGCTTAGCGCCCTCTCTCACAAGCTTGTAACCCCTACGCAAGCACCTCGGTGCGAGGAAATACAAAACACTCCCTTCCCCGCTGGACGTAGGGCCTTCTTTTGCCCGAACTAGGATAAACCCCCGTGTATTCCCCTTGCATCACCATCCAGGTAGGGACACACAGCACTCACTCATCGATTTGTAGCACTTGGTTGCATGATGAAGCTTGTGCATTGTATCTCCTTTGTAGTATAACTTTTTCTAAACTCAACTTCAAAATTAAAATGAATTATAAAGCCTTTTGAGTCGGATGCCATGTCCTTTTGTAACTGAGTCTCCACCATCACATATGTTATCCTCCATTTGATTTTACATGCTTGTCATCTTGATAAATCTCGTTAGTCCTGTAATTATGTGGTCATTATCATTAAAACACACATTAGAGCTTGACTGCACTTATACTAGTTTTGCTAATGTTTTGTACGGAAACCATGGTCCTGATGCTTTGAGGTTTTCAAATTTCAATTGCACAAATGTTTACGTAACTGAAACTGACTAGTAGGTCCAAGGGTGGGCCCGGCCAGAGCCAGACTTTGTCCATGTTTAGATGGTAATTTTTTTTAAAAAAACACTGTAGCACTTTTCGTTTGTATTTGGTAAACTTTGTCCAATCATGTATTAATTAGGCTTAAAAGATTCGTCTCGACATTTACAAATAAACTGTGTAATTAATTATTTTTTTACCTATATTTAATACTCTATACCTGTACCGGCATATACGATGTGACGAGAAATATCGAAAACTTTTTAAATTTTGGATGGAGCCCGACTCCAAAATCAACCGCCAAAAGCGCCTGGACAGGCCCACCGTTGCGCGCCGAAACCCAGTTCCATCCGGCTCCTCGTAGGGCCCACACTCCAACCACGTCAGTAATCCCCGGCAAAACCATCGCCACCGTCTATTTGCGATGGCACCAACGCATCCCACCCCTCCATGTCAGCGATCCGCAGCACATGCCGCTCCACCAATCAGGGCCCGCTGCTCCGTTCTATAAATGCAGCACAACCCTCTCCATTTCTTCCTCACAGCCAACGAAATCTTCCGTCCCCAAATCGACCGAGCGAATTCACCACAGCCTCTCACCACCGCGACCTCCCGCCGCCGCATCGATGGCACCCAAGGCGGAGAAGAAGCCCGCGGCCAAGAAGCCCGCGGAGGAGGAGCCCGCGACCGAGAAGGCGGAGAAGGCCCCGGCGGGGAAGAAGCCCAAGGCCGAGAAGCGCCTCCCGGCGGGCAAGTCCGCCGGCAAGGAGGGCGGCGAGGGCAAGAAGGGGAAAAAGAAGGCGAAGAAGTCCGTGGAGACCTACAAGATCTACATCTTCAAGGTGCTGAAGCAGGTGCACCCCGACATCGGCATCTCGTCCAAGGCCATGTCCATCATGAACTCCTTCATCAACGACATCTTCGAGAAGCTTGCGGGCGAGGCCGCCAAGCTGGCGCGCTACAACAAGAAGCCCACCATCACCTCCCGCGAGATCCAGACCTCGGTGCGCCTCGTCCTCCCCGGCGAGCTCGCCAAGCACGCCGTCTCCGAGGGCACCAAGGCCGTCACCAAGTTCACCTCTTCTTAGGTTCGTAGTAGTAATGGCTGGGTGGTTGTGGTAGACGTGGCTCAGTTTATCTGGTAGGGCTAGCGATGGATGATGATGATCTGCGTGTAATTGAGTTGTTAAGAATTGCGATGATGTTTCCAGAACACTCTGTGCTTGCTCTACATGTTATTAGTATTTATATTTATGAGGATGGATGGTCTTACTGCAGAACTGTGCCCGGCAGTGAGCTGCTAATTATGTGCGGAAACCTATATCAAATATCAGAAACAAGTTTGATACTTGAAATTTCTGTGGGTGCATTGAAACGTGAAATCTGTAGTGCTTAAAAATATCAGAAATGGATTTGCTTGTTCTTACTTTCCTTATTCATTTTCCTTAATTTCTAGACAGCGTTTATAACCACCTACTCTGGACCACCTACTCTGGAAGTTTGAATATGAAGAAGAATCTGTGATCTATTGATGATGATGCCATGGACATGGCTATAATGCTATTCTAGAGCTGCATCATCTGATAGTAGTTGTAAAGTTTGCTCGGCATTTTTTAAGTGTCGGATGCTGTTTCAGAGAACCATAGCTAAGATATGCTAACTGAATAGTGAATAGTACTCTGTTTGGATTCTTTTATATCAGGATCATGGTCACCAAGAAATTGTTGAAGGGCGCATCCTTGTATGACAGTTTCAAAAATTTGAAAATTGTTGGGATTGCATCCTTGTATGACACAGTTTCAAAATTTTGAAAAATGTTGGGATTTCCCCTGAGAAATTGCGTGCCAGTATTGTTCTTGTAGGTTGCTACCAGTAGTATCAGGGATTGCACCCGACAATTCATGTTCAAGTTCAGTTTGCTGGCACCGTTTACATTCTTAGATTCTTCTGGCCCTGTTCGCTTGAACTTATTAGCCGCACCGTTTCAGTGAAATAACAGCGTTTTTCTTTCGCAACAAATCAGCATTAGCGTCAACCGTTTTTCTAACCAGCCGAACAGGGCTGTCAGCAGAACTGTGCAGTTTAGAGTACTATGAAATTCAGCTATCTAACCAGAAAACTGGTTTGCTAACAGAACAGGCCTGAGGTTGTCCAATTCGATACTCTCCCCTGGGACTGACCTGTTCAATTCACTGACAGATCGGAATGTCAATGTTTTTTTTTTAGTTTCTTAAAGGCTTGTTGTAATTGTCCCTTCAAAGTCATTGTTGGATGGAACTATGGAGGTAGCAATTCTATCTGTGTTAGATTTGCAACAGATGGAGAATGAGGCCTGACAACCTATTGTAATTCTAAGCTAATTAAACCAAGTTCAGTTGGCGTCCAATGCAATATGGAAAAACTCTGGACATGCACGTGTGCCCTATCTTAGTACGCTTAGGCTAACAAGATTACCAATGTTGGTGGGAGTACCTGCAGTGATGTTATTGTAACCTGTTCGTTTCGCTGGTTTATTGTGGCTGAAAGTACTGTTCGCTGATTTGCTGTGAGAGAAAAACACTACTGGATGACTGCTGATTCCGCTGAATAGCTCAAACGAATAGGCTGAAAGAGTTATTACTGGTAATCATATCTTCAGCTGACAGCAGTTAGCCGTTGCAGTGACGATTTCCGAACCCTCCTTGTCAGTTGCTTATACCTCAGAAGAAAATGAAAGAACGAAATGTTCAGAGACTGCAGCTTGCCCATAATAGGCGGCCGCACTGGATAGGTGTAACTTGGTGAGTGCTAACTGCTAAGGGCCTGTTTGGAACAAAGGAACAAAAAACGTAGGAATCGATGAAAACAGAGGAAAGGGAAAGGAATGCAGTTGTAAAACAGAGGAAAGGAAAAACAAAGGAAAAGGAGATGGAGTGGTGTTTGGAACACAGGAATATATATCACAGGAATTATAGAAAAAAAAAACTTAAAAGACCATTATTAGCATTTAAGATGTGAGTAATAATGAATATTAGTACTTAATTAATGATAGATTATAATTTAAGATGTTACAACACGTCGTATTTAATTGCATGTCAGCCCTGGTCCATTAGTCTGTCCAATGTTTGGCGCATGCACTATTAGCAAGTGGCGCATGCTATCCCGCTGTGCAGATACGGCGCCGTCTCATGAGCTTGATTAGTACGTGAACTAGCGCGCGAGTAGTGCAGGAACGATTCCCTCAGCTCAGAGTAGATTTTTCCATTCCTCCAAAAGTACATGTTTGCTCACCGTTCCGGAGGAAAGATTGAGCTCCATTCCTTTGTTCCAAACGCAGCAACAGTGTTAAAAACTATAGGAACTCGATTCCTCTACTTTTCCTGCATTTCACCCGTGAACCAAACGGGGCCTAAGATTGGAGATGGGAAAAAGGGTGGCTTTGCTGAACTGAATAGCAGTACCCTGGCCAGAAACTCCTATTCTAGGTAGTTGCTCACCAGTATCCATAGGTACGTGACCATGCAGCTTGTTTCATATCAGTAGCAAGGGTGGTTGCAATGACAGGTTGCACAAAGACGCTGGAACGATAGCACAACTGCACAAGTCTATTATCCTCGAGATGCAGCAACTCCAAGCTTGCAAGGTTGATTCCCGGAGACCACCGGAGTCATACCTGTTCACTTGTGTTATAAGCCGTATTTTTTCAGCTAATGAACAGTGTTTTTCTCTCACAACAAATAAACGAACAGTACTTTCAGCCAAGCAAACAGGGCAATGCCGCCCATATGTAATTGAGGGACCATGGCTACAGCAGCAGCAGGTTGATCGTTAGTGAGGCCCTGAAGATGCACTAGCGTGGCGCCAATGTTGGAAGGGATGGTCATGGCCTCCATGTTTAGTTGTCGACATTGGGCCTTGAAAAGTTTTTTTGAGGAACCATTGGGCCTTAAGTTTGTAGAGTACCACAAAAAGGACTTCACGCTGCATTAGCTACCACACAAAAAATTGAACTAGTAGCCAGTGCAGTGTACTGGCCTGGCATCATGCAAGTATCGCAGCTTGTGATGGGTTCGGGGTTCCCCTAATTGTCAACACCCTCGGGATTTAGAGGTTGGTGCCCAATTCTTCTTGCTAGGAGTATCACGGAGGAACTTCCTAGAGTGTCCAATTAGATTCGCCAGCTCGATCGTGTGGCCAACCTTAATCCTAGAAATGAAACTCGGCCTGCAAGGGGCCCCATCCATACACAGGGAGACGTTAGCAGTGAGAAGGACTGCCCTGCCCCATCCATACACAGAGAGACGTTATCCGTGAGAAGGACCAATCTCTTTAGCTGTGCTTTGGTCTGGGACGAGCAGGGGATTTTTTAACCCTCAACCTGAAATTCGCTCCCATGGAAGTTCGAACTCAGCTCTGTCACCGGAACCGCTTAATCAGCTGGTCTAACGTGATATTCTTATGAATTGATAAAATTTATTACACCTAATTAGTCAAACAACCCACGATGACTCAATCTTCAGTCCATCCCACTGAATTATACGAGCCATGTGTATATGTACTTGCATTGCATCCACGACTGGCATGACAATGTGGTGCTAACTTGTGCATCTCTCTGAGATTTCTTGTCAATCATTCTCTCATTATACGCTCATGCCCTTTCTTAATGATGCATTCTCGTAGCTACTCCGTATTATACGAAATTGAATTTCTATCTTCTAGCGCAAGTATTGGCTAGCATTTTTTTTAAGTTGTCACCAAGCTCAACCAACCAAGATCAAACGGACCAGGTACTGTCAATCACTCTTCCATTCGAATTTTGATTTTGATGTGGTTGACTAAAAAAATCACGTTGATTAGAAGCACATGCATAGTACTCTTTCTTACGTAGTACCCTGTAGCCTGTACTTACTATACTGCTATTCTGGTTCTGGGTCTTTGAGCTGTGCCTCCTACGAGGCTATCCGCACTCATGGACCTCTATATTCATCCTCTATACATCCTAGTCAGCAAGATTTTCTCCTATATACTCAATTTTCTCGCACCCATCCATCATCTATATCGTCCTCTATCCACTGTAGGACCCACTTGTCACTTTATCTAAATATATCCATGTGTTATCTAATTTTGAAGGATTTATTGAGACGAACTTAATGGTGCAATCGAAATTTAATTTGGATTTTTGGTTTGTGAGTTATAGCATTTTTTTTTCCTTTGTTTAGCTAGTGGGGCCACCACTGTCCACTGTAGAGTAAGCACTGTACCACTCTAAATATAGAGTAAGAGAAATGATAGAGTATCGTTTTAGAGTATCCAATGCAACAGTTTTTACTCTATATTCATACTCTAAAGGTTTAGAGTATCTCTTTAGAGTACCCACTGCGGTTAGTCTGAGCCCGTTCGCTTCGCTGAAAAGTCATGGATAAAAGTACTATTTGCTGATTTGTTGTGAGAGAAAAACACTATTCCGACTGAAAAAACAAGCTGAAAAATACGGATTATAAAGCGAGCGAACATGGCGTATATTGCTGAAGAGTTTTGTATCTTTTGGAATGAAGTCGAACATTCTTCTAGAGTACTCAGGCCCTGTTCATCTGGCTTATAATCTGTCTTATTCAGCTTGTTTTTTTAGCCGAAATAATATTTTTCTCTCACAAAAAATCAGCCAACAATGTTTTTCAGCCGACTTATCAGCGCAACCGAACGGGGCCTCAGCATGGTCACGCGGTGGTTGCAGATATTTAAACATGTTGATATTTTCATCTGTATGGAAGCTGCCTTAAATAAAGTCTAATTCTGACCACTAAACCATTATTCATTTGTTACATGCCGCACTGACTGAGCATGTGGTAACATTTTTTCTTTGAAAGATAAACAAGATCCAAATTCAAACCTAGAAGGAACTTGGTCATTTTTTAAAATAGGCATCCAAATTCATGCTATGAGAAAACTTAGAAACCTGTGTGGTTGGATGCACGGCCACACTTTTCGTCTGACCGGTTGAACTTGCTCACTTTCTAGCACGGTGGTAACATCACCACTTCACCAGCAAGGCCAGCTTGGTGACCATATCGAGTCAGCGCAGGCATACAAACATAGTCAATTGCACAGAGCTTACAGCTCTTTACGTAGCCAATCAAACATTACCAAAGCAATTTGGGCTATGCAGGGTAACCAGACGCCACCAAATCCCTTCGTCCACGAACGAATGCAAATCTCGCTTTTTTGAGATGTCAAGTGATTTGAAGTTTGACCAAAATCATATAATATTTTCATAATAAACCTAGTTAAAGACATAAATGTTAATACTATCGGTAGTGCTAGTGCCCAGATGTCCGAACACCCATACTTGCACTCCGTTTTGCGCGCCCACGCACGGTATGTGCCACCCGAACGTCGAGAAGAGAGGGAGGGGGCGACGTCCGCCTACACCTTTGGTTCAGAAGGACCCACGGTGTGCCCCGGCCATGGCGTCATATTGGACCGGGAGGAGGAGACATTGAGACACTGAGGTGAGTCAACAGAAGGTGAGGAGGGAGATGCTACACCCGATCTGCTTTTGAAACATCCTGATGCAACGCTTGCAATATACGTCTGAAGAAATATGAAACACTTGCAAAAACACCTCAGAAACACTTGAAACCTTTGCAAACATACGCAACATCCATATAAAACACATGCAACATAGGTGTGAAACATATGCAACATCCACATAAACGCACTTGCAACATACGTCTGAAGAAATAGATGAAACATTGGGAACAGAAGCTTGCAACATACGTGTTAAACCATTGCAACATATACAAACATCTGGATCTACTTTTGTAACATCCATAGAAAACATTCGCAACATTCTTATGAAACATCTGAAATAGACGTTTGCCACATGCGCTTTCAAATGCAACATCTACTTCTTGCTTAGACAAAATGGACAATGCGGAGCTTGATGCTGTGGAGTAGGGGGTAGAGAGATGCCAGCAGGCGAGCAAGGTCCCAGCGAGCGGCTGGGTGGGTGAGGTTCCCTGCGGCGCGAAGCGCCTCTGCAGTGGAGGTGGCCGCATTGCCCGCGGCGAGCGCCTGCGCTGCCCACGGTGAGCGACCCCCGCGCTGGAGAAGGTAAGCCGCGGGGGGGGGGGGGGGGCGAGGGGGGGCGGTGCGGTGGAGTCGGGCACGGAGGTCGTATGGCGCAGTGGATAAAGCCACTACGGTGACTGAATCCTTCTAGACGAGCAGATAGGAGTAGGTCAACGGGAGCGTTCGGGCGGACGGATGTCCTATTCTAATCATTATCGTAATACTATTCACTATAAACTCATTCATAGTCTCATTGAATGTTTGGGTACTAATTTGGAGTATTAAACATAGACTAGTTAAAAAGGTAATTGCACAGATTGCGACTAATTTGCGAGACGAATCTATTAAGCCTAATTAGTGCATGATTTGACAATGTGATGCTACAATAAATATGTGCTAATGATGGATTAATTAGGCTTAATAAATTTATCTCACAAATTAGTCACGACTTCTATAATTAGTTTTATAATCAGCTCATGTTTAGTCCTCATAGTCGCAAAAAAAAGTTGGTATCCGAACATCTGATGTGACAGGGAGTAAAATTTAGTCCCCTAGTCCAAACACCCCTTAAAATTGTTTGACTTGCACGCATCTATAGGCCCTGTTTTAGATGTTTCAAAGTTTCAAAAATTTTACAAAATTCTCCATCACATCGAATCTTTGAACGCATGCATGGAGCATTAAATATAGGTAAAAAATAACTAATTACACAGTTTGGTTGTAAATCACGAGACAAATCTTTCAAACCTAATTAGCCTATGATTAGACACTAATTGTCAAATAAAAACGAAAGAGTTATTGTGCTTCCAAAAATTTTACACCACCATCTAAACACAACCATAGTTACATTCTTTTATGGGCCGAGGAAGCAATAAGAGAACAGAGAAACTGAATTAATTAGTACTCTGTTCGTTTCAAATTATAAGACATTTTGATTTTCTTTGGTATATCAATTTGCTATGCATCTAGATCTGTCGTACATGTAGATAAATAACAAATTCTATGTAAAAATGTAGTTTGGAACAGTGAAAGAGTATCAGCCAAAGTACGTGCGGAGCAAAATTTAATGCCAGTATGGCATGCTGATCGTTGACGATTCCGAATCAGATAATAGTAAGGCCGCGTTCACTTACTACAGCAACCCAAAATATTTCCTCTTCCACCCATCACATCAAATCTTTAAACGCATGCATGAAATATTAAATGTAGGTAAAAAAACAAACTAATTACATAGTTTGTCTGTAAAGTTCGAGACGAATCTTTTGAGTCTAATTAATCCATGATTGGACAAATTTTACTAAATAACAACGAAAAGTACTACAGTAACTTTTCACCCCAACTCACCCCATCTAAACACACCCTAAGTAAATGAAACGAATGTGGCTTACGCACGCCACCTTGGTACAATCAGCCAACGTCAGTCACAGGAAATAAAAAAAAATTGAACTGATTAACTGGTCGATCACGGCAGGTGGGACAGGTTGATGCCGGCGGTGACGTTGAAGTACTTGAAGGTTGCCGCCCAACGGCGGTTGTCCTTGAGCATGTGCACGGCGATGGTGTCCGGCCGGAAGTTGTCCATGAACCAGTTGAGGTCGTACATCCTGGGCTTGAGGTCGTACCGGTTCTTGCCCCTGCCGCCGATGTTGAGCCATTTCCCGACGAGCAGGTCCTCGGGCCCGTGCGTGTCGTTGTGGCGGAGGATGTCCTGGTTGGTGGACACCCAGCGCGCGACGTCCCAGGACACGACGTAGCCCATGCCGTGCATGAACGGCATGGGGTCGTCGCCGACGGGGAAGCCGTAGCCCAGGTAGACGTCGTGGCGGGGCTTGGAGCGGAGCTCCTCCACGAGCGGCGCCACGCGCAGGTACGTGTCGTCGTCGGTCTTCATCACGTAGTCGTAGGGCGACGACGCGAAGACGCGCGGCACGGAGGAGAGGTACGCGTGCGTCTTGCCGTCGTTCATGTTCTCGGCGCAGTCCAACACGACGATGTCGCCGTGGCGCCGGGCCTCCACCGCCACCAGCGCGGCGTCGACCGGGTCGGTCACGTTGCAGAAGACGAAGCGGACGTCCACGCGCGCCACGGACGCGGGCGGCTGCAGCGCGTAGGCCATCCGCACGATGTCCCGCCGCTCCCGCCGGCTCGGCATGGTCAGCACGCCCACGAGCAGGCTGAGCTCCGGCTGCGGCGACGGCGTCTCGGCGTCGGCGGCGACGGAGGCCTTCTTCTTCTCGTCGGCGCCCGTCAGCGCGACGGAGTAGTAGCCGCCGGCGCCGTCGTCAGTGCCCGCCGCGCCGCGGCAGAGCACGCCGAGGCCCTGGGAGCGGGCGTGCGAGGAGCCGAGGCTCGGGAGCGCCAGCAGCAGGGCCAGGAGGCCGAGCGGCACCAGGAGGAGGTACGGCGTGCAGAGCGACGCCGTGTGGAGGTGCAGCCCGTGCGACGAAGTGGTCTTCATGGCGCACACAAGCTAGCGTTTCGTTTCGTTCCGTTCCGTGAAAATCGAAGCGAAACGTACGCGTGCGTGCCCCCGGCCCCGCGCGTCGGGTGTCGGCTTATAAAGCGCACGCCGAGCCGACGTGCGATGCGATGCGACTGACTAGCCGTGTTGAGATGTTGGTTGAAACGTTCGTGCATAACGGGAGAAGCGGTGAAATGGCATATCGGCCACGCGACGTACAGAGCATGGTGTACTTGTTTATTAACGCGTGATGGGTATGGGAGGGAGACGTTTCAACGTCCGCGAACATGCATGATTAAGTGGCAATCTGGAACGCCGTCGAACTATATATAAATTTATCTCGATTCCATCTGTTCTCGTGGCCTTGGATTATAGGCAACTCGTGAAGTCGTGATGGATAAAAAAACGGTCACAGGTCACGAGCAATCATTCGCAGACCATAGAGATTCCGGGCACGGAAAGGGCGTTGTCTAGTTGTTTGCAGCTTGCCTGTTTGTGCGAGTGTGACGGGCGGCCACAACAGATTCGAGTAGGCCGCCGGACGGCCGGAGACACGACTCGTTGTCGGTTATTGCTTGTTTGGTGAAGCACAATCCATTGATGGCGTCCATGGTTTGCCTGCTTGTCTTGATTATATGATGATCGAAGCTGAGATCGCACCAACCTTGCTGGTATATACTATGCCACGCCTGCACGTCCGGTTACCGAGACAGTTCGGGGCGATTGGGTTGTGGTGGCCATTTCGCATTTCACATTTCACATTGTTTTCGTCTCACGACATGACATCTCATTGCAAAATTGCTCCGAAGGAAGCAGCATGTGTCCGCTTGTGACTCGCTAACTAGAATTGTCTCTTCCGGCCCTTCATCGTATAATAAAATTGGAAAAGTAAATGTCGTAGTTCTTAACTTGTAAACTATTTTCTGATGCCTTCGGAACAAGCTAAAATTGAGGGTTGGCGCTAAAATTATCCAGCTATTATTCAGATGTTGGGCCAATAGTGCTAGTTGCAAACTAGTGATGTCCGGGAGTCATCCTTAGGGAGTGAGAGTTTCATGCATAAACACGTTCACTTATGGTGAAATCTATCCACGCAAGTTTAAATCATCGATTTGACACATGTACGGTGCTTATATTTTTCTAAATTTATTTTAAGATTTTAGTGGTAAGCCACGGTATTTCATCAATTTCAAGATAAGTAAGTTTAGTCTTTGAGATGTGCTTATAGAGTAGAGTGTATGCGTTTGTTTGTAGGGATAAGTGTGTATGTATGTGAATGTACAATTCTTGAATCCCACTGCAGCTATCTAGTCGCTGTCATATCAAGCAGAGAGAGACATTTGTAACATACACTTGAAAATCGTCAAACTGAAAATATTTGACTCAATTATATCCTAGTACTTTGTCAAGTTACACATTTTTTGTGGTGGAATCTGTCCACCCGGGTTCAAGTCATCGACTTGGCACAAGACTTCATGAATCTCAAGATCTGTTAGCTTAGTTCTTCGGAGGCGCTTATAAGGATAGGGTGGTGCGTACGTGTGTTCATAGGGATGAATATGCGTACGTGTTGTGGATGTCTACGGTGTAATTCTAAAAAGTTACAAATTTCTTTATATACGCTTGTGGTGCTAACTTGCGCCTGCCGGCAACTATGCGGGCATCCTATTTCTTCTGTTATTTTCTTCCTCCCCTTACCTTACATGGAAATGAAATTTCGTTTGAGAATACTATGTAGTAAAAGCTTCCGAGTGAAACGTTTGGGTTCTTTGTGTTCAATTCAAATTTCCAGTTTGGAATATAAAAAGTCATGTTTGTAGTTGAGAACCCCAAAGCATGGCAATTTGATTTCAATGTTCGCCTAATAATTCTAAAATTGTCCTTTTGAAATGCGGACTTGCTAACGCCCGGATGTTCGATCCAGGGCGCTAGCGTCGGACGGTGCCTGCTTAGCGAGCGGGCGAGCACCCCAGCGTGTCGGGCTTGCGAGCGAGCGCCTCAGCAGCAGGCCCGCACCACCCTGGATGACGCCTGCACCGCCAACCACTTCCCACGTGCATCCCATTGTGCAGCACCCCATCTACTTTTGAAACATCCAGATATAACAGTTACGACATACAAAAGAAGACAGATGAAACACTTGAAACATGTGTCTGAAACACTTGCAAAAACACTTGAAAAAGACTTGAAAACCATTGCAAACATATGCAACATTCAGATGAAACACTTGCAACAAACGTATGAAACATACACTTGTAACATGCATGTATATGCAACATCCAGATGAAAACACTTGCAACATACAATGAAACATTTGTAACATATACTTGAAACATACATGCATAGCCATTGCAATATGTGCAACATCCCAATCTACTTTTGCAACACCGATATGAAACACTTGCAATTATACCTCTGAAACATATGTTTACAACATGTGCTTTTTTCAGCGCAACATCTCCTTGCTGCTTGGGAATGGAGGCTCGTCGGTGTGTGGAGTTCACCGTGTAGAGCTCGCTGCAACTGGTCTAGTGGAGAAGGTTGCGATGGATCTGGTGTGAGCTGTCACCGCTCCGGTGAAGAAGGCCGTCAGCACGGTGGAGAAGGCCACAGCCAAGACGCAGCGGAGATGAAGGAAGGCGGACGGCCGCGCTCGAGCGCAGTGGAGATGTCGATTGGCGGGCACTCAAAGTCATGGAGAACGCCGAGGCGACCGGCGGAGTGCGGTCACGACGCTGCAGAACGGAAGCATCCGAGTCTTGGTAGCCTTCTAGAGAATAAAAGCGTCTGAGTGTTGGAGAGGAGCGTCATTGGGCTGGTATCGCGGCCCGCGAACTGGAGCGTCTGGATGATCGGACGCCCTCAGCACAACATTTCCGTTCGAAATGAAACTTTTGAATTTTGACTCATACAGTTACACTTGGTCATTTGAGTTTTTCCTTGCCTGCCAAACATAAATAAAACAAGGAAATAACAACAGGTGTGCTTGGTACTTGTGGAAGGCACAGCTTCCATGCGCAGTCATTATACTTTTCCATTAGAGTTTGATAGTACAGTAAGGCAGTAACAAAATGTCCTAGAACAAGGAATATACGGCCTGCAACATGCAGTGTCGTTCATCATTGCGGAGAATACTGGATAACAGGAAATCAGACATTACACAGGTCATGCCAAGCCTATCACTTGGCAATTCGCCCTGTTTATTTCTCAAAAATTTTGCAAAATTTTTTAGATTCTCCGTCACATCGAATCTTAGATACATGTATGAAGCATTAAATATAGATAAAAAATAAAACTAATTACACAATTTAAATGAAATGGACGAGACGAATCTTTTAAACCAAATTAGACCATGATTGGATACTAATTGTCAAATAACAACGAAACTTTTTACGATGCCATTTTACAAAATTTTTTTATCTGCCCTCAATCCTCTTCTGGCCGTCGCCTCGCCGAGAAAGAAACTTGCACGGCGGTTTGGATCGCGTCAACGGGCGAACCATCGGCTCACACGACGTGACATGACGTGGGGACGTGACTAAAAAATCAAGATCTCAAATGCTCACTGTTCCATGGTCCATTCGTGTGTCGCACAACCAAGGCACGAACACTTGCCAAAGAATTTACTCTTAACAATTGCCACGGACTGATTGCAAACAATTAGTGCTAGCACAAAAGAAAAAAGAACGAAAGTGTTGATCGGTCGATGAGATGACGACGATCACGGCAGGTGGTACAGGTCGGACGGCGTGATCCCGGCGGTGACGTTGAAGTACCTGAACGTCGCCGCCCAGCGTTGGTTCGTCTTGAGCATGTGCACGGCGACGGTGTCCGGCCGGAAGTTGTCCATGTCCCAGTTGAGGTCGTACATCCTGGGCTTGAGGTCGTACCGGTTCTTGCCCCTGCCGGCGAGGTTGAGCCACTTGCCGACCATGAGGTCCTCGGGTCCCAGGGTGTCGTTGCGCTCGAGGATCTCGTCGGCGCCGGCGATCCATGCCGCCACGTCCCACGACACGACGTAGCCCATGCCGTGCATGAACGGCATCGGCTGCCCGCCCATGGCGTAGCCGTAGCCCAGGTACACGTCGTCGCGGGGCTTGCCCCGGAGCTCGGCGGCCAGCGCCGCCACGCGCAGGTACGTGTCGTCGTCGGTCTTCATCACGTAGTCGTACGGGTCCGCGCCGAAGAGGCGCGGCACCGAGGAGAGGTACGCGTACGTCTTGCCGTCGTTCATGTTCTCGGCGCAGTTGTCCAGCACTATTATGTCGCCGTGCCGCTGGCTCTCCACCGCCACCAGCGCCGCGTCCACGGGTTCCGTCACGCGGCAGAAGACGAACCGGACGTCCACGCGCGCGGCGCCCTCTGCGGGCGGCGGCTGCAGCGCGTACGCCATCCGCACGATGTCGCGGCGCTCCCGCCGGCTCGGCATGGTCAGCACGCCCACGAGCAGGCTGAACTCCGGATCCGGCCATGTCTCGGCCGGTGGCGGCGCTGTGGCGGCGGCGACGACGTCGACGAAGCCGGTGCGGCGGGCGCAGAGGACGCCGAGGCCATCGTCGGAGGCGGAGCCGGCGCGGGACCAAGGGCGGAGCGAGGGTAGCACGAAGACGAGCAGGAGGATCGCGAGCGGGGCGAGGAGGAGGTAGGAGGTGGCGGTGGACGTGGGCGGCTTCATGGTCCAGTCGAGGTCGTCGTGGCCGGCTAAACGGAAGCTTTGGCAGCCGTTGCTGCTTTATTATTAGCTCAATACAGGAGCTGTGATCGCCATTTGAGTTTATAAACATTAAACAAATGGTAGAGAGGAGCTGGCGGGAGAATTTTTATTCGTGTGGAATTCGAAGAAGAATCGGCCGAGATCGAGACTCACCACCTGTAATAAGTTTTGATAAACAAAAGAAGAAAAAACAACAACCAGCTGGTGTCATGAATTTCATAGGGGTACATAACAATACACTATAATATAATTCGGAAAGCCCAACAGCTGCATCATGTACATCATCTGTTTCTAAATTGATCTCTGAAGATGCCATGGAGTTGCCACCATGACCTCAAACTAAGGGAGTGTTTGTACAATAGCTAATTGTTAGTTTAGCTATGAACTAATCATAAATCAGTTGGTTGGTTGGGTTCCTTACAGTAGAACCTGCCGTGTAATTCTTAAAAAAATTGTTAGTTTATCTAATAATTGTTAAAATTAGCCTTAGCTCATCAAACAGAGGTCTAATAGATAAATTGAAGTTCCAGGAATCCTTTGGGAATTTGGTCAGCGCGCCGTTACAGTAGGTAATAACCTTCAAGATGGGTCGAAGGCAACAGAAGACGACCGAACCAGCAAGCGGGCAGGCGGCTAGCAGCAGCAACTGCATGCAATGCAACCACATGACCATATGTCAGCTCTACCCGGAGCGGCGGAGCGACGAACGAGTGACGACTGATGCGGGAAGCACCGACGAAATGAATCCAAAAAATGGATAACAGGAATCCCCGGCTCGACTCTGTAGTCTAAGTTATAAAATGTGCCGTGTTCACCGTTGAGCTCTCGGATGAATGATTGATGAAACGAAGCCGCCGACGGAAAGCGGGTCGAGCTGGAATGATCGATCTTTCAGCATCTCCTTCGCAATGCGGCTGTGTTTAGATCCAAAATTTGGATAGCCAAAATACACTGTAGCATTTCGTTTGTATTTGGTAATAATTGTCCAATCATTGACTAATTAGGCTCAAAACGTTCGTCTCGTAAAGTACAACCAAACTGTGCAATTAGTTTTTGATTTTATCCACATTTAGTACTCCATATATGTATCGCAAGTTTGATGTGACGGGGAATCTTTTTTTGCATAGTGCACTTTTT
Source organism: Saccharum spontaneum (assembly GCA_022457205.1). Lineage (NCBI taxonomy): Eukaryota > Viridiplantae > Streptophyta > Magnoliopsida > Poales > Poaceae > Saccharum > Saccharum spontaneum. The sequence goes on along the minus strand of CM039585.1, from coordinate 48,890,930 downwards.
AATGGATCTAAACACACCCGCATATGTATAGTAGTGTCAGATCACGAGCCGGACGTCTCCTCCGACTCTGAGCGAAGTGCCGTGCTCGCCCGCGCTTGCTTGCTGGCCCTGGAGGCTGAAAGGCACGCAGCACCAACTGCTTCGGATCGTTGCTACTGTTAATTATTAATCGCGCGAGAGGCAGCAGCTGATAACTCCACAAACTGTTGACGCTCGAGCGCAATGTGCTGGACGACTTGGAGTCGCCGGCCCGTCTCTGAGGCTGAAACGACGACTCGACGAGAGACTCCGGGTCGCATGCAGTCACACGAGGGGACCGTAGCCGTTTGCCATTTCTCTCGTTGCTTCCTGCCGGGTGCCGATTGAGGAAGTGAGAACGAAGAGCCTGTTTAGTTGACAACTCCACCCAAAAAGCAAACCCAAAAAGTGCTACAGTATCTGTCACATCAAATCTTGCGACACATGCATGGAGTACTAAATGTAGACGAAAGAAAAAACTAATTACACAGTTTGTCTGTAAATGTCGAGACGAATCTTTTGAGTCTAGTTAGTCTATGATTGGATAAATTTTGTCAAATAATAACGAAAAGTGCTACAGTAGCCAAACCCAAACTTTTTCACCAACTAAACAACCCCGAACATGTCCGGCGGGCGGTGGGTACGGACCGGCGGCCATCATCCCGAAGGCGAAACGGACAAGTTCACCAACACCCACGCCACGACTCGGCAACGACCGATGCCTGCGCGGCATTAGTTGCAGGCAGGGGTTCTGAAGATTCCGCAGTCCGCACCGTACCTGTTGTGAATTGAAGATGCGGCCACCCGGTGGCTGTGCCCGTCAGCGGAGACCCGGTCGGTCGGAGCACAGCGTGCGGCACCCGGCCGGCCCGTCGCCACAGCAGCAGCACAGCGTGACCAAACAAACCCACGAGCAGCCTGCAGGGGACGCGGGCTGGCGACCAGCGCCGATCGCACATGCAGGGCGACAAACTGGTACAAGGCAGGAAACACCGACGAACCGCTGACAAAATAAATAAGGCTGTGTTTAGATCCAAAATTTAGAATGCCAAAATACTATGTAGCATTTCGTTTGTATTTGGTAATAATTGTCCAATCATTGACTAATTAGGCTCAAAACGTTCGTCTCGTAAAGTACAACTAAACTGTGCAATTAGTTTTTGATTTTATCAACATTTAGTACTCCATACATGTATCGCAAGTTTGATGTGACGGGGAATCTTTTTTTTGCATAGTGCACTTTTCAGTGGATCTAAACACACCCTAAATAAATCACGCCTCTCAAGTTATTATTTTATACTAACATGCGTGCTAATGCTAGCGCGGCGGCCGCCGGGCGGGAAGCGGAGGTGCGTGCACCTTTCAGCGTCCCCTTCGCGCACATTGTTTTCAGTGATGGACCATGAGTCGGGCGCTTCTGATCACTAATGTTAGCGTGCCGTGCTTGCTGACCCTGATGTGACACTGAAAAGCACGCGTCACCAAACTGATTCGTCGCCGGACGCCGGTACACGAAAAATGCCAGCGGCGTCCAGGACCAGGTGAATTTCTTCCTCGGCACAGGGCCACAGGTGCTTCTCGCCTACAACGTCATGCACGGTAGAATTTACACCGCCGAGGCGCCGAGTCTGTACACAAACACACCACACCACACCACACGACTCGATCCGATCAAGGATCGGATGGAGTCTTTTTTTTTTCCCTAGTACTTCACGCGTTTCGGGGCAGGGGTCAGCACGCGGCGTCGCGTACGGCGTACGTGGAAGCAAACAGAAGGAGGCTGCCAGCTTGACGAGGTAAAACCATCGCCAACCAACCCCAGTTACTTTTATTTATCCGACCGAATCACCGGTGGGCAGCTACAATAGATAAAAAAAAACGTGGTTCATAAGCCATCTACCGTTAAAGATGTACTCGCTCCGTTCAAATTCTAAATTATAAGGGCCTATTTGAATCCACTTATGCTAATAGTTAGACTAGTCTTAATAAAAGTTTCATGATAGTTTCATTGCATGAAATAAGCTGATATAGCATAAAATAGATGAAGAGAAAGATGATAAAAGTTTCACATTAATGAAAGTTATCTACATTGTTTCCAGCATATGAAATCTTAGAAACTGGGCATGTAAACCCCCACACTGAGATTGACCTTAGTAGCTAATTAAAATTAGTACTAGTGGATGATCCAAACAGACCTGTTAATAGACTATCTAACTATTAGATAGGGGCTGCTAACTATTAGTTCACTAACATGTTTGGGGTTGCTAAGGCCAGTTTGGATTATCTAGAACTAAAGTTTAGGTGGACTAAAGTTTAGGTGGGTCACTTTTAGTCCAGTGTTGTTTGATACATGAACTAAAACAGAACTACTTCATTCGTGTTGAAACATAAGGCATGCATGATTTTCAAAATTCAAACTTCGTTAACTTTGACCAACAATTATCCTAATCATGTACAAAGTTTATAGTATAAAACAGTAACATTAGATTTATGTTTAGAAATATTTTCTAATAATACATTTGAAAATCCTAAAATTTGGTTTAATTTTAGAAAATTCGTAGAAAATTTGTTTTTTACATCAAAAAAATTATGAAACTAGTTTTAGATTTTTTTTCTAAAATCATGCTCGATCTGCATTATGGTACCTGGCTTGAAATTGTTTGAATGCTTACAGGCTCATTTTGGTGTTTATTTGCTCGTAGAAGCTCACGTTATCTAATGTAATTAGTCGATGTTGATCGTTCGACTACGTAGAAGTGCCAGCGAAGTGTCGCTAGGACTACGTATGTCTGGTAGGGTGGGCACTGGTCCCTGTCCTGGATAAATTTTCAAAGTAGCTATGTTAGCTTGTGTGGCTGCATGTACCCTTCGGCGCCTACTATTCTGGTGACGCTCCACTGACATTTTCTATATAGTCTGGATAATCAACATCGACTAATTATAATAGATAACGAGAGATGTCGGTGTCTAGAACCGCGCCCTAGACACTAAGACGAGTAAATTTGTATCTGCGCATCTAGGCTCGGATAGTGTGCAATGCGGACACAAGGGTTTATACTAGTTCGGGCAAAAATGTCCCTACGTCTGGTGGATGTTGCTGCTGCTTTGTGTTTGAAAGTCCCTGGTTTGGTTTTGGCTAATTGATGAAACCCAGGACTAACCTTTGTATCTAAGTGGATGATTTAGATAAAGGTGGTCGTTGAATATGAGACATGACATTGACTCATGTGACCAAGATGGTGAAGACCAAGATGAGGCTTGGCTCGATGGACCGGTTGTGAAGGTGAAGGGCAAGTCGAGGCTTCGAAGCGAAGGACCATGCGATGGTGAAGCTTGAGCAAGACTTGGCGCCGACGGACCAATGCAACGGTGAAGAGCAAGTGAAATCAAGGTCGATAGATCGAGACGGTCATGTGATGATATGAAGTGGAACATATCTTTTGGAGAAACAAAATGGGCTCAAGGCAAAGGTAAAACCATAAGGCCATTTTGTTTTACACTCAAGACACCATAGAGGGTGTGAGTGGTTTAGGGTCGATAGCCGAACTATTAAGAGGGGAAGTCTTATCGGTTATTCGACGCACGGGTGCCACTAGGTGAATTCATGAAGTGCATTGCATGTAGGGCCTAGTGAGCTAACTGGAAAACCTTTGAAAATGATTGAGAAAAAGCTAACACACAAGCACATGGAGATGTACACTTGATGGTGTTGGCACATTTACAAAGGTGGCGTTGTTCGCGCTGTGGTTTGCGGGTAGAAAGGGGTTTGGGTTCCTCTCTCCCTCCCGCTGAGCGTGCGAGCGCGGGATTCCGGCGATTTCGGGGAAATCAAATGCCTATTTTCCACTACGCCGGAAGTCGGAAAAGAAACGGAGGCGAACGCGGTCACAGAGGTGACCGGACGCTGCACCGGACGCTGCACCGGACGCGGTCACTGTGCGACCGGCGCGTCCGGTCAGTACAGCGCGGGCGTCAGGCGCGCGGGCTAGGGTCTGCCACCGGCGCGTCCGATGACACGCGGGACCGGCGCGTCCGGTCAGGCGAACAGCTGTTCACAAGGACGATCGGACGCGGTGCGCGTCCGGTCACACACGATCGGACGCGTCCGGTCGTCAAGGGAGCTTACTGGACTCCGACCGGACGCGGTCACTGTCGCGTCCGGTCGTTGCGAGGAGCGCGTCCGGTCGTTGCTTCGCGGGCGCGGGTGCTGTGCGCACCGGCGCGTCCGGTCGTTTGCAGCAGCGCGTCCGGTCGCTCGTTTGACCGTTGGCGCGCAGTGACCGTTGGAGGATCTAACGGATGAGTTTGAAATTGGAGGTCACGTGGACGTCGCAGGGCGACCGGACGCGGTTGAGCGCGTCCGGTCAGTTACGACCGGCGCGTCCGGTCGTCCCGCGAAAAACGGTCAGTGGAGTTGTAACGGCTCTATTTGTTTGGGATGCTTATAAATACTTGTTGGCCGGCCCTTGGGGAGGTCTCTTGGCATTTCTAACACTCTTGTGCATCCTTTGAGCTAGAACTACTCCTCCCACTCATCTCTCTTGCTTGATTGCAAATCAAAAGTGAGATTGAGTGATCCCAAAGTGCATTGCATAGCTTGAGAGCATCTAGTGGCACTTGTGGGTGGTTTAGCCGGTGGATTTCTTGTTACTCTTGGAGAGTACCGCTCCTAGCCGGCTTGGAGATTGTTGGAGGCGTTGGCAAGAGAAGGTGATTGTTCTTGGCCACCTCCGGTTGATTGTGAGAGGTTCTTGTGCTTTCCTCGGCGGGACGCCAAAAGCAACTCTAGTGGAATCCGCGTGTCATTGAGTTACCTCACTTGAGAGTGGTGTCTTGCGGTGCCTTGCGGGGCGTGCCTTGAGGGGCAAGTGACTTGAGGGTCACACCGAGGAACCATCTAAGTGTTGGTCGACACAACCGGTGACGTAGCTTGTCGGTGCACAAGTGAACACCGGGTGAACAAATATTGTGTCTCTTGTCTCCCGGTGATTGGTCTTCATATTGTGTTGTTGTCAATATTGATTGATTGTATATCATCTTGGTGATTGGCAACATCTTCACTTCACCGTCGGTATAATAATCACAATCCTCTCTCTTGCATTTACATTCACTAGTTTATCTTGTGTAGCTCTAGTAGTAGCTTTGCTAGTAGTGTTAGCTTGTTCACTAGTGTTTCTTTAGTGACATAGCTCTTGTGTGAACTAGAGATCATAATCTACTAGACTTGTGGATAGGAGGCTTGCATCACAACCTTTGGCTAAGCAAAACTCGCTTTACGCCGTTTGTTATTCTAACAAGTTTGCTTAGTGGTACTTGTAGAATTTTTAATAGGCTATTCACCCCCCTCTAGCCATCTAGGACCTTACAGTGTTGCCTTGCACCACAGTGCTCGTAGTAGGGGTTACAAGCATTCGAGAGAGGGAGCAGATCCCAAATCTATCTGGTAGTGTGTGAGCTTGATCGCTTGCTTAGTGAGGTGTGTTTCAATCGGGGGTCCCTCCACCTTTTAGATGTGGCCCCTGCCTCCCCTTTTATAGTTTTCAAGGGGAGGGCACGAGTTATAATTATAGTAAAAATGTGAAAGGAGAAAAGATGAAAGAGAAAAACAAAAAGGTGGCCTCGGGCGTGGCCGTCTTCCTCATTATCCGACGTGAGCAGTTTACCCTGTAGTGCAGGGACGTAATGGGCGTCGAGCTTTTGGCCTCTCCGTCCACTAGTGCAATGCGTTGTGGCCACGCTTTGGCCCGTGTGCATTTGTACTGTCGAGGATGGGCGGTGCGTGCGCCCGGATTTACGTAGAGAGGGGGTTAGGTAGCACAGTTGTCGTTACCCCGTTACTGTAGAGGCATGGACACCGTTGTGGTGGAATGACTAAGGTCATATCGAGTTGTACCACGGCTCCTATGCCCCCGTTCACCGTGCACGGTTGTGTTCGTCTCATCATTGGGAATGAGTGTCGTGGCGGGGGCCCACGTGACTCCCAATTACGCCGAGGCCCTGGCGCGGCCCTCGGGCGAGGTAGAAAGATGTGATGACGTTATGAGGGCTCGGGCGAGACGGAAACTGTTCCAGAGGGGTCGCCCCCGCCCGAGGCCTTACAACAGGGCTCAGGCGAGGCGGAGATCGCTCCCGAGGGGTCGGCCCCGCTCGAGGCCTTACGGTAGGGCTCGGGCGAGGCGGAGATCGCATCCGAGGGGTCCGCCTTGCTCGAGGCCTTTTAGGTAGGATCGGGCGAGGCGGAGATTACCCCTAAGCCTTGGAAAGTAAGTGTAGACACATTGTTTACTACTTTTGGCTGGGTACCCCTGACATTGGTACCTAACAAGAGAGTCTACTAGTAAATAAGCACCAAAATGAGTTTATAAGGATTCAGACAATTTCAAGCTATGTACTATAAGATAGATCAAGATTTTAGGAAAAAAAATCTAAAACCAGTTTCACAAAATTTTCTTGGTAAACCAAATTTTCTAAGGTTAAATCATATTTTAGAATTTCAATGCATTATTTTTCCATGTAAATATAGTTATATAATTTTTATTTTATTTTTATGGTTTTTTAGATATTTTATTTTTTAAATAAAAATTTCTAGTCCGATTACCTCTCTGAACTTTGAACTTAGTCTCATACGCTCAAAATGTTTTAAAAAGTAAGAGAGGTAAAAAAAACTTGTTTTAGTTTTAAAAAAAAAACTTGTTTTATAGTCTAGAAAAAAAAATCGGACAAACCTTCAAAGCTCAGGCCTAAAAGGATAAAACCCATCTGACTCGCTCACTGGCAGCCCATCTAGCAGCCCGCAACCGCCCACCACGCACCAAACGCCCCGAACCCAAAATTTGCTGTTTCCCACCAGAAATCTCAAACTTTCCATACGATTCCCATCCCTCCGCGCGCCCTCCCGCTCCTCGATCCGCCCTCCCGCTCCTCCACCAATAGGAGTCGGGCACTTCGCATCCAACGGTCCGCGCCACACCTCGCGCCCCTCACGCGGATCGCTCCCCATCCAACGCCTCCCAGTTCGCCTCGCATCTCTATATTACTCGCCACCCGTCCTCATCCAATCCATCAGTTCCCAAGCTCCTCCCAACAGCAGAAAAAGTCCGTCAGAGAAGAGGGCCCGTGCGAGGCGGCGGCGGCGGCGGCGGCGGGGCGCGGCAAGGGAGGCAAGGGTCTGGGCAAGGGCGGCGCGAAGCGGCACCGGAAGGTGCTCCGCGACAACATCCAGGGCATCACCAAGCCGGCGATCCGGAGGCTGGCGCGGAGGGGCGGCGTGAAGCGCATCTCGGGGCTCATCTACGAGGAGACCCGCGGCGTGCTCAAGATCTTCCTCGAGAACGTCATCCGCGACGCCGTCACCTACACCGAGCACGCGCGCCGCAAGACCGTCACCGCCATGGACGTCGTCTACGCGCTCAAGCGCCAGGGCCGCACCCTCTACGGCTTCGGAGGCTAGGCGCCTCTTCGTAGTTGGGGAACGGTTGGGATATTTCTCTCTGTCGCTGTGGGTCGTAGTGTTGCTGCAGTTGCTGCGTTCGTGGATGTAATCCTACAGTATGTTTCTGATGAAGAATTGCGAGTAATGATGCTCTGCCATGAAGAAATGCTAGTAATCATGCTGCGTATGTTGTGTCTTGGTGATTGTTTTCCTGAGAAATGGTAGTAACAATAACTCGCTCAGGAACTAAGTTCTTTTGAGCACTTCGAACTAGTACTGCGCAGTGCGTCAGTTTGTCTGTGTTAACGCTATGCTGTTCATCTTGGATCCCTAATCTGAGGGGATTGAATCCGCCACGAGTCAAAACCACCTTCCGTCCTCGCCAGTTCCCTCGAATCTGAGGGGATTGAATCCGCCACGAGTCAAAACCACCTTCGGTCCTCTCCAGTTCCCTCGAATTGCAGGTTAACCGAACAAGCACAATGGGAAGGCCAGCCGCAACCAGACTGCAGGGGTCAGGGCAGTTAGAGCCTGTTTAGGTCCTTCCCCAATCAAAAAAGTTTGCGCAGTATCCGTCACATTAAATCTTTAGACGTATATATGAAACATTAAATATAGGTAAAAAAAATAACTAATTGCACAGTTTGTCTGTAAATGTCGAAACGAATCTTTTGAGCCTAGTTAGTCCATAATTAGATAAATTTGGTCAAATAAAACAAAAAGTGTTACAGTAGCCGAACCTAAACTTTTTCACCAACTAAACAACCCCTAGTTTTTTGAGCCGGTTTTCAAGAGAGAAATAGGACAATTAATGTGTCGTAGAAACTATCTTTTTCAATTTATGGTTTCTATAATAATTTCTAAACAAGAGATAACTTAAATGCAAGACAAAAAAAAAACAATAGATTAATTGTGGCCAGCAATCATATAGCCTGATTGCAATCATTACAATTCTTGAATTTTATTCGGCTGTTGTAAAAGATGTTCCGATCCTTAGTGTTTTGTTCATGTCGTTTTCTCCCTGATGTAGTATACACAAAATTATAATTATAAGTTAAATAAACGTCCCTTGAGCCTGCAGTGTGTGGGCTAAGGCCCATTTACCAACCATATTAGGTCTTCAACCAGCTCACAGAGGAACACGCGCCGCCGCTGGGGTTCTGTGTCGCGCCGCAAACTAGCGACTCCAGCATCACACCAGCACCCATCTCTTGCTCCAGCTCTAGCGCCGCGCTGCCGCCCAGCTCCAGTTCCATCGCCGCTATCTGCAGCTTTGCTGCTTCGCCAGTTGCCGGCGGCGTTCATTCCCTTGGAGAGGGGAGGGCGAGCGCGTGCTCGTGGGAAAGCGGAGGTGGGAGCAAGTAGGAGAGCGCGCGCCATCTGTGCAGCGGCGCACTGGATCCGGATGGAGGCCACTCAAAACTACTCGAGTCTCCCCAACGGGATTTCGATCGTTTCTCGTTGTCTCGGTGCTAGCGTCGATTTTGTGCTCTCTCTCTTCATTAATTCTTTTGTCACGTCAGCAAAAAAAAGTTGAGCTGTCAAGGTAATTAATAGACACAGAAACCACCGTAAATACCCCATTGGAACTGCCCCAGTTGTACTCCCTTCGTCGTAGCCCTTGTTTAGTTCCCAAAATATTTTACAAAATATTTCAGATTTCTGTCACATCGAATCTTTGGACACATACATGAAGCATTAAATATAGATAAAAAATAAAAACTAATTACACAGTTTAATTGTAAATCACAAGACGAATCTTTTAAGGCTAATTAGTCCATGGTTGGATAATCATTGTCAAATAACAATCAAAGTGCTACAGTAGCACTACAGTTACATTTTACAAAATATTTTGGGAACTAAACAAGGACCTAGAATAGTTGCATTTTGAATAATTACATTTCTAGACTAGAGTTCATATTTCGTCCCAAAGAATAATTGCATTTCGAATAATTGGAGTTCAAATTTTGGCCCTGTTTAGTTGGCCCGATTTGGCCAGTGCGAAATCTGCACAGTAATATGTTCTGCACTCTAGCATTTCGTTTGTATTTGTGATTTTTTGTCGAAACATTGATTAATTAGGCTCAAAAGATTCATCTCGCAAAGTACAACTAAACTGTGCAATTAGTTTTTGATTTCATCTACATTTAGTACTCCATTCATGTGCCGGCATTTTGATGTGATGGGGAATCTCCTTTTTGCATAGTAGAATTTAGGAGAAAATTTGGCATCTAAAGAGGGCCTTTGTCCCAAAAAAGATCTAGACTGCCTTGTTTAGATGCCAAATTCCCCCCCCCAAATTCTACTATAAAAAAGAAGATTCCCCATCACATCAAAATGCCGGTACATGCATGAAGTATTAAATGTAGATGAAATCAAAAACTAATTGCACAGTTTAGTTGTACTTTGCGAGACGAATCTTTTGAGCCTACTTAGTCAATGTTTGGATAAAAATTCACAAATACAAACAAAATACTACAATACAAAATCTTGCACTGTGCAGATTTTAGACATCCAAAATCAGCCCAACTAAACATGACCTCGTATAGGAGGTCTGGTTCCCTACAGCAGTACCAGGACTGACAGACACAGGCCGTGTTTAGATCGGCTGATTTGGGAGGGGCTGATTTTGCATAGTGCAAGATTCTGCACTGTAGCATTTCGTTTGTATTTGTAAATTTTTGTCCAAACATTGATTAATTAGGCTTAAAATGTTCGTCTCGTAAAGTATAACAAAACTGTGCAATTAGTTTTTTATTTCATCTATATTTAGTACTCCATACATGTGCCGGTATTTTGATGTGACGGGAAATTTTCTTTTTGCATAGTGAAATTTAGGGTGAAATTTGGTATAAACAGGCCCACAGGTTCGCCAGCGTCGGCAGAGCCGCAGAGCTTTGCACCAGAACTTACGGAAGTTCGTTCCTCTATAAACAACCATCAGCATGGGCCTCAGGTAAAGGCCAATGCTCCAGAGAAGGTGGCCCACGGTGCTGCTGAACAGGCAACAGGCCCGAACGCGTGCTGAATTTGCTAAGGGAACGTACAAAAACTTAGAGCATCTGTAAGAGTTTGCCAAATCAACTTGACATGCATCTATTTTTAGCAAAACAGAAAAAATTATCCTCTAACAGTTTGGCATCCAACTTGGCAAAATTTAGCAACTTGGCAAATCTCCCCCTCCACGCGCATATTTGCGCGCTGAGCACGAGCGCGCATCCGGCTTCGTGTGCGGGGCTCTTCGTTTCTTAGCGGGGCTCTTCATTCGCTTAGCGGGGCTCTTCGTTTCTTAGCGGGGCTCTTCGTTCGCTTACCGGGCCTCTTCTTATTTTACCAAGTCCAAATGGCAAACTCTTGGAGAGAGTCTATTTTTTCACTTGCCATATATTTTATCAAGTTGCCAAATCACGATATTTGCTAAGTAAATTTTAGCATACTCTTGAAGATGCTCTTAGGGCCGTTTGGATAGGAGGAACGTTTCATATTCTTGCCTGCAACCCGAGAATCCATGCCAAACGGTGAAATGGTGAAACGTTTCAGGCTGGAAACGTGTCTCGTTCTTGCCTAGAAACTAGAATAGAATAGGCTGCATGCTGGTTTCGCAGTGATTCTAGTACTGTTTGTTTTGCCTCCCTTCCCTTCTAACGATTGTATTGTATTGTATTTGTTTATAATTCTTTTTAAGTGAAACAAGTTAAAATGTGTTGTATTTATGTTATTCATCATCGCAAAAACGCTCGGGAGCTACTGTCGGGGTTGATACCCCGGGTATCTCAAGACACTGATTAGTTAGCTGCCCGAACGGTCCTTGGTATGCTAGCTCGCATAAGCCCAAAACGATCGAAGTCCAGCTAAGCTAAGCCACGCGGGCCGGGCCAAACATGAAGGCCGGGGTCTGCCATGACCCTTTCCCTCCGCCTTAGCCACACACTACGCAACAACTCACGACCTCTCACCGTCCAGGCCCCTGGGAGGAACGGGGAGGGACCGAGTCCCGCCAAGCGCGCCTGCTTTGACAAGAGCAGACATGCCGCACTGACCCCGCAAGGACCGAGGGGACAACAATCACCTTTGCCCGGTCAGACGTCATTCCTGCGCCACGCAGCGAAGACAAGACAACATTGCCGAGCGGTGACGGCCAGTACGGAGACCCACCATCCAAATACGGCCCGACAAGATATATGTACAATTCCTCCCACTACGGGATGGGATCCACAACGGTGGCCTTGACTTAGAGGCCACCAAAGCAAGCGAGGACCATGATCTAGGAGCTCGGGATCGTGGTCACCAACTCCACGGACAGCAAGACGATCGGCGACCCGGGGATGGCTACCAACTCCTTTAAGATGCCCTCGGATGATCAGGAGGCGACGACGAAGGCCACGGCGAGACCATGTCGTGCAGGACAGTTGGCGAAACACCACCATACCCACAGTGCCACCATAACCGGCACTGTAGCACCATGCCACACCATGTCGCGATGTGGGCATAAGACCATGACGACAGCCACGCCAGGACATGCACCACAAGACGGCGTTACTTGTAAGCCAAGTTAGCTAGGACCCTCCCTCAGGCTCACGACCCCTCGGTCGGGAGAACCTTCTTTTTTGTATGTGACCTGGCCTTGGACTCTATATAAGGGCAGCCAGGGCACCCTTCCCAGACATTATCTTCACAATCTTTGGACTCTCGAAGCTTTCATTCGGGCAGTCCGTCTCTTAGTTCTAGCTCTCCTACCTCTTCCACCATTCTTGCACCCCCATTGTAAGAACTTCAGAGCATTCAAACGAGGAATACACACTCAATCATCTCTGAGATTGGACATAGGGCTCCGGCCTGAACCGGTATAACTCCTAGTGTCTTTTGATGCTACCGTCGTCTTCCTGGAGCAGCGCGACATTCGTATAAATTCACTAGTCGGTCTACAAAACACCCACAGGCTGAGACTAGAAAACAAAAACAAGAGCTCCTTAAGAAGTTTGATGTGTTTAAATAGAAGAAAAGATATGTCTCGACATGAGAGAAAAGGAAAGGATTCAAACCATTCTAGGTAGTTTAGAGCCTATTTGGAGAATGGAAGAGGTGAAGGTGCGACAAAGATCTAGAGATAGAGATAGATATCAAGAGGGAGATCAGAATACAACATATTTTCAGGCTATTCCTAATCAAAGAAATAGAAAGAAAAGGATTTCTGGGTTAGAAAGGTCAAGATGTTGGATCGAAGAAAATAGTAAATTAGTAGATGATGCTATGGACTTTTACAAGTCCTTGTTTGGTCAAGAGGAATTGAGTGAGGTTAGGCTAGGTGGAGACTTTTTGGGAAGAGGTAGAAAAGGTGACCTCTATTGAAAATAATAAGCTCTTGGAGGCTGATTTCACATAGGAGGAAGTGAAAGAGGCTGTATTTGGCTCTTATGCCGAAGGTGTTCTAGGCCTGATGGCTTTTATTTTCTATTTTACCATATCTTTTGGGAGCTCATTAAAAAAAGATTTGATGGGTTTGGTGAATAGTTTTGAGAAACGACATTTGAATCTGGACCGACCGAATTATGCCCATGATTACTTTAATCCCAAAAGACCGGGAGGCAAAAACTCTAAAAAGGTTCAGGCGTTTTAGTTTGATAAACTGTAGTTTTAAATTTTTTTCAAAAACTTTTGAACAACAGACTAGTGGTGGTGGCTGATGGATTGATAGCCTCAAACCAAACTGCATTCATAAAAGGCAGATATATCTTGGAGACTGTGGTGGCTGCCCAGGAAATAATTCATGAGATGCACCAAAATGAAGAAGTTGGTGCAATTCTTAAATTAGACTATGGGGTGTTTGGCAAAGCTCCACGTAGCCAGATCTAAAAAATAACTCTGCTCCCAATATGTTGTGATACATGTATGCCTGAGCGATATATAACGTTAAAATAAAAAGAAGTCACCTTAGATATCACGGCCAAATTCAAATGATACTAGTTAAATAATGTTATGTCATATCCAAATTACTCCCTCCGTCTCAGATAAAGAGTCGCTATGAGAATCGTGTTGGTCAAACTTTCTCAATTTTGACTAGGTTTGTAGGAAATGCGTGCAACATTTATATCTCGAGACAAGTTTATTATGAAAGTATATTCAATGATCTATCTAATGGTACTAATTATGTACCATAAATATTAATATTTTATTAAATATATTTGGTCAAAGCTAAAAGTTGTTGACTTTTTGGGAAGTAAGAATGACTCTTTTTATGAAACAGAGGGAGTACATGCTAATCAAATTATATCATGCCCAAATTGCAAAAATAAAAATATTTACCATATCCAATAGATCGTGCATGCACCAATTAGATCTAGAAAAAAGATTTTTGCATCTAAACTTTCCTTATTTAGCCTATTTTATAAAATTTAAAATTAAATAAATATTTATTTCATCTATTATCCCCTAGAAAGTAATAGATGATATTAACCTTTCAATCTAATTAAATGAAAGGTGCACGGTTAGGTTCACAGTTAATTTTTTTGCAAGACACAGACACAGACGCTCACATACACGAGCGTACACTTACCCCTATGCTTAGCAGCCATGTTCCCGATCCAGTCCCCCATTCTCAGAACGGGAACAAGAACTTGGGGTATCATTTTATAACGTGAGAACGAGAACATTCGCGTTTCCGGAATGTAGACGTTTCCGAAACGTGGAACACGGCATTCCCAGGCTGCTAAGCCCCTATGAGCACTTCCGAAGAACTTAGTTAGACCGATAAATCTTTGGACCGATAAATCTCGAGATTGACGAAGTCACTACATGCACCTCGTTTTCAATGGGCACGTCGCCTATCACTAAAAGAATAGCGACATTAAATCCCGGAATAAATCTAGGTTAATGCAAGGACCCGTGTCACGTCGGTGACTTGAACCCGAGTGGGTAAGTTGCATCACAAAGAACCCAACCAACTGAGCTATACTTAGTTCACAGTTATTTTGGAGTTCCACAACAAAGCTACGGTATTAGGTGCATCATTTTTTAGTTACTTTTCTTTAACGTATGCTCAGTTTGTAGTATTTACAGTTTGTTCAGATAGCATGATGAATTTGAATTGTTGAGGATGCCTCCTGTTACTAACAGAAGATGCAGTAGAGTCGGCATCCAGATCATAAACGCCTCCATGTCCTGTTGTTGTACAAAGATGCAACAGAAAACAGTTAGATCTGAACAAACTCCTCCATTCCGAGATAGCATGATCAAATTGTTGAGAATGCATGTCTCCTATTGCCGATGCAGTAGACGGCAACCTGATCCTAATACATGCCTCCATTCTGAAATCAACACAGAGGAGAAAAACTAATAATAATAAGAGTTAAATACACCAATGGTCTATTAATTTATACGGGGTTTCATTATTTAGGTCCATCTCAACTCTAAAAGTGAAAGAGCAAGAACACAGTCAAATACTGATACGATGGATGCGATGAGGTGCACAGAAAGAGAAACAACGCAATCAAATAAAGAACAAAAAATATTTTAAAATAAGGTAAATTCAAATATTATAGTGAAAACAAAAACTAGCTGCTCGAGCTTTTTGCACGGACGGTCTTGATAGTTTTGCAAAACCATACTGTTTATTTAATACTTCAAAGTTACATTTCATCCAAACACGGACTAAGATTATATATAACCTTCATCATTACATTTATTAACAAACAAAGTATGTATCGACGATGGAAGGTGATACAGGTTGGAAGGCGTGATTTCGGCGGTGACATTGAAGTAGGTGAACGCCGCCGCCCACCGGCGGTTGTCCTTGAGCCTGTGCACGGCGACTGTGTCCGGCCAGAAGTTGTCCACATCCCAGTGGACGTCGTACATCCGGGGCTTGAGGTTGTACCTGTTCTTTCCCCGGCCTCCGACGTTGAGCCACTTGCCGAGGAGTCGGTCCTCGTGGCCGTGCGTGTCGTTGCGCCGCAGAATCTCCTCGTTGTTGGACACCCACTCCATGATGTCCCATGACACGACGTACCCCATGCCGTGCATGAACGGCACGGGCTCATCGCTGACGGGGAAGCCACGGCCGAGGTACATGTCGACGCGAGGCTTGGTACGGAGCTCCTCCACGAGCACGGCCACGCGCATGTACGTGTCGTCGTCGGCCTTCATCACGTAGTCGTAGGGCGCGTACGTCTTGCCGTCGTTCATGTTCTCGGCGCAGTCCAGCACGACGATGTCGCCGTGCCGCTTGATCTCCAGAGCCACCAGCACCGCGTCCACAGGGTCGGTCACGTTGCAGAACACGAACCGGACATCCACCGGTGCCGCAACGGTGACATCTGTGGCAGCACGCCGAGGACATAGGACACGGGGGCCATCGGAGTTGACGTGGGGAGGGCGGAGAGATGGTAGTACGAAGACAACGGCTAGGAGCGCAATAGGGGCGAGGAAGAGGCAGGAGGAGCGTGACTTCATGATTGTTGGCGTGGTGTCTACCCTATACCTTGTGCCCTTTTTATATATTTCCCAAAACATTTGACAACAGGATTATACATTTTTCTCTGTTATGATCTATATATCTACTAGTGGTGGTACGTATACTGCTATAGAACATGCAGTTACTGTCAGACCATTACTGCCAATGATAAGAGTATCATTACCAGTTCATAAGCAAAATGGACATTCACCCTGTTTGTTTCGCTGGATCAGCAGAATCAGCAGCCATCCAGCAGTGTTTTTCTCTCACAACAAACCAGCGAAACGAACAGGGTGATTATCGTTAGATATCTTAGTTGATAGGCAACTGCCGGCTGGTGTGAAAAAAATGACAGTGTTAGTATCACACTGACGAGTTCTAATCCAAACC
Source organism: Saccharum spontaneum (assembly GCA_022457205.1). NCBI lineage: Eukaryota > Viridiplantae > Streptophyta > Magnoliopsida > Poales > Poaceae > Saccharum > Saccharum spontaneum. The sequence goes on along the minus strand of CM039585.1, from coordinate 48,874,641 downwards.
GGTAGTGATGTTGCCTCCAGACTTGAGTTAACTCGGACCTCAGGTCCGGCCCTCCAAACCAGCTAAGTCTGGCTACTCTCGATTCCGGTTCCACCCCGCCACCACCACCCCCACTCCCCCCCACCCCCCGATCTACTGTCTCTCCCGGTTCCCTCGTCCAACGCCTGACGGCGGCGGCCCCTGGTGGCGCGGCGGCTTGAGGCCTGGCGGTGGCAACCGCTTGAGAGTGCTTGATGCCTCGTTGTGGCCCCCGACGGTAGTGACTGCTCAGCTCACAGGCCACCGGGTTCGCGGTGGCCCCTGGTCTCAACATCATCAATATTGTCCACATCCTCACCAATAGCACATACAAGAGCGTCGAGCATAGGGTGGTCTACGCCGAGAGGGGTCGCATGACAACCATCATATTCCAAGACGCCTCCGTCGGTGGGTTGGTGACGCTGCTCCCGGAACTCCTCAAGGGTGACAAGGCGCCGTGGTACAAATCCATCCCAAGATTTGAGGTCACACTAGTACATAAAAGATTTTTAAGAAACACATCCATTTCCTATCAGAGGCGGTTAAACTAGCATGCCACCTCTAACGTTGCCGGGCACCACTGTAGCTCTATGACCGTCGCTGAAAATCCATTTTCTGGGGTGGTTCCATTAAAAAATCCACTTCTAAAAATGTATCCATTTACAGAGGCGGTTCCTTTAGGAGAACCGCCTCCGAAAATGCTATTTTCAAGGACGGTTGCTTATGTTAACGTCTCTAAAAATAAGTGATTTTCAGAGACGGTTCTCTTAAGACAACCGCAACGAAGACTTGATTTTCAGAGGCGGTTGACTAAGTCAACCATCCTTAAAAATAGCTACAACACAAATAAATTCGTACCTTTTTTAATTGAATCAGATGAAGACAAAGTTCATATGAAAATTGTAGAGCTCGACGGGATCTAAAACTTTGTAGTTGATAAAAATTTTGTTTAAGATCATTTAGGGTTCCAAATATATAAATTAAGTCTTAGATTTTGAATTTTAATTATTTGAATTTTTCAAATGACCTTGGATGGAGAAATGTTCTATATGAAAGTTGTAGTGCTTAACGAGATCTAAAATTTTGTAGTTGAAAGTTTTCTCATTTAAGATTGTTTATATGTTAAAATATTGTTTATAAGATTTGTACATATTAGTATAAATAGACAGCATCGTAGAACAAGACAGAAGAGATTGTGTGGTGCAGTGGTAGGGGATGAGGCGCGTGAAGAAGATGTCGTGGATTCAAATCTCGGTCTCTGCACTTATTCAAAATGAGTGAAAAATAAATCTTATGAGCCGAGGGTTGCTCCTCAGGCCTTTTGGCCATATTAAAAAATATTTTTTTCTTATTTTTATTAGACTCTAAATGATTTTTAAAAAATTCTGAAAATTATTTTTAGGGGCGGTTGACTAAGTCAATAGTCTCTGAAAATCATTTTTAGTTATGGTTGTCTTAAGAAAACCGTCTCTAAAAATTAATTTTTAGGGGCGGTTTTAAAACCGTCTCCGAAAATCATTTATTTTTATAGTCGGTGTCATTGTAACGGTTATTCAAACCGCATCTGTAAACCGATTTTAACCGTCTCTAAAAATCTTTTCTGTACTAGTGTCAGGTTCAGTGCCCTAGACAAAAGGATAGGATTCTCGATTCGTTGCTTGCTTGTATGGATTCACTGCACATCGATTCCCTGCTTACTTATATGGATTCACTGCTTGTATGGGTGGATCCGGTGCAGGAGTGGGGGCAGAGCTCCCCGGCGTGGGGGCAGGCGGCGGCGATCTGCGGAGGTCCTCGATGAGCGTGCTGGTGTTTTTTTTCTTTTTTTTTGTTTTGTGAAATAGGCATCACTCTTGGGTAGATAGTCGATAGGGAAAAGTTATGTGTATCACTATCAATTGCAACACTGCTAGTTCAAAATACGATACTGAAAACCGGTTTAGAACCGCCGGTGAGTGCAGTTTGTGGTGTAGCGACTCGTGTCTACACAAAACAAAAACCTTTTTAAGGGATGAATAGCAATAAACTTTTCAAAAAATATCATTAAATGTGACACGTACGTTTTTAGCGAAAAACCACGGCCTGGAGGTACCAGTACCACTGGGTGTTATGTTAAGAAAAAACAAAAGCTACACATTCTATAGGTGGTACAATCTTTTGTAGAGGAGGTACCACTCGGTGTTGTGTTAAGAAAATCAAAGCTATACATTCTATAGGTGGTACTATCCTTTCTACAAACAATATCTTGTCAGATGGACTTTCCATTGATCTAACCATTCAGAAGCTGGCAGCTCGAGCCACACTACACTATCCTATATCAAAAATAAATATCAGAAAAAACTAATGAACTAAAAACTATATAATAACTCCAAAGTATAATCAGAACAATGCAAATAACACGTTAATCTCACTTGAAAACTAATAGATTAGAAAATATTAACCTCACTCGAAATGAGAAGAACATGATAAATAACTCGTTTATTTTTTTGCTAATAAACTAGAAATAATGCATCCCAGAATACCCCCACCACATTCTACTCATTAAATCATTATCAATATGTCAAATAATAGGGAATTACTAATTCAGGTGCCTAATAAATTTTAGCTTCTTTTCAGACGATGACTATTGCATATATTTTGTACTAAAGTTACAGCTTTAGTTCATTGCAATTTATGTTGACATAATCTACAATTTTCGGTTCTGAGAATAAAAAAACCGTTGGACAAAACCACAAACCCAACAAAATCTAATCCGTGTAGCTACAAAAACAATTAACAATTTACAATTATTTCTATAGTTAGACAAGGACAATAATTTAATATGTTATGTACAAAGATAAATAATAAATCACAAAATATAACAATTTACTTGTATTAGTTGGCTGTGTAAGAGCGTTGTCTGAAATCATCTTAAAATTTAGGCACCTCAAATGTAAAAGAAATGAAAACAATATGGTCCAAGATATGGTTGTCTTAAGACTTGGAAATCAAACCTTGCTTTAAAAAAAATGATTCGTAGAGGCGCCTTGTTTTCCAACAACCCGTAGAAATACACAGCCACGTCTATGAATAGTTGATTTATACGGATGGTTAGGGCCGTGCTATAATCCTGTGTACAGTAGTAGTGACTGGGTGGGCGTGTACTAGCGCTCGGTCGCTAGCAGATGACGACGGGCGACGGTTTGTTTATGACTTTGTCAGCCATGCAGCTTCTAGCCAATCCATGCTCGACAGACTGATAGGATCGCAGCAACTTGGTGTCGTACGATGCGATGTACAGGCTCATGCAGCTCTGTGCTGGGGCACATCATTCATGCCTAGGTAGTGACGTAGGGACTGTTTGGAGTTTGGACTCACCCAGGTCGACGAAAATGAACGCCTGGCTCCAGTCGCCGAACTTGCGTGGGCTTATGGTAGAGATATTGTGATTATAAATATTTATTTTAATCTTATAAATCTAGAAAAAGTATAATGTAAATCGTTAGCATTATAAAAAAATCATTAAGAGTTCAATTACTCATATACATTGCCGTTTAAACACACATTAATGTTTTATTCTCTCTTATCACTTTTCTCTAACACAGGCTTCCAACCAAACAGACTCCCTAACTTGCCTGATCGGGCAGATTTCATCAGATTTCCAGGCAACTTTTAGGCAACATTTTTTACCAGGCAGGTTGTCCAAGTTTCCACCTCGGATGAAAATAGTTCTTTTTTAAAAAATGGGTTTGGATTTCTGGACAACGATTTGCAGAGACAGAGCTGCCTCTACAAATCAACTTCTATAGACGGCTCCTACTCCCAACCACCCATAAAAAATCTGATTTCTTGTGTTATAGCAGAATTCTCATAAAAATGAGGATTCTAGTATAAAAAATAGACTATTCTTGCAATAGGACTTACAACCTCTACCTAACCTTGTACAAAATTCCCATATAAATGGGTTTAGGACTGGTACATGGTATTAACAAGAGTGTGAAGGTTTTCATTCTATAAATTTTTCTAAAATATAAGCTTCATTTCATTGTATAGACGGCTAGATAACCGCCTCTACGAATCGTTGATTTGTAGTGGTGGAGAGTAGAGGCGGCTGTATAGAGGCTTCGCAGCCTCCTCTAGAAATTCTCTCAGCAGCAGTGTATGTGGATCAGGATAAACTAGAGGCAGGAGAAGCGTGACTTCATGCTTGTTGGCGTGCTATCTATTCTATACCTTGTACAAGTTGGTACCCCTTTTATATATTTCCCAAAACATTTGACACAAGGATATATATTATTCTCAGTTATCTATCTACTAGTGAGTATGCACACATCGTTTAGTATACACACTACTACAGAACAAGCAATTGCCATCGGACCATCACTGCCAAAGGTTTAAAACTGATAATGATGAGAGTATCACTACCGATAATGATGAGAGTATCCTCCTTTCAAGAAACAATATCTTGTCAAAAGGACTTCCCATTGATCTAACCATTCACAAGCTGGCAGCTGGAGCTACACTACACTACCCTATATCAAAAATAGATATCAGAAAAAAGTAATGAACAAAAAACATAATGGTCATTCTCATACATGGGACAAGGAAGGCAGTACAGTGGGATTAATACACTACATAGAAGGATAACATGTTAATAACCAGTCATTCTCTTCAAAGTTCAGAACTGGATGCCTACGACAACAACTCGGTGTTATGTTAAGAAAACCAAAGCTATACATTCTATAGGTATCCTGTCGAAAGGACTTCCCATTGATCTAACCATTCAGAAGCTGGCAACTGGAGCTACACTACACCACCCTATATCAAAAATAAATATCAGAAAAACGCAATGAACAAAAAACATAATGGTCATTCTCATATATGGGACAAGGAAGGCGGTACAGTGCGTGGGATTAATACAGTACATAGAAGGATAACATGTTAATAACCAGTCATTCTGTTCAGAAGTGGATGCCTATTATACGACAACAACACGATAGGTGCTTGTAACTTACTTCTCAGAGAAAAGCTACTGATAATCAGACAATACATGGTTTTGGCCACTCCAACTCCAAGCATGCTCGTCTTGCACATGTCTTTCTATACTAGTACTTGATCCTACATACTCCTGTAGTATCGGAAAGGTTCCTACAGCACACCTAACACCTAACAAGCTAAGAGCTTTGCTTGCTCCTACAGCACACCTAACAAGCTTGCTTGCTTTAGCCTCTAGGCGTGGTCGAGTCTACAGATCTCAAATCGCTAGCCTCAGGTCCTCCTGGTGTGGGCGCGCACAAAATAACTGAGGCAACTGTTCCTACACATGATGGATAGCAATCACTCAGCACTGTTTGATGATTAATCATGTGTGACAAGATGAATGCGAGACTATCTATTCGACGCATATTATTGACGCGTTTACAAGCGTACCAGATTTACCACGGTTGAGCCTATAACTTGAGGGCCTCACCTCTTAAAATTATTTTAGAAGGTAAATTCCACACGTCGTTGGAATAATGGAGATACTCTATTCGAACTTGTTGGAGATAGAGTTGGGCTTCATTACGAGAGATATTCCTTGGAGATAGAATCGTGCATGTGGTTAAAAATCATATTCTAATCTAATCTAATGTCATAGTACAGGCCAAGACGAGAGAACCCATGAAGACGAACAGGCCCAGGAAGCGAAACACCAGAGTCACAAGCCCAGAATGGAGTACGTAGACGGACCCAGCTGCGTCTGGAGAGTCGTTGTGTTCCTAACAGCTGTAATAGCTACATCAGAGAGGGGAGAGGAGAGGAGGAAACTCGACTTGGTTGTTGCCGGAGAAATTGGCGGCGAGCTGCGGCTCGAGTTGGCCGGCCGCAACCTTGCCCACCGGAGCTCGTAAACTCCATACTATCCAGTTCTAAGTGAGATTCCTAGTAGTACCCATTTAGTATCGTGACATCTAAGTCTGTGTTACTTATTGAGGGGCGACGCCAGGCCTCCGCCTGCCGCTGCCCTTTGGCCAAGGGGTTAGGCCAGCAGCTTACAACATCAGAACCCTTGCTGCACAAGGCCGTTCCGAGTTGTTGATGATTGATCTGAGCCGTGCAAAGAGCAAGACGTCCGAGCCGGGATTGTTCGCTCGTCGCAACGAAGACGCGCGAGTCGGGACTGGTCTCCTCGTTTCGACAAAGATAAAAGTCAAGACACGCACTACAGGAAAACGTCTCTTTGCCGACTGCTTGCCCCGGTCGGCAAAGGCAAAAACCCAGTCGGCAAAGGCTTTGCCGACCGCAAAGCCACGTGGCAGTCGGCAAAGAACAGTCGGCAAAGCCTGGGTCGGCAAAGGCGGATTTGCCGACTGCCACGTGGCACACAGTCGGCAAAGCCTTTGCCAACTGCCACGCCAGCAGTCGGCATAGCCACGTGGCGCCGTCAGCCCTGACGGCAGGCTTTGCCGACTGCTGGTTTCTCGGCAGTCGGCAAAGAATTTTTTTTCAAAAATTGTTTGCCGACTGGCCGCCAGCTTGGCAGTCGGCAAAGAAAGAAAATATTTTTTTTTGAAATGTTCTTTGCCGACTGCTTTCGGAGTTGCAGTCGGCAAAGGTTTGACCTCTTTGCCGACTGCCTCCCATTGCAGTCGGCAAAGACTCTGTCCTGGGTTTTTTTGCCCAGCTTTGCCGACTGTCAGGCTGTACCATGTCACAAAAACATACAGTGAGCCTCATAGCAGAGGTTAAAAAAAGGATTGCCAACAAAATAACATTCATGAGAGAGCACAGCGGAAAAAGTATTGTTTGTATTTGATGACTGGTTGCAATGAATGGGTTCTAGACTTGTATAGCATTTCAGTAAGGCAGCAACAATTGCATGAACAGAATGAACATTTAGGCTAACTGGAAACGGAAGAATGACAATCTGTAAGAAGTATCCTAACTCCTCAATATATGTAGATTGCACCCTGGAAAATAATAACAAATGGAAGCAGTGTGTATCATGTAAAATCAAATCCGTGTAGTCCGTGTAGTCCGTTGGAACCTGATGGAAAGGAAATAAGCACAAAACCATGCATATGTTCCAAAGAAAGGCAACAAATTGCATAGTGTGTAAACCTTGAAATCACATATTCAGAGAATTAAGGATGAAATCTGTGTACTAAAAGTATGCAGCAGGAATGTTTGGAGGCAGGATGACTGTTTGCAGAGGTTGGGGATTGACCTAAACATCAGAAACATTGAAAGGAACCTGCAAACTAATGGTATCATCATGCTGAAAAAATCAGATGCTAAAATCATTGCCTGAAAAAATTGAATTGCCTTTTGAGCAGTTGTACTTTCTCTGCATCATCAATGGGAGATGGCATCTATTGGTTTCATGAATCAATTTATCACCGAAAGGAGATGACCTATGTGCATACTGTGTATATTTTAGATGGCAGCTCATAGTAGGCAAACAAAAAATATAGCAAAAAATATGTTTTATGACTGATCTTGGCAGCTGGCAAAGGACCTGTATTCTTTGTCCTATCTTGAAATGAAAGTAATTGGTAGATGTAGAGGATAAGGCTAAACTGACAGAAGTAACTACTGCTCACCTGCTAGTCTGACAGTGGATGACATCTCTATTGAAAATGAAGATCTGTAAATTGGCACCCAAAAAATCGAAGCTTAGGCATAGATCTATCTTGAAATGAAACTAATTGGTAGATGTAGAGGATAAGGCTAAACTGACAGAAGTAACTACTACTCACCTGCTAGTCTGACAGTGGATGACATCTCTATTGAAAATGAAGATCTGTAAATTCACACCCAAAAAATCGAAGCTTAGGCATAGATCGGAATACAAATAGCCAAATAGCATAGGTTAGGGTTTGGGCACTCTCTGGTTTGACGCAGCAGTAAGGGAATAGAAGGGGTGGGCAATATACATCAAGCTACATCTAAGACATAAGTCCAAAATGACAAACAACATAGCCCTTTCATCGTCTTGAACATTCATATCAAGCTAAGAAATAGAGTTGTAGCTACCCCTAAACATTACTGAGGCTTTTCACTTCACTGAGACATCCTCAGTGACCACACGATTAAGATCTCTGAAAGCAGCAACCTGCAACCAAAATCAGTCAAAGATATAAAGATTAGAGTTACCTCTAGGTTCATGCATATAATAACTCGCTCATGCTTTTAAGTTTTATTTATTCAGCATCAAATACAAAATCAAGTTTCCATTCAACAGCAGGTCACAAGTTTAATCCAACATTAGATGAGTACAACCATCATAAATTCTTAGCCTAAGAATTTGGCAAGCTAAAAGAATTAATTGCATCAGGTTACTGATCTTTATACACTTGTCTCCCTAAAAATGACACACATGTGGAATATTAACTCACTAGTTCACAACACTTGTTGAACGGAAATTGCTGAAAAATTGTACTCATGTCTGGACAGTACTGAACTTCCAATTACCAGAGATTTATGCAGGCTTAAAATCTGCCATGCTTGTTTTGCAGAGGCCTAAAGCTGAGCAGAGAACATAGAAGCATACTTGGTTTGCAGTAGCTGCAGTAGAGGTAGCACATAGCAGAGCACACCAGCAGAGGCCTGCGCAAAAGTAACTGTATCATCAATTGAATCAAACATACAATGTAACAGTGACCTGAAAAAATTTAGGAAAAGATATAAAATAATATGTAACACAAAAAATCATCACCAACTCAGTGCTAATCTTCCATGCACAAAAATCAATAGCAATCAATCAAAAGGAAAAGCTACTCAGGAAAATAAAAGCTAGTAAAGAAAATGAACTGTACTATAGCAGCTTCATTTTCTATATATATATGAAGAGTAAGGTTTATATAGAGAAAATAAAGATAACAGTATGTAGAGAAAAAAAACTGCAGACTAATTGTAGAAAACAAATTAAAGTAGAATACTTTTTCTGACACTAATGAAAGCTTACAGGTCTGTTCATCCATGGTAAGAGAAAAGGTGTTAACTTCCAATTGATATTAGGGTATGAAACTAGTGCTCTGGTGGTGTTTAGTTTTTCTGTTAATCTTCCCACTTAAATCTGAATGGATCAATAAGAATTCAATCACTAGGGCTGCAATTTAATCTATTTAGCAAATATATACCATTACAGGGTATCAATTACTAAAATTCAAAGACAGATTCATTTTCCTCCCAATTAGGCATAATCATTTTCTAAAAAATTAATCCCACAAATACATAGTGCCATTTCAGAAATAATGGTACAAGTACATAAGCTAGGGACTTTTTAAACTATTTACCTTGTTGTACATTGAGGGTGTTATATTAGCAGCTAGCAGTTAGTTGCTACCTGCAGTCCTGCACGCATCATATATGAATATATATCATTTCAGACATAAATATTAAACATGTATCCATTATTGCAAGAGGCTTCATTTTGAACATTTATCCATTACTATAAGAAAAATGGTCTTCTCAGAAAATCATTAATGAATGTACACTATCAGTTTGGATGTAGCAACTTGTGGATACAAAATATGAGATCATACAAGAATCATCATTGTTTTCCTATAATTTGTTATACTATCTATTCTAGTAGTGGCTCAGTTTGTATAGTACAAAAAAGTTTAGAATTTACAGCTTAAGTAGAACAGGACTGCAAAATGAAAAATGATACAAAATTGTTTCCAGTAAAATATAACTTGCAGTATTTCAATCAATAGGTTCTTGGCATGCAGGGATACTACTCTTAAGAAAAATAACAGAAGCCAAAAGCATCTGAGCACAAGGCACAACGTAAACGAAATTTCTTCCAATATTTTTTCCTAGACATGGAGCATAGCGATTATACATATACTATCAACTATCAAGCAAATCCATTACCTATAGGCAGAATACACAAATCTAAGGGAGAGAGATGATCTCACCACGAATGTGAGCAGGCCTGAAGGGGCCGACGGCCAGTGGAAGGCGCGGTCGGCAGGCTACGGAAGATGAGGATCCCGGCAGCCTGAAGATGCGCGTGCATCTGCCGGAGGGGGGCGGAGCCACGCTGGGCCGGGCAGAAGGGCCGCGCAGGGCACGGCGTCAAACCGAAGGGAGGCGCACCAGGCCGAGCCGAAGAACGCGCGTGGCACTGCGTCGCCTTGCTCTGCAGCAATCCTCCACCACTCTCCGGGCCTCCTCCTCGCCGGATCCATCCAGATCGAGTACCCTATGGCCGGATCCATCCAGATCGAGTACCCTATGGCCGCAATCTTCCAGATCCACGCACTCTAGAAGGGAGCGTGCGGCCATGGCTATCTCGGCCGACACACGCCACAGCCAGCAATGCGCGACCATGGTGGGGGGGTGCGAGGTCGCCGCCATCCCCAGCGGAGCGCAGCCCGCCACGCCGGCAGTCAAGGAGCAGGGAGCGTAGGCCAAGGATGGAAGGGAGCAGTGACGACCCAGTGGGGAAGGGAGTAGAAGCGGCCGCAGCGTCCGAGGGAAACGACGAGGCTGATGGAGTCGGGTGGGATGGGTGCCGGGCGTGGGATCTAGGTTGCGCGTGTGTCGAGTTTGTTTTTTCTTTTCATTTCTTTTTTTTTGCATGACTTTGTATGCGTTTCCTTCTTTTTTTCAAAAATATATATACACACACATGTTGTATACACACGTATGTATTTCTTCTCCCCATTCTTTAGTTTTATTATTCCAAATATATATACACATGCGTGTGTGCATATATACATATCAGTACACATATATTCAGAATAAATTAGATTTCTACACTAATTTAATTAATTGAATAGCACGTAAATTAAAAATAAGATATACGTCTATACATAAATGTATTTTAATGTAATTATTATCTTAATACCTAAATCAGCACACATTTATATTATAACATCTATTTACTGTTATTCACATATACATACAAGTGTATATTTATTTTTTTGTGTACTACTGGAAGCTTTAAGACCTGCTAGCCTTTGGATCCGGTAGAAACATGATATGGACCGTTTGAGGGCAACCGGCCTGAAGAGGGGAAAGGAGCCGGGCTGGACCGCTTTGGCGAGAAGGGCCGCCGGGGAGGGCGCGCACGGCCGCCGGGGAGGGGGCGCGCGGCCGCCGGGGAGGGCGTGCGCGGCCGGGGGAGGAGGAGGAGATCCGCCGGCGCGGGGGAGAGGGAGGGGAGGGGCGCGGGGGAGGGGGAGGGCGCGGGGGGATGCGCCGGCGGCCGGCCGGGCGACAGCGTTGACGGCGGGGGCGGCCTGGGTGGCGGCGGCGGGCAAGCGGGTTATTTGGGGCAGGCGGGCGGGATTTTGGGGAGGGGAGGGCGGGCCGAGCGGATAAGGCGACGTTTTTCTTTTTTTTATTTTTTCCCTTTGCCGACTGCCAGCATGTGACGCAGTCGGCAAAGGTCTATTTTTTTCAAAAAAATTATTTTTTTAATTTTTTTAAAAAATACTTTGCCGACTGCTCTGCTCCCTAGCAGTCGGCAAAGGTTATTTTTGATTTTTTTCTCAGAAATTCTTTGCCGACTGCCATCCTCCCTGGCAGTCGGCAAAGGCTCTTTGCCAACTGCCACTGATGGCACTCGGCAAAGAATTAATTTTTTTTTTTGATTTTCGATCCCTTTTTTTGTGTTGCCTTGCTACAGTAAGTACATGATATATTTCAAGTTTGGGGTCATTTTGATTTATTTTGCTATATTCCATTGATTTTTGCTGTTTCTTTGATTTTTTCCGGCAGCTCTAGATTTGAACTGCAGGTATATGAAATAATGGAATCCGGCGATTCAGAAAATGATATTCATGATGTTTGGAGCATGTTGAGGCCGTGTGCGGGGCCTCGCGTGAAATTTTGACCGTGTTGGTGTCGGAACACGCCGAGGCACGCGCGTGAAAAGTGTTTTTAAATTTTATAAAATCGAAACGGAGTCCGAAAATGACGAAACTTGACGACGTGTCTTGTCATCGCATGCGGAGGCTGTGGTAAAAATTTGAGAAATTTTCGAGCAAGTGGCGACGTCGGGTGGCTAAAACCTGGACATCTCCACATGTGATAACAAGTTAGCCACCCGATGTTAGTCTAGGTTTTAGCCACCCGACGTCGCCACTTGCTCGAAACTTTCTCAAATTTTTACCACAGCCTTCGCATGCGATGGCAAGACACGTCGTCAAGTTTCGTCATTTTCGGACTCCGTTTCGATTTTATAAAATTTAAAAACACTTTTCACGCGCGTGCCCCGGCGTGTTCCGACACCAACACGGTCGAAATTTCACGCGAGGTCCCGCACACGGCCTCAACATGCTCCAAACATCATGAATATCATTTTCTAAATCGCCGGATTCCATTATTTCATGTACCTGCAGTTCAAATCTAGAGCTGCCGGAAAAAATCAAAGAAACAACAAAAATCAATGGAATATAGCAAAATAAATCAAAATGACCCCAAACTTGAAATATATCATGTACTTACTGTAGCAAGGCAACACAAAAAAACTAGGATCGAAAATCAAAAAAAAATTAATTCTTTGCCGACTGCCATCAGTGGCAGTTGGCAAAGAGCCTTTGCCGACTGCCAGGGAGGATGGCAGTCGGCAAAGCCTGCACCTTTGCCGACTGCTGACGGAGTGGCAGTCGGCAAAGGTGACGGTGTGGATGGCGTCAACCATGGCCTGCCTTTGCCGACTGTAATTCTTTGCCAACTGCCTGGCAGTCGGCAAAGCCATGGCTTTGCCAACTGCCTGGCAGTCGGCAAAGAATTGCAGTCGGCAAATCCTGCTTTGCCGACTGCAGAAAATTCCAGTTGGCAAAGGGACCTCTTTGCCGAGTGTCGAAAAAAAACAGTTGGCAAAGAAAATTGCAGTCGGCAAAGAGCCAGTTTCCTGTAGTGACGAGAGACGAGGATGCCTCGTTTCGCTATAAAAATAATATCGACGCCAAGAGACTGTCAATTTGGTCATATGAGCAAGCATTGTCCAAGCAGACTTATGTCATGCCGAGAGCTACCATATATGATTTTACAATCACATATGTCTAGTACTGACCAGGAGAAATCATGGCCGAAGTGCCGACGAGTGTGTGCATGTGTCTCTCTGCATACATATATTATTTTATTTGTCTCTGTTCAGTTTTCGACCAAACAAGCACGCTTCAACATGTAAAAAAACAAAAGTCCCCTCGAGGGCATAACCGAGAGCAATTTCTGTTGGCTGGCTAACTAGGCCATTCCAACTGCTCCAACATAAATCGCTGCACGGCCAACTTTCAGGACGACGCCATGAAAATCATAACATACGACAATAAATTTATACATTTTCTGCAAGAAAAATATAGTAGAGCAATCCGCTCATGTCCAGGCCCACACAGTGAAAAAAAAGGGCGATACAGCCCAACATAGGGCACATCAATCTCAATTCCATAGATAGGTTCTCCATTTCCGTCTATCTCGAAGGCCACCGACGCATATGGCAAGCCACACTGAGCTAGCACAGACTATAGCGGGGGCAGATATAATACGTGCTTCTATCTTGCAGTGATAGATGCGAAAAGGAAATCAGAGTTTTTTTTTGTTTTCAATGTAATCCTTTAAGGAAGAAAAAAACACAGCACAAGCACAACAGCGCCCAAGGCAGAAAGAAAAGGAAAAATTATCAGCATGTCAGTCACATCTATACAAAGCGGAAACAAAAGAACTCGCTCTCCTCCTCTATTTCTTCTATAAAAATCCATAGGACCATACAAAAATGTCAATACAAACTTTGCTACATTATGTATAGCTATATACAATATATATGCGGCTACACTGCAAATAATGGTTACGGAGGAAATACAAACGAAGTTTTTTTTTAAAGCTTCGTGATTTTCCAGACTCAAACATGTAACTTTTGCAAGTTAAAAGATATAAGCACAAGCAGGATCCAAATAAGGGAAATTTTCTTTAACAATGTTACCTAAATTTTTAAGATTAATGAACAACTTTAGCATATGGATTGGTCGATCACTAAGTTTCCATCTCACTGGCGCTAGGAACCTTTCAAGGAAAACCACCAGATTTCTTGAAAAGATTAAGCAGACTCACCCAGAGAGAATTGATAAAAGTAGCTATTCATGAACCATGAATTTATAAAAGTAGCATATTAGGTGTTGGTTTTGGTTTTAACTTTTAGCTAAAACTATCAAATAGATAGATAATAAACTGTTATGAAGATTTGGGTTATGGAAAAGAAAAGTTTTCTTTGACAGGGGTTAGCTGCTTTAAGAGAGGTTGAAAATGACCTTGCTTTCACTAATGGCTTCTCACTATGATAGTGTAAATTTTGAGAAATATGATATACAGAAAGCACTTCGTTAGAATCTAGTAATTACATCAATTTGTTAGTTCCCAATCTCATGAATCGATGCACGAATACAAATGAGAAATGAGAGAGCACCTTATAGTGATACAGTTTTGGTACTATGTGCACTGTGATAAAAGGACAGTAAGAATACAGTTTTTCAAGTTTTTTTTTATCTTGTACGTCTAAGAGTACAGCTTAAATACTCTCCACCCCCAAGATTGGTACTATGTGCACTGTGATAAAAGGACAGTAAGAATACAATTTTTCAAGTTTTTTTATCTTGTACGTTTAAGAGTACAGCTTAAATACTCCCCGCCCCCAAGAGGCTTTCCTAGATCCATGTAAGTTATTAGACTCAATTTTTCATAAATAGAGACAATTTTAAGCTCAACATGTTGCAAACAGGAATATCAAAGCTCCTGTAAAATCAGACAGGAAAAGCAACATACTTTGGATGCCTACTTATGAATAATGTCAGAATACAAAACAGGGTGGAATTCCATCACAAAGCAAATATATGAACTGCAGTTTGGCCTATATCTTTTTCAATCTGTATGAAATCAGGGAAAGTGAATTTTAAATTCTTAAAATTCCTTGCCAAATTGCAAACGTGCCACTAATCTATGAATGACAATATAACAGAAGAACATATTATTTACATAAAAATGGGTCCTTTTCTGTGAATTCTATGTATAAGTTCTTTGCCAGCAATGGTATAAAAGTGACACAGGAGATATGGCAAATGAAAATACCCTTAAAAAATAAAATCTTCATGTGGTTCCTTAAAAAGGGGTTATTTTAACAAAAGATAATCTAGCAAGAAGGAATTGAAATGGTAGTAAAGTTTGTTGCTTTTGTAATAAGCTTGAAATCATCCAACATCTTTTCTTTTATTGTCATTATGCTCATTTTCTTTGGCATGCGGTCCATTGGGTGTCTGGTATTGCCCTCCAACAAGTGTGTCTCACTAGTTTGGGGGATGGTCGAAATTGCGACATCGCAAACACAATTTGCTTGTTTTGACAGGAACATTGGCCCTATGTTGGGACAATTTGGCCCACAAGAAATTATTTTGTTTTTAACAAAAGCCAAAAACAAACTTTTGTGCAGGTACTCTTCTAGGGGACATATTGGCTCCTATTACTGAGCACACCCCGTGCCAATGATGTGTTTGTTCCTATCCATCTCTCTCCACTTTCTTGAAATCCACTTTCTTGCAGGTCTGAAACATCTGGAACTAAGGTTCTGGTGTGTGCTCACCCTAGGGCATAAGGCTTGGACCCGCAAAGAGTCAGTGGACTGGAAATTTTTGTTTTTCCCTAAGTGAGCTATTCGATTTGCAGCCCTTTGCTTAGTAACCGATTCTCGACTCAACTACAACACTTGGATGAGCACAAGACTTTCATTGTGAAGGCATGCGGGCTTTTAGAGTCTAGTGCCATGTTTCTGCTTGCTTCTCATGGCTGGAGTTTCACTTATCGTCTTGGACATTAGGAGTGGTTCCCTGGTTTTTATTTTTGATGTGAGTTTGTAATAATTGGTTTGACTCTTCCTCCTAGAGGAACGATAAAGCCAGAATTTTTGTTTCCATTATCTAAAAAACTAGAAGCTTTAGTTTAGGACATGGCACTTTCTATTCCTATGTTTGGAAGGCTATACTGTTAGTATTAAAAGTTTTAGATGCAGATTGAAACACTTTCAAGTGATATCCTTGCATGACTATCCATTTGAACACAGGCACTACAAACACATCATAGAAGCTAACATAATACAAGGATCCATGCTAATGGTATTGCCCAAAAGAACTCGAACCATGGCATAAACATGCATCTCGATATATTCATGTAATGAGTTGCAATAAGAGCGGTTGAGCTCTGGGTCCTACTACTCATGAACAACCAACAAATTATGTGAAGTAAAGACATCATTGACAATGTACTTATGCTCAGTAACAAATCAAAAAATGTAGCAAGTAACAAAAACAAAACAACACATGCAAAAAGAATTGCTAAGATATAATGAAATTGTCATCGCAAAACTAACACAAATAGCAAGAATCTTGGAAGGATGAAATAAGTAATCATCATTGCTCAATTCCATTGTGTTGGTATAAAAAAAGTTCATCACTACATAATCCCAAAACCTTAGCAGATAACATGAAGAATGGAGACACTACTACAAAGCAAACATTTTCAAAGGAACTGACATAAAGAAAGGTTGTATTATTCACAAATCTTCATGAAGCAAATCTCAGATGAAACCTAAAAACTTAACGTTCAAAGTTTACTTTTTATGCATTGGCTTGCATGATTCATGTCCTCACGCAAATGCAATTCAGGTTCCAAAAGGAGAAATCAACCTCTGCATGAAATATATATAGCTACTTAGAAAAATAAATGCTTTAGCTTATGCTAGGCAAAAATATATAATATTTTTAAAGCTTTTAAAGTTAAAACAAGGCTTTTCAATTGGAAATCTAGTCGCAGGTGATATTTTCGAAGGTCGTATATCCTAGAGTAACATTGCTACATGGATAATTTGTTGGTAGGATAAGCATATCACCATCTTTCCAACATAGAAACAGGGTACCTTCAGGTTGTGTTTGGTTTGGGGTCTAAAGAGGATCATCTCCGACACTACTACCTAAATCAGACTACCTAAATGTCTATTTAGGTAGCCATCTATTTTTATACTACCAATATTTTGCTTTCAACTCCAACAGTACTACATAAAACATGGCACCTAAATTCATTTTAATATTCTATGACATGCGGGACCCATGTGTCATCCTCTTCCTTGTGGCCATCGACGAACTCAGCCATGGATCGCGTCGCCGGGAGGGGAGTTGCCGGCCGGGGAGGGAGGTTCCAGGAGATCCGTCCTGGAAGGGGAGTTGCCGGTTGGGGAGGGAGGTCCGACCGCCGTTGTGGTGGCCGGATCCATGCGGCTGCCGTCGTTGAGGCCAGTGGAGCAGCGCTGGGCAGGGAAGCAGCGCCTGCGAGGTCTGCCTGCGGCTGCCGGTGAAGGGCGGGCGTGTAAGGTCCAAATGGCTAGAGGGGTGGTGAATAGCCTATTAAAAATCTACAAGCTTCACTAAACAACCACGTTTGTATAAAAGATAGCTAAGCTAATTCTAGCACTAGCTCAACTACACTATGCAAGCCACCTATACAATTCTAGTGAAGCAAGGCTATGATCTCTAATACACACCAACAAGGCTAAGTCACTAAGCTACTTACTCCTATGTGATGAAGGCTACACTAAGCAAACTACACAAGGACTAGTACAAGAAAGTAAAGAGCAAGTGACTTGATTCTTATACCAACGATGTAGAGAAGCAATGCACTCGAAGAATCAATCACAATGAGCAATCACAAGAGAAATCCTCGGCAAAGAGATTACACAAGATTTTTTACCGAGGTTCACTTGCTTTCCGGCAAGCTACTCGTTGTGGCGATGCACCCACTTGATGGATCACGAGCTAATCAACTATCAAGAGTTGAACCCTCAGCGGGTGCCGCACATCCACTCACAAGATGGGGATCCTCCAAGCCACGTGCTTCACTAGAGTAGCCGATTCGCGAACTCCCGTGGGGAAGGCTCAAGAACCCCTCACAATCAACTTGGTGAGGCTCGAAACAATCTCCATGGTCGAGCTCAACACCACCGCTGCTCCAAGCCGTCTAGGGTGTCGGGAAACACCCAAGAGTAACAAGCAATCCGCAGCAAATACGAAGATCAAGTGTGAAAGGTCTTGATGGCTAGAGGGGGGGTGAATAGCCTTTTAAAATTTTCTACAAAGACAAGCTAAACAAGTTTATCAATACAACAAATAGCGAGATGCGAGTTTTGCTTAGCCTATGGGGTGTTTGCAAGCCACCTATCCAAATCACAATTCTAGTATATTGGCACTCAACCGCACAAGTCAAACCGAGAAGGAAACTACAACTAGCAAGCTACACAAAAGAGCTACTCTAGCAAAGTAACTAAGAAATTAATACAAGAGAGAGTTAGAAGAGTATCACCGAGGGGCGAAGTATTGAGCCAACCAAACGATATGATCAAGAGATGAATTCCACAATACACAACCACCGGGATCGATCAATCACAATAAGAATGATGACACAAAGATTTATCCCGAGGTTCACGTGCTTGCCGGCACGCTAGTCCCCGTTGTGTCCCTCTTCACCACGTGGTTCGGTGGCTAATCGGTCTCACACCGAGCCTCTCAAAAGGCGCCACAAGAACCTACCAAATGGCAAAAGGTTGCAATGACACAAGCAATTTACTAATGTTGCCTTTTGGCACTTCGCCGAGGTAGACACAAACCCCTCACAATCACCGGAGGTGGCCAAGAACAATCACCAACTCTTGCCAACGCCTCCAAGCTGCTCCAAGCCGTCTAGGTGGCGGCAACCACCAAGAGAAACAAGAATTCCGCAGCAAATCAACCACCAAGTGCCAACTAGATGCAATCTCACAATGCAAATGCACTTGGATCACTCAATCTCACTTCGAATATGCAAAGAAGCAAGAGAGATGAGTGGGAGGGGAGTTGCTTAGCTCAAAGTGCTCACAAGTATGTCAAATATCCAAGAGTGAGAGCCTTGAGCCGGCCAACGAGTATTTATAGACGTACCCCTTCGAATATAGCCGTTAGGAACGAGATCCAGCTGAAATCGCGCTGACCGGACGCGCTGGTCCAACTGACCGGACGCTCCGGTCGCGTAACGGCTAGTTATTGAAACGCCGACCGGACGCGCCGGTCGCAACGACCGGACGCGCTGGTCACGACCGGACGCGCCGGTCCCGTGACTGACCGGACGCGCCGGTCAACACTGAGTCGCGCAAAACGAACCATCGACCGGACGCGCTGAAGAACTGACCGGACGCCACAGTGCCCGCGTCCGGTCGGAGTCCAGTAAGCTCCCTGGACGACCGGACGCGTCCGGTCGCCTGTGACCGGACGCGCTGCGCGTCCGATCAACCAACTGAAAAACGCGCAGACGCTGAACGCTGACCGGACGCGTCCGGTCAAACAGTGACCGCGTCCGGTGCAGCGTCCGGTGCAGCGTCCGGTCACCACTGTGACCTCCGTTCGCCTCCGTTTGATTTTCGTTTGATTTCCGACTTCCGGCGTAGTGGAAAATAGGCATTTCATTTCCCCGAAATCGCCTGAATCCCGCGCTCGCACGCTCGGCGGGAGGGAGAGAGGACCCCAAACCCTCTCTACCGCTTAAACTCCAACGCCATCGCAAATGTGCTAACACCACCATGTGATCTCGTCAAGTGTGAGTGTGTTAGCATTTTCACAATCATTTTTCGAGGCGTTATTAGTTCTATCCAAATGCATATGATCATGAAATGCACACCTAGAGGCACTTAGGAGTTCAATAGCCGCGTCATTCCCCTCTTTATAGTACGGCTATCTATCCTATAATGTAACCACACCCACTAGGTGTCTTGGTTACTAAAATACAACCCTTAAGCATATACCTTTGCCTTGATCACGTAGGGTCGCGTCCAAATCCAAGTGTGGCCATCATGATCACCATGTCCATCTTGCCACCAACCTTGGAATGTACTAATCCTCATATGCTACATACAACTTAGGCATAGGATTAGTACTTAGGCATTGTCACTAATTACCAACACCAAACATAGGACTTTCAAAGTGCCATTATATGCAACTCTTAATGCAATGCACTTGAATCTCACTCAATATCTCTAGAGTATGCAACCAAGCAAGGAGATGAGTGGAGGGAGTGTTCTCTAGCTCAAAGTGTGCCGGCCACCTCTTATTTATAGCGAATAAAAAAACCACTAGCCGTTATACCCTTCACTGGACAAAAATCAGGGGCGACAGATGCTGCACAGTAGCATCTGTCGCCAAGCCGACAGACGCTACAGGCGCGTCCGTCACTCTGTGCGACGCCACGTGTCCAGCTCATTCGAAAACCAACGGTCATGAATAGTAGCGACAGACGCGTCTGATGCCGGTTGACAGACACGCCCGTACGCCCGACAGACGTGGTCCGGTGACGATGTTTTGCGCCCGAGTTCGTCAGATGCGTTTGCCACAAGGCCAACAGACGCGACGTCGAGCGTCTGTCGCTCACGCTCGTGCATGCCTACGCAGTTCCACAGCGTCAGACGCTGGAACAGTGCGCGAGGCCGCGTCTGTTGCCTTCGCGATAGCGCGTCTGTCGCACCCGCGCGCACAGGCCGAGCTAGGGTAGCCCGACAGACGCTGACGTCAGCGTCTGTTGCTCCCGGCTCACGCGTCTGTCGCGTGTATCTCGGCGACACTTCGTCGTTTCCTCGTTTCGCTTGATCGCCCTTGTCACTTATGAGCTACTCTCCATATGTGTATCACTAAAACACATGTTTTAGCTCATGAAACACTTCCGTGCTTTCACCACTTTTTCATCCTCCGGCGCAATGGAAAATAGGCATTTCATTTCCCTAAAAACATCTGAATCCTACGCTCGCAAGCTCGGTGAGAGGGAGAGCAAACCCTAAACCCCTCACTACCGCTCAAACACCGCCGCCTTCGTAAATGTGCCAACACCATCATGTGTAAAACACCATGTGCATATGTGTTAGCATTTTCACAATCATTTTTCAAGGCGTTACGTTAGCTCTCTACTAGATCCTAATGCATATGCTCAAGATGATGACCTGGTAGCACTTGATTCATGAGCTAACCGTGATTGCCCCTCTTGATAGTCGGCTATCAATCCTAAACCCGGTCAATCACTTCTCTACTCATCTTAGACCGGCAAAAGCAAACCCTATGTACCTTGATCACTTTGTTACATGTCCATCTCCTCATGCTTGATCACCATGACCATCATTTCATGTCCATGCACCATCTCTTTGTGATCTTGTGGCCACCACTCCATGCCACATGCACCTTCATCACATGTGTTGCTTATGCCTAACTTAGACCACTTAACACATGGCATTAGTAACTTGGTGTCATTAATTACCAAAACCAAACTTGGGCTTTCAGGGCGGCGGTGCGGCACCCTTGCGACCTCCGGTGAAGGGTGGGCGGCGGCGCGGCACCCCTGCGGCCTCCGGGCGACGGCGGCACGGCACCCCAGCGACACGGCGGTGATGGCGTGCGGCGGCAAGGGCGTGGGCGGCGGCGAGCCGGTGAGCAGTGGGGGCCGGCGAGCAGCGTCGCCGCGTTGGGGAGCAGCGCTGGAGAGTAGCGTGGGCGAGGCGTGGGCGTGCGACGGTGCGAGTGCGGAGAGAGGCACGTGGGAGAGAAAAAATAGGTCCAAGTTTGTTGGCCCAACAAATGTAGGTAGTGGGGAGGAGAATTTGTTGGACCAACAAAAATAGGTAGTCAAGTAGGTAGCCTATTGGAGTGGTGTTTTTGACCCCCACTATCTAAATATAGGATATATGTAGTGGGTTTAGGTAGCCTGTTGGAGATGCTCTGATAGTTCATCCTATTTTTTAGATAGGGCAACGATGTGTTTGGTTTCAAGGGATAGGATTATTCCTGTAATCCTGTTTACCATTTGGTTGGTAAGGGATAACCTATGTTCTTTAGGCATTTCACGGTGTTTTACTAAACGCTAAACGGTAAACAGTCGGTCACCTACCGTTTAGCCATTATTTGGGCTACATAGTCCATTAAACAGGCTAAATAATAAGGATGACAATGGCTCGGGTTCGGATCGGGTGGAGTCTCCGTGCACCCAAAACCGAAACCCGAAATCGAAACCCGAACCCGAACCAAAAACCGATTCGGGTGGAAATCTATCACCAAAACCAAACCCGCGGATATCCGAAACCCGAACGGATACCCGAAACCCGAATGAATACCCGAAACTCGCGGATAAATATACACATATTCACATGTATAAATAAGAGGTAATAAATAATAAATATTTTTATGAGTCAATTTTGAATAGATTTAATAATCTAAGTAAACAAGTTATTATTAGCATATTATAAAACATGAGTTTTAATTCCAAATGATTTATTTCGGATATCCATTGGATATCCACGGGTGAAAAACCAAACCCGATACCAAACCCGAAACCGAAACCAAAAACCGTGGGTGAAAAACCATCCCCAAACCCGAAAACCGCAGGACCCGAAACCCGCGGGTATCTGACCCGAACCCGATCCGCTGCCATCTCTACTAAACAACCAATTAAATAGGATAAACAGACGATTAAATGAAAACGATGCACCACCGTATAGTATTTACATGGTGTTTAAATAGGCTAAACAACCGTTTAGACGACTAGGGGCATTCGTCGAACACGTTGCAACCAACCAAGCACCAGATGTGTCCGTGAGCTCTCGTGCATGCAAGGCAACCCCTGCTCACTTCAGCATGCAAGCAGCCAAGCGCACAGAGGCTGTGCTTTGATACAAAGTATAAGGAAGTTTAAAAATGAAAATCAGACTACACGGTAGAGGTAGAATATACTTCTTTTTACTTAGATTAGATTTTTTTTTGGAGGAAACTTAGATTAGATTGATGCTTACAAGGTAAAAGGCCCATACATCCGATCCAAGCCCAAGCCCCAAGCCCAAGTGGATTTTCTCACCTAAGCAAGGTAGAGCCAACTGGGCTGCTAAAGCCCACCCAGGCATCCACAGACCACAGCACTCGCCGCACCCAAAATTTCCATTTCCCACCAGAAAAATCAAGCTTCCCTGTTCCCACGCGATTTTCGACTCCCGCGCGCTCTACTGCCCAAAGCCCAGAGCTCCCGCCGCCTCCCCGATCCGCGCTCCCGCTCGTCCACCAATAGGAGTCAAGCCGTCCCCATCCAACGGTTCACACCACTCCTCCCACCCCTCACGCGGATCGCTCCCCATCCGACGCCTCCCAGGTCCTCTCCCGCCTCTATATTATCCTCCACCACCCAACCGTCGGCATTCGTCTCCCAAGTCCAAGCGCCTCCCCAAAAAAATTCTCCAATTCCTTTCGAGACGACGAGCGCGTGAAAGAGAAGGCACCGGCGGCCGGCGACGATGTCGGGGCGCGGCAAGGGCGGCAAGGGGCTGGGCAAGGGCGGAGCGAAGCGCCACCGGAAGGTGCTCCGCGACAACATCCAGGGCATCACCAAGCCGGCGATCCGGAGGCTGGCCCGGAGGGGCGGCGTGAAGCGCATCTCGGGGCTCATCTACGAGGAGACCCGCGGCGTGCTCAAGATCTTCCTCGAGAACGTCATCCGTGACGCCGTCACCTACACCGAGCACGCGCGCCGCAAGACCGTCACCGCCATGGACGTCGTCTACGCGCTCAAGCGCCAGGGCCGCACCCTCTACGGCTTCGGAGGCTAAGGATGGGTTGGGCGCCTTTCCTCCTTTCTGTCGTGGATGCCGTGTGTCGTTAGGCCTACTTTGTTTATTTCTCTGCCTGTGGCTGGAACTGGTGGTGGTAGTACTGTTGCAGTTGTGTTTCTGATGTAATCCAATCTTATTGTTCGAGAATTGAAGTGATTCCTGGTCAACCTTTGGCCGTCAATCTGGTGCCACTTTCTTGCGAATTAGATCCATCAAATTCGTGAAGAAATTCTTTTTTCTTGCAATTTTGAGTGGATATTAAGCCCAATCTGTCTTCCAGTTCGTGTACTTCAAAGTTGCATTTCAGTTTTCCAAGGTCCCTGTGCACTTGTTTTGTCAGTTACGACTTGCATTGTTTGTAATCTGAAACTTACAATTATGTGGAAAGTGCTGAATTATAGCAGAGCAGTCGTGCTATTTGCTGTTAAACTAATCTGTGTGGGCAGCGTACTCTCCAGCCTATATGCCAAGATTTTCAAAGAGGGACAGATTGTGTCTTATCTTGAAGCCACTTTCTGTTTTTTACACAGTTCATTTTGGAAAGGTTCTATTCGGGCTGTATTGCTGATGCTCCTGCTCAGTCTTATGGTAGCATTTCAATCCTGAATTTTGGATTTTGTTTGACAAATAAAGAATTGCAGGTGGATTGGGCATGAGCCTAGAAGCATGGGCCCGCGCGGCGGAGACCGCCACGGCGAAGGGCATCCAGTGGAGGGCGCAGGCGCCCGTCACGGCTGCAGCGGGGAGGTAATGACCGCCGCCGCCGCCGGAGAGGCGAGGGAGGTCGACGGGAGAGCCGAGGTCCTCGGCGGAGGCTTAACGTCGTTTCACTGTGATCTGGGATCTGGGTGTTAGAAAACTTAGGAACTTTCTAGGTGTGGATAGTGGGTAGGTTCTTCTCTATTTTGGTATAAACAAGTGACAGTTTGATTCAGAGAGAGGAGAGAGAAGAGTGGTGGGTGACATTACCGATTGTCGGAGATGAAGGAACTCGAGGTCCGCCATGGTGTCGATGGTGAAGTCCTGCGGAGTCGATGGAGATGTAGCAGTTCAGTGGGGCGCGATCCACGCGCGGCGGTGGAGACCGGTGAGGCTTTCCGTCGCTGACAGCGTCACCCTCTCGATCGGTCTAGGGTTAGGACAGTGGGGTTTGTGATGGCTTCAGTGAAGCTTGTACCGTAAGCCCTGGCCCCCACCTCCTATTTATGGCGTTGTGCGACGGGGGCCACCAGCTGTCTATGGGCTGAGCGTCCCCAATCAGAATGTGAGATCAGGGCCCACACCTGGCCGAGACGTTGAGCACACGAGTATTGTGCGCTGTCTAGGTGTTTGGTATTTGTACTAGGAGCCCCCGCCCGAGATGTGTGCTGTAAGCCGATGGAAGAAACTAATGTAGTTTCTACAGTATAGGATATAGTGCCAAGAAACTATCCTTCTCAATGCCAAATTTTCTCCCTGTGTCCAGATACAAAATTGACCAATCATTCAGCGCATTCTTCTCCCTCGTCTCCGGATCGTTTGTGAAGAAACCACACTGCAGTTAGAGTCAGAGAGCGTGGATGCAGAGTTAGCGCGTTGGCATCAGCCTGCGCAGCCGCGAGCGAGCTCGCGACGAGGCATGTCTGGCGAGCCGCCGGCGAGACGGGAGCAGCGTGGGAGGACAAGAGCCCGACATGGGTGTCGCGAGGCGGCGTCGGGTCTATACGGCCGTACGCGAGCCCGCGGCGAGGCAGGTGCAGCGAGCCAGCAGTGAGATGGGAGCAGCACAGGAGGACGGGAGCAGCGAGGCGGCATCGAGCCTGCGTGGCCGCTCGCGAGCCTACGCGGCAAGGCGAACCAGCGAGTCGGCGTGGTGCCAACGCGGCTGCGCGCGGGCCTGCGGCGAGGTGGACTAGTGAGGTAGGTGAGGTGAGCCGTCGGCAAGGGCGAGTCAGCGCCGTGCAGGCTCAGGTTGTTCGCTGGGGATTGAAGCTCTGTGTTGCCGCCGGCGGGGTTCACGGACAGGAGCACAGATGCATCGCAACCCTGTAGGATCGGAGGAGGTGGCACCGTGGTGTCTAGCGAGGCAGACCAGCGAATCAGAGTCGAGCTGTTGCTGCTTGTGAGCTCGTGCGAACCGACCCTGCGGCGAGGCGGACCAGCAAGCGGGTGCGGTGAGACGGGAGCCGCGAGCGGACCGGCGAGTCGGCGTCAAGCCTCCGCTGCCGCGTGCGCCCACGCGAACAGAGCCCGTGACGAGGCGGACCAGCAAGGCGGGTGCAGCAAGCCGACGACAGTGAGACGGGAGCAGCGCGGGAGGACAGGATTTGCGGTGTGTGCGAAGCTCGGAGCTGTGGCACCACACCGGATCGAGAGGAGGACGATCGAAACTGGTAGTTTCTCCCCCAACGCATTTTCAGTAGTTTCTTCGTGCGTCGGTCCGCGTGAGGACGTCATTCCTTCAGAAGGAAACAATTTCTTGATTTTGTACTCTCTCTCCACAGTAACTACTTTGCCATGTCACCAAATTGTTGAGTTGTCATCGTAATTAAGAGAGATAGAAACCACCATTAATGTTCCATTAGAACTGCCCTAATGCTGTTGCCCGTTGGGTTGCGTACTTGCGTGATCAATAATCACAGCAGAAAAGAAGACGGAAAGGCGATCAAACGGAATAGACGAGGAGGCACACTCTGTACGGTTAGGATAAGGACACTCCAAATGCAGTACCAGGATAGTTTCTATAGGAATTAAATGACCCTGTCACATAAGCAAAAATCTAATGTGGCAACTGTTGGTTGTGTTTAGATCCAAATTTTTTTGCAAAACGGCATTATAGCTCTTTTCGTTGTTATTTGACAAATATTGTCCAATCACGGTCTAATTAGGCTTAAAAGATTCGTCTCGTCCATTTCATCTAAACTGTGTAATTAGTTTTATTTTTTATCTATATTTAATGCTTCATACATGTATCTAAAGATTTGATGTGACGGAGAATCTGAAAAATTTTACAAAATTTTCTAGAAACTAAACAGCTTAATGAAGAAAGAAAAAAATGAAAAGAAAAGACGTCTACACGAGCATCGAGAGCGCAAGAAACGACGGGAATCGCGTTGCGGACGGCAGCTTCGTTTCTATCCACTCCGTCCAGATCCGGTGCACCCGACGCCGCGGATGACGTGGTCATTGCGTTCCTACTTGTAGCCGTCATCGTTGCGCTCGTACTCGTAACCGGTAGCAGGGCGGCGCACCGGGAACCCACAAACATCGCACGCGTGAAGAAATCCACCTCCGCCGTAGTGCCCATGCCGTCGGCGACAATATGGCACACCTGCCCGCCACCACATCTCCTGGACTTGTGCACACGCACACAACATATCGCAAGATTCAGCCTTTCTCTCCCAAGATCCAATCCCAACACGAAAGGGAATACAACTGAGATCTCCCACCACTCACCACACCGTCCAGTCGCCGTCCATGGCAGGCAAGCTCTGCCTAGAACCGACGACAAGCTGGCCTGCCTGGGCAGAGCCGAGTCCGGTGAGGCATCGCACGGAGGCCAAGTACGCGCTCGCGTCGAAGTTTCTTGACCTGGAGCTCATGCTCAGCTGCCCCGCACGCGCCGCCGCCCGCGGAGCTCCGGTAAGCGGTGCCCTGGCTCGCGGAAGAGGACGGGGCAGGCCATTGCGCAGGTCTGCGGCCACGGCGGAGTTGCTAGACGTGGTGGTGCGCGCTCCGCGAGTTCCAGGTAATTGTCCATCCCTGTACGTGATGCACGAGCCGATGTAGCAGAGGATCTAGTGAACAGTTGTTCATATTTTTATCTAGATTCAAGGGTCAACAAGTTGCATTGTGAAGATTAGTTTCTTGACATAGTGTCCTAGACTATAGAAATCACTTCTAGTTTCTGCGTTGGGAGTGGCTTGAGTATACCGTTCAAATTTGTATTGACTGCTATTCTGATCGATTTTTATTGTTCTGTTCCATCCCGATTTCCATATTTATTCTGTTTAAATTTGTATTGAGGTTATTTCGATCGTTTTTTATTTATTTTTGTTTCAGGTAAATGTAAAAACAGGGAAAAAAACAATGTTTTGGACCATTTCAGTTTTTCCTTTTTATACCGTGATACCTTGGTTTCATTCGCATAGGATATTCTGTTTTATGAACCACAATAATGCAACACAATCATTTATCATAGTAGCCTTGTCAACTCGTGGTCTTACACTCTCACGGTATGAATTATAATTATTTATATGTTGGCAGTGTTGCCATGCTGGATCGATAGATGATGAACATATAATTCGGCGGTTACGTAAACCCCTAGATTACCAATGTGATAATGTAATTAACCCCTGATTGATTCTTCTAGTCGGCCAAGGGCTCGGGGGCTCCACCAACGGTGTGCTCGCGCCTCTGTTGGATCTCGACCAAGCCCGCGAGGCCTGAGCCTTCATCGCCTAGGTGGTCTGGCCGAGCAAAATTGGTTTGATAATGGGGTAGCACAAAAACAGCCTAGTCCCACGTTGTCCGAGGGCCCTGACTGATCTAATGGAGCTCGGCGGGCCGATTCCGATAGATACCTTGGAGTTCTCAACAGGACACTACCATGCGTCGGGGCTCGGGAGCCTGACACCTGTGCAGAGGCACAACACGATCATCTCTGTCATGACGTTGTTCCCTCCGCCTTAGTGTGGAGCTGACCGCCCATTTCGGAGAAGGGTCACACTTGGAAGGTGACACAAGGTGATATGGGGCGCGCCTAACCCACACCACGTGCCAGCCACCCAGGCCTCCTCTCCCTTGGTGTGCAAGGGACGCTAGAGCGCAGGCAAGCCAGGGATGGGTGGAACGGCGAGCCCTGGTCAACCTGGACAAGCCACTGTCAATTGTCATGTGCAAAATCTGCCACGAGCGGTTTTCCCATGTTATCGATCACGACCACACTTGGAGCGGCGATCTCTTCAATGGCTCGGCGGCGAAGAAGACAAAGCCAGAGCATTCCTTTGGTGATCAAGGAAGTTAGAGAAAACCCTAACTTTGTATGCCCTTTGCCCCTTGGAGATATAAAGAAGGGCAAGGTCACTCTTAGAGGGGGATCTCGGATCCATTCATAAAAACTCACTCTGAAACACTAGATCAGAGCTAGACATACGCTCTTCTACCGCTCTCTCTGGATTGTAAGAACTTGTTTAGAGCAGTCTAACACGAAGAACTCTCTGTTGGACATAGGGCTTCGAAGCCCGAACCAAGATAAACCTCCTTCGTGTCTTGAGTGTTAACCACCAAAGTCCCACATACCGACCACTAATTACTAGCCGTGGTTACGAACACATGATAGTTGGCACGCCAGGTTGAGGAGCATCATGTATGTTCAACGATCTTCAATATCTCTTCTTGTTTTATGTGCACCACACATATTTTTCCTATTACTTACTCTCTCCACCCACAAATTTATTTTTTACAATTATAACACAATAGATACAAGTTAAAGTTTCTTAAGTTTGACTAACTATTAAAATATTAATATTCATAATATCAAACAAGTATCACTAGATTTGTCATAAGAGATATTTAGTGTCATAAGCATTAATATTTTTTTAATCTAGTAGGAGTATATGTTTATTCAAACTTTAGACATGTTAACTAAGAAAATTACATTTTTTTGTGGACAAAGATAATAATTACATGTTAAAATGTCACGTATTTTG
This sequence comes from Saccharum spontaneum, assembly GCA_022457205.1. Taxonomy (NCBI): domain Eukaryota; kingdom Viridiplantae; phylum Streptophyta; class Magnoliopsida; order Poales; family Poaceae; genus Saccharum; species Saccharum spontaneum. Next base: position 48,845,322 of record CM039585.1, on the reverse strand, counting down.
GGATGGAGGAAGTAACTACTTTTGTATAGACTTTTTGTATGATTATACTAATTGTTAGTCAATGACAATAAAGTTTAAATTTTAAAATATGTGCAGACCTTAAATTTCAGGATGATGTGTTTACGTACATCAACATCAAATTAGAAATCAGATCTACAAGTTTCCCGTGCAGCCGTAGTTGGAGCAGTATAATTTTTCTACCGATCAGCAGCAATCTCACCTAGAGCTAGAACAACGCAGAGAAATTTGATCAATTCATAAAAACACAATTCAAGCATTACTACAGTACAGACGACTGACTCGGTGAAACAAATATTATACCACCACACTAGTAGCCAGTACCAAGCTTTTTATAGAGCCTGACTATATTAGGCCACGTATGGCGGAGAGTACGCCGGCGGCGGAATCAAAATCCATCGCGCCTGTACATCGACACAGGAAAGAGGAAACTAAAGGCAGGGCTCCTGACCGACCGGCACCTACTAGTACCAGATAGATGGGTCCCGTGCCGTCCCGACGCCGGCAGATAAGGCCAGTCTCAATGGAATTTTATGGAGTTTCATAAGCATTAAATATGCTGATATGACATTGTGTTAATGAAGAGAGATGATAAGAGTTTTATGGAGTAGAGAGAGTTTCATGGGGATGAAACTCTTCTGCATTGTTTCCAAAATATAAGTGTGTTGGAAACTGGGACATGAAACTGCCATTGAGACTGGCCTAAGCGCAGTGCCCAAGGTCGATCAGTCCACCCAGGCCTGGTTTATATACCAGATTTCACCCTAAATTTCATTATGCAAAAAGAAGATTCATCGTTACATCAAAATGTCGGCACATGTATAGAGTACTAAATATAGATAAAATAAAAAACTAATTGCACAGTTTTGTTGTACTTTACGAGACGAATATTTTGAGCCTAATTAATCAATGTTTGGATAAAAATTTACAAATACAAACGAAATGCTACAGTGGAGAATCTTGCACTGTACAAAATCTGCACCTCCCGCGAAAACCAGCTCAAACTTGGAGCAGTCGAAAACCGCAGGGCCACGACCGTCTCCGGCGTCGTCGTCAACCAGGAGCCGCATCACGAGGACGACCGCATTGAAGTACCAATGGCAGACGACGTGGCTGGCTTCCTTGGCCGCTATGTGCGCCAGCGCCCGCTGCATGTCCAGCAGCGCTGGCATGAGCGGCGGGAGGTCGGCGCAAATGTACAGGCCGTCCTCCGGGAACCGCACGGTGGCGCCGCAGACAGCCACGAAGGGCCTCGCCGCCGTCGCCGCCACCGCCGCCTGGCGGTCGAAGAAGGCGCCGCTGAGCTCGTGCGAGAGCTGGTGCGCGCGAAGGCGGTGGTCCTCGTGCGACGCGCCCAGCAGGGCGCGCGCGGTGGAGACCCGCCGCGGCGAAGGGCATCCAGTGGAGGGCGCAGGCGCCCGTCACGGCGGCAGCGGGGAGGTAGTGGCCGATGCTGGAGAGATGAGGGAGGTCGACGGTAGAAGAGCCGAGGTCCCCGGCGGCGGCTTCGCTGCTGCTGGAGTCGTCGTGGACGACGAGCACGAACGTCATCGTGCTGTGGTGTGATCTGGGTACGGTTGTGTGCTTGTGTGGTGTGCGCCATATGGGTTCCGTTGCCAGGCGCGAGGGGTCTGGACCTCTGGTATTTGTAGTAGTAGGAGCCCGAGATGTGTGGCGTTGCCTGATTATGGCTGTGTTTGGTAGCGCACTAGCGCTCCCACCACTGCTCCACTAGCGCCAGAAAAGGCGGGACAAGGGAAGGGGCAAAGGCTGCATTGGCGGTCAAAACTCAAAAACGGAGAAGACGGTGAGGCGCGCCTCTATGTAATCTGCGCCATGCATTGCATTGTTGCATTGGGCACCATGGCGGTGCAGTTGCAGAACAGGAACCACAAGGTGGACAGTTGGATGAAAGATACTCCTAGTAGATGGGTAAAGATGGCCAACTGAAATGCGTCGAGTTCTCAGAAGATGACAGAGATCATCATGTTTTGTGAAGGAGGTACTGCCTTGATCTTAGAAAAAACAGGTCGACTCATACTTTTTTTTACACCTGATAAGCCAGCTGATATTGATTTGTTGTGAGAGAAAAATATTGTACAATAGTTGATAAGCTGGGTTGATAAGTTCAACCGAACAGGGCCCGTCCAGCGTGTTCGCGCCGGACATGCTGATCGGCCCAACATCAATGTGTGGCCACCGCTACCCAGCTCGCCTCACTCGCTCACTCCCACACCCAGTCCCTCGCTTCCTCCTCCCTTCCGCAGCTTGCGCCCCACGCGCTACCCCAACACGCGGCCTTGGCCACCTCCTTGGCCGGCGGCCTTCTCCCTCACCCCGGCGGCGCCTTTCCCCACCCCGGCACTCGATGTAGAAGCGGTGGCCACACCGCGGCAGCGCGCGGGCCGTCGTTGCCACCACCGGTGATGGCCAGGATCCGGAGCAGCCACCGCAGGCCGCCGACGTTGACCCCTGGCGGCCAGAATTGACCGAACTAGGCTTCCCCTCCCCAATGTTCCCCGACTCCCGGCAGCTCCTTCCCCCACCTCGGCGGTGCCCCTCCCCCCCACACCGGCGTCCCCCCACCGGGAACCCCCAGTGCCTGCAGATCCGGCGACCATGGCACTCCCCGCGCTAGGCTCTCTCTCCCCCCTATGTTGCAATTGTATTTTTTATTATTTCAGACATTTTCAAAGGTATGTTACATTTGTTTTATATGGATGTTGCAAAAGTAGATTGGGGGATGTTGGACATGTTGCATATGTTGCAATTGTTTCAGAAGCATGTTGCAAGAGTATGTTTCGAGTGTTTCAAATGTTTCAGAGGTATGTTTCATTTATGTTTTTTGGACGCATGTTGCAATTGTGTTTATCTGAATGTTGCATATGTTTCACTCATATGTTGCATGTGTTTTATTCGGATGTTGCGTATGGTTGTAATGATTTTTCAAGTGTGTTTCGGGTGTGTTTTCAAGTGTTTCAGAAGCATGTTTCAAGTGTTACATCTGCCTTCAGACGTATGTTGCAACCGCTGTATTTGGATGTTTCAAAAGTAGATCGGGTGTTGCATCGCTCCTCCTCTCACCTTCTGCTGCATAGACTCTCCCGGAGCCGACAGGGCATCTATACGAATGAGGGATGGGCGATGGACGTGGGATGAGGGAGTTGTGTGCGTCGGGTGCAAGCAAGGGAGCTCCGTACGAACGGACGCTGCCTCCGGAGTAGGATGGGCGCTGGGCGGAGGGGGTTGCAAACATCGCGGTTGGGAGCAGGGGCAGAGGCGCGTGGTGATGTGGGCGTGGTAGGCGCGCTCTCCTGTTGCGCAGGCACAACATATGGAAGCAATTCTGTTTCGATTTACGTGAGGGGCACCGCAGATGCGTCGAATGGGAGCCGCGTCCAAACGCCAGTCTACGGCCGGATGTCCAGATGATGCTTGGCTTGTCATTGAGAAAAACAAGAAAGACACGTTTCAATCAAACTACAAATGGTTAGCGGTATAGCGTGATATAGAAACATGCCAAATTGCCAATATACACTGCATGCACTTGTTCTCTTCCTCCGCAAAACAATCCCCAAATTAATCTGCTATATACTGAGACCTTAATCGTGGTATAAAAAAAGAAACTTCAATTAGAAGGTGTCACCTATGAGAAGAGATCTAGTTTTTGAGGTAGGTGATTATGTCTATTTGAAGGTGTCACCTATGAGAAGTGTGAAAAGGTTTAACATGAAAGGTAAACTAGCACCAAGGTATGTTGGACCATTTAAAGTTATTGCTAGACGTGGGAAAGTTGCTTATCAATTAGAGTTGCCTGAGAATTTATCTGGAGTGCATGATGTGTTTCATGTTTCACAACTTAAGAAGTGTTTGCGGGTGCCTGAGGAGCAGATACCTTTAGAAGAATTGACTGTTAAGGAGGATCTTACATATGAAGAGTTTCCGATCAAGATTTTAGAGACTGCTGAGAGAGTTACTCGAAGTCGGATTATTAAGATGTGTAAAGTACAGTGGAATCGATATTCAGAGGCAGAGGCAACTTGGGAAAGAGAGGATGAATTGAGGAAATCATATCCGTAGTTGTTTGAGTAAGCAGTCCAATCTCGAGGACGAGATTCTTTTAAGGGGGGTAGAATTTGTAACACCCAAATTTTAGAATTAATGAATTTCAAATAATTTATATAACAATTAATGAAAAATTAAAATTTTAAAACTAATTTGGTGTTGCATTCATGCTGCTGCATTTATTTTATTTTGTGTGGTGGATTCATCTTATTTTGATTTGGCTTGAAAGATTGTATTTGGAGTAATTTGTTAAATAAGTAAATAAAGAAAAGAAAGAAGAAAAAAAAGAAAACTTACCTCATGGGCAGCCAGCGGCCTGGAAGCCAACCGGGCCGGCCAGTTTTTCCTCCTCTACCGTTTTTGGGCCGTCGGGCCAAAGCCGCTGACCCGCTTCTCCTTTCCGCGTGCGTGGGCCGGCCCAGTGCAGACGCGCCCGCCTCTCCCTTCCTTTGGTCGCTGACGAGTAGGCCCCAGGTGTCAGCCGCGTCTTCCTCCCCACGTAGCCGAGACGGACTCTTCTCCGGTTCTTCGGTTGGAAATCGTGGGAGCCGATTCCAATCTTCGCGTGTGCTGCATGCCGAGCCCCCCTATAAGAAGGAGAGGACCCCGATGTGTTTTTGTTTTTCCTCTGGTAGACGCTCCAAAACCCTAGCTAGCACCGCCGCATCTCGTCGCAAGGAAACAGAGCCACCGCGGTGGGGTGTTTGCTCGCCGTGTCTCTACCTCTCGCAAATTTTTGCCGGGGTTCTCGACGAGGTAACGAAGATGTCCAGCGCCTTCCCTTGTTTTCGCGTGCCCTCTGTGCTTCGCTAAGCTACACCGAACTCGCAGGAGATCCTCGCCGGCGGCTGTGCACGTCGACCGTCGTTGTTGTCCGGTCTCCGGTTCGGGTTGAAGCCCTAGGTGAGCCGCGAAGTTCTCCTCTTCCTTCCTATGCTTTTTCCGAGGTCTGAGCTATCGGAAAACGTGCTTCCGAGGAGCTCCGACGAGTCAATGGCGTCGGCCATGGCGGCCACCGGCCGGTTTTACTGTAGATGGCCGGTCTCTTTTCTCTTTCCCGCTTGAATAGAATAGCAGCCGTCCGATCTTGGATCAACGCTCAAGATTAGAACTTACCCCTTCGGGGGGTAAATTTCTTAAAGAGACCCTCGGCTTTTTAGAAATCAACCCGCGGTCCATGGCGTATTTCAGAAAATGCGTTTTCGCGTTTTGAAAGCGTATTTTCTTCCGGTTTATTCAAAAATACGTTTTCAGGAAATTACAGTTTTGCCACTAGAATTGTTTTGGTCATAAAAACTTCGTTTTAACTCCGATTTGATCCGTTCAAGTTGCGTTAGGTTCGTATCTGCGAGCTCTGTATGTTAGTATAGTTGTACAATTAATTTTGATAATTTATTTTTCGAGTCTATAATTAAGTATTTATTTATCTATAGGAAATCTTAGAAAATTCATAACTTTCACGTTTTAACTCCGATTTTGGTGATCTTTGCGTCTGTGTGATCGTAGAAACGTGTAGAAGAGTTTTATAAACTTTTATTACTGTTTTGTTACTGTTGGTGTACTGTTCTAATTATATCTCTTTGTTTGCTTTGTGTATGTTTGATTGGATGCATGTATGTTGTTGATTGATGATCGAGTGTAGAAGGTGAGCAGTATCTGGACGATTCGGAGTATTACTTTGAGCCAAGTCAGCAGTGTTATTTGGAGAGCTTTGATCAAGGCAAGTATAACACAGGACTATCCTTGTTACCTATACATTGAATTGTCATACATATGCATGTGCTTACCTTGACAACCGTAGAGATTATAACTTAGTGATTGTTATCTTGATTCCTTGTCAACCTTGGGGATGCATATGGGTAGCTACTGCTAGTGCTTAAACTATGAACAATGATCTTGTAATTTGATTAATGGATCAAGCAATCAACCATTAAGATGATTTAATTATTGTTAAAAGGGGGCTAGAGCATGTGTATTATTTTTGATGCTCTGGTTACTCTCCATAAGGACTTATCTGTACGTGATCATCCAGGACATACAGTACAGCTGTGAGGGCTATATGGCTCTGGCTTTAGTTGTTCAAGAGACATTTCCTAGCTTGTTAGTGGTTACCTTAAATGGCGTAAGAAAGGTTTGCCACGTTGGGTGTAGTACGAGCCCCTGGCCTAGTGTGTATAGGCTGCGGTTGTTGTGCCACAGGGAAGGGGGGTTCTACATCTGCCTGCCGAGTGAATCTAATGGCCCTAACTTGTTAGACGAACTTTTGGATGGCTTTATATGGTTCTCGGGTGTTTGGGCTTGATCTCCCCACTCATTTGGAAATCATGACTCACAGTGAAAGTGTACACCTCTGCGCAGAGTTAAAAATTGGTATACTAGCCGTGCTCACGGATACGAGCGGCCTTGGAACATTTACAGATAGATGATCACCATTGGTATATCATGTTTAATTACTGTTGATTATTATTATGCTCATGTTAATGCTATTCGTTATCATTATTACAATTGATCATTGGTTCTTTAATGGGAAGCGGTTTATCTTGATGCTATTGAAATGCTAATTATATGATTAAAAGCTAAACGCAGTTAAACAGTGTCTAGACTTTTGAGCCTCATGAACCCTGTGTTATATTTGTTGAGTTCGACATGGACTCACTCTTGCTATTTCCACCATAACAGATGAAGATTATGAGGAAGATTATCGTAATGAGTACTAGTCTTGGTGTCAACCAGTCAACCGTGTCCCTGTGTAGAGTTTCCGCTGGAGATTATTATTAGTTATTATTATCTATTGTTCAAGACTATGTCTTAAATACTTATACGTTATGTAATAAGCATTGTGATGATACTATGTAATTTGTCTACTTGTGTGTGTGATCATGTCCTGGGGCGCACATGAGTACTTTATGCATCCTATTTTTGTCCTTAAAAATTGGTGTGACAGAGACCCACTTGTCACTTTATCTAAAGATATCCATGTGTGATATAGTTTTGAAGGATTTATTGAGACGAATTTAATGGTGCAATCAAAATTTAATTTGGATTTTTGGTTTGTGAGTTATAGCATTTTTTCCTTTGTTTAGCTAGTGGGGCCCGCCACTATAGAGTATAGAGTAAGCACTGTATCACTCTAAATATAGAGTGAGAGAAAGGATAGATTATCGTTTTAGAGTACCCAGTGCAGCAGTTTTTACTCTATATTCATACTCTAAAGCTTTAGAGTATCGTTTTAGAGTACCCACTGCGGGTAGTCTTAGACTACCCGCACTCATGGACCTCTATATTCATCCTCTATACATCCTAGTCAGTAAGATTCTCTCCTCTATACTCAATTCTCCCGCACCCATCCATCCTCTATCCACTCTATCCACTGTGGGACTCACTTGTCACTTTATCTAAATATATCCATGTGTGATCTAGTTTTGAAGGATTTATTGAGACGAATTTAATGGTGAAATCGAAATTTAATTTGAATTTTTGGTTTGTGAGTTATAACATTTTTTCCTTTGTTTAGCTAGTGGGGCCTGCCACTATAGAGTATTTAGTAAGTACAGTACCACTCTAAATATAGAGTGAGAGAAAGGATAGAATATCGTTTTAGAGTACCAAGTGCAGCAGTTTTTACTCTATATTCATACTCTAAAGCTTTAGAGTATCGTTTTAGAGTACCCAGTGCGGGTAGTCTTAGTGTGGAGCTGACCACCCATTTCGGAGAAGGATCACAATTGGAAGGTGACACAAGGTGATATGGGGCGCGCCTAACCCACACCACGTGCCAGCCACCCAGGCCTCCTCTCCCTTGGTGTGCAAGGGACGCTAGAGCGCGGGCAAGCCAGGGATGGGTGGAGCGGCGAGCCCTGGTCAACCTGGACAAGCCACTGTCAATTGTCATGTGCAAAATCTGCCACGAGCGGTTTTCCCATGTTATCGATCACGACCACACTTGGAGCGGCGATCTCTTCAATGGCTCGGCGGCGAAGAAGACAAAGCCAGAGCATTCCTTTGGTGATCAAGGAAGTTAGAGAAAACCCTAACTTTGTATGCCCTTTGCCCCTTGGAGATATAAAGAAGGGCAAGGTCACCCTTAGAGGGGATCTCGGATCCATTCATAAAAACTCACTCTGAAACACTAGACCAGAGCTAGACATACGCTCTTCTACCGCTCTCTCTGGATTGTAAGAACTTGTTTAGAGCGGTCTAACACGAAGAACTCTCTGTTGGACGTAGGGCTTTGAAGCCCGAAGCAAGATAAACCTCCTTCGTGTCTTGAGTGTTAACCACCAAAGTCCCACATATCGACCACTAATTACTAGTCGTGGTTACGAACACATGATAGTTGGCACGCCATGTTGAGGAGCATCATGTATGTTCAACGATCTTCAATATGTCTCCTTGTTTTATGTGCACCACACATATTTTTCCTATTTCTTACTCCCTCCACCCACAAATTTATTTTTTACAATTATAACACAATAGATACATGTTAAAGTTTCTTAAGTTTGACTAACTATTAAAATATTAATATTCATAATATCAAACAAGTATCACTAGATTTGTCATAAGAGATATTTGGTGTCATAAGCATTAATATTTTTTTGATCTAGTAGGAGTATATGTTTATTCAAACTTTAGACATGTTAACTAAGAAAATTACATTTTTTTGTGGACAAAGATAATAATTACATGTTAAAATGTCACGTATTTTGAGATGGAGGAAGTAACTACTTTTGTATAGACTTTTTGTATGATTATACTAATTGTTAGTCAATGACAATAAAGTTTAAATTTTAAAATATGTGCAGACCTTATATTTCAGGATGATGTGTTTACGTTCATCAACATCAAATTAGAAATCAAGTTTCCCGTGCAGCCGTAGTTGGAGCAGTATAATTTTTCTACCGATCAGCAGCAATCTCACCTAGAGCTAGAACAACGCAGAGAAATTTGATCAATTCATAAAACACAATTCAAGCATTACTACAGTACAGACGACTGACTCGTTGAAACAAACATTATACCACCACACTAGTAGCCAGTACCAAGCTTTTTATAGAGCCTGACTATATTAGGCCACGTATGGCGGAGAGTACGCCGGCGGCGGAATCAAAATCCATCGCGCCTGTACATCGACACAGGAAAGAGGAAACTGAAGGCAGGGCTCCTGACCGACCGGCACCTACTAGTACCAGATAGATGGGTCCCGCGCCGTCACGACGCCGGCAGATAAGCGCAGTGTCCATGGTCGATCAGTCCACCAGGCTCGTTTAGATACCAGATTTCACCCTAAATTTCACTATGAAAAAGAAAATTCTCCGTTACATTAAAATATCAGGATATGCATGGAGTACTAAATGTAGATGAAATAAAAAAACTAATTGCACAGTTTTGTTGTACTTTACGAGACGAATATTTTGAGCCTAATTAATCAATGTTTGGACAAAAATTTACAAATATAAACGAAATACTATAGTGTGGAATCTTACACTGTACAAAATCTGCACCTCCCGATTCGGCCGAACTAAACACGGCCCCACTTGAGCGTGAAAACCAGCTCAAACTTGGAGCGGTCAAAAACCGCAGGGCCACGACCGTCTCCGGCGTTGTCGTCAACCAGGAGCCGCATCACGAGGGCGACCGCATTGAAGTACCAATGGCAGACGGCGTGGCTGGCTTCCTTGGCCGCTACGTCCGCCAGCGCCCGCTGCACGTCCAGCAGCGCCGGTGCGAGCGGCGGGAGGTCGGCGCAAACGTACAGGCCGTCCTCCGAGAACCGCGCGGTGGCGCCGCAGACAGCCGCGAAGGGCCTCGCCGCCGCCGCCACCTGGCGGTCGAAGAAGGCGCCGCTGAGCTCGTGCGAGAGCTGGTGCGCGCGAAGGCGGTGGTCCTCGTGCGACGCGCCCAGTAGGGCGCGCACGGTGGAGACCCGCCGCGGCGAAGGGCATCCAGTGGAGGGCGCAGGCGCCCGTCACGGCGGCAGCGGGGAGGTAGTGGCTGACGCTGGAGAGACGAGGGAGGTCGACGGTAGAAGAGCCGAGGTCCCCGGCGGCGGCTTCGCTGCTGCTGGAGTCGTCGTGGACGACGAGCACGAACGTCATTGTGCTGTGGTGTGATCTGGGTACGGTTGTGTGCTTGTGTGGTGTGCGCCGTATGGGTTCCGTTGCCAGGCGCGAGGGGTCTGGACCTTTGGTATTTGTAGTAGTAGGAACCCGAGATGTGTGGCGTTGCCTGATTATGGCTGCGTTTGGTAGCGCACTAGCGCTCCCACCTCGGCTCCACTAACGCCAGGAAAGGCGGGACAAGGGAAGGGGCAAAGGCTGCATTGGCGGTCAAAACTCAAAAACAGAGAAGACGGTGAGGCGCGCCTCTATGTAATCTGCGCCATGCGTTGCATTGCTGCATTGGGCACCATGACGGTGCAGTTGCAGAACAGGAACTGCAAGGTGGACAGTTGGATGAAAGATACTCCTAGTAGATGGGTAAAGATGGCCAACTGAAATGCGTCGAGTTCTCACAAGATGACAGAGATCGTCATGTTTTGTGAAGGAGATACTGCCTAGATCTTAGAAAAAACACGTCGACTCATACTTTTTTTTACACCTGATAAGCCGTCTGATATTGATTTGTTGTGAGAGAAAAATATTGTACAATAGTTGATAAGCTAGGCTGATAAGTTCAAGCGAACAGGGCCCGTCCAGCGTGTTCGCGCCGGACATGCTGATCGGCCCAACATCAATGTGTGGCCACCGCTACCCAGCTCGCCTCACTCGCTCACTCCCACAACCAGTCCCTCGCTTCCTCCTCCCTTCCGCAGCTTGCGCCCCGCGCGCTACCCCAACACGCGGCCTTGGCCACCTCCTTGGCCGGCGGCCTTCTCCCTCACCCCGGCGGCGCCTTTCCCCACCCCGGCACTCGATGTAGAAGCGGTGGCCGCACCGCGGCAGCGCGCGGGCCGTCGCCTTTGATCGTCGCAGCGGTCCTCTTTGCCACCACCGGTGATGGCCAGGATCCGGAGCAGCCACTGCAGGCCACCGACGTCGACCCCTGGCGACCGGAATTGACCGAAGTAGGCTTCCCCTCCCCAATGTTCCCCGACTCCCGGCAGCTCCTTCCCCCACCTTGGCGGCGCCCCTCCCCACCCCACACCGGCGTCCCCCCCCCACCGGGAACCCCCAGTGCCTGCAGATCCGGCGACCATGGCACTCCCCGCGCTAGGCTCTCTCTCTCCCCCCTATGTTGCAATTGTATGTTTTATTATTTCAGACATTTTCAGAGGTATGTTGCATTTGTTTTATATGGATGTTGCAAAAGTAGATTGAGGGATGTTGGACATGTTGCATATGTTGTAATTGTTTCAGAAGCATGTTGCAAGAGTATGTTTCGAGTGTTTCAAATGTTTCAGAGGTATGTTTCATCTGTGTTTTTCGAATGCATGTTGCAATTGTGTTTATCTGAATGTTAGATATGTTTCACTCATATGTTGCATGTGTTTTATTTGGATGTTGCGTATGGTTGTAATGATTTTTCAAGTGTGTTTCGGGTGTGTTTTCAAGTGTTTCAGAAGCATGTTTCAAGTGTTACATCTGCCTTCAAACGTATGTTGCAACCACTGTATTTGGATGTTTCAAAAGTAGATCGGATGTTGCATCGCTCCTCCTCTCACCTTTTGCTGCATAGACTCTCCCGGAGCCGGCAAGGCATCCATATGAATGAGGGATGGGCGATAGACGTGGGATGAGGGAGTTGTGTGCGTCGGGCGCAAGCAAGGGAGCTCCGTATGGACGGACGCTGCCTCCGGAGCAGGATGGGCGCTGGGCGGAGGGGGTTGCAAACATCGCGGTTGGGAGCAGGGGCAGGGCGCGTGGTGATGTGGGCGTGGTAGGCGCGCTCTCCTGTTGCGCGGGCACAGCATATGGAAGCAATTCTGTTTTGATTTACGTGAGGGGCACCGCAGATGCGTCGAACGGGAGCCGCGTCCAAACGCCAGTCTACGGCCGGATGTCCAGACGCTAGGCTTGCCATAGAGAAAAACAAGAAAGACACGTTTCAATCAAACTACAAATGGTTTGCAGTGTAGCGTGATATAGAAACATGCCAAATTGCCAATATACACTGCATGCACTTGTTCTCTTCCTCCGCAAAACAATCCCCAAATTAATCTGCTATATACTGAGACCTTAATTGTGGTATAAAAAAAGAAACTTCATGTACATACAGGTACAAAACTCACATAGCAGCCAGTATACATACCAACGCGAATATATACTGGACAGTAGCATTTTTACCACTCTTGTATGCAGTGATCGGTCCCCTTGCCTCCGACACCCAACAAACCAAGTGCCACGCACCGCGCCAGCCTCCTCCAGTCCTCCGATCCCCCACCGTGAAAAAGAGGGGCCCTCCGATCCGATCCCCGGCGCCCCGGCTGTCCTCGATCATGTGAACAGGTCGTACTTCACCGGCGTGCCAGTGGGGTCGATCCATGGCTGGGCGTGCAGGAAGTTCTCCACCGTGAACTTGGTCGCGTCCGCCTTGCTGATCACCTTCTTGAACCCCGGCCAGTTGACGCGCCCCGCCGTGTTGGCGCCGGGCCCGGTGTTGCCGAACTCGGCGTACCACAGCGTCTTGAGCCCGAAGTCGCCGTTCCAGGGCAGGTACCCCGCCTTGTCGATGAAGTCCGGGATCTCCGACTCCATGAAGACGGTGCGCGAGCACTCGCGCCAGGGCCGGCCCAGGTAGTTGCGGATGGCCGGGCGCGCCGCGTCCCGGAGCGCCGCCTCCGCCTGGAACTCGCACTTCTGGAGCACGAACCCCGTGGCCTCGCGCGCGTCCGCGCGGCCCTGCGCGGTCACGATGTTCTGCTGGTTGTCCATCGGGCGGCGCAGGATGAGGATGCAGTTCTGGAACACCGCCGCCGCGTCGCCGAAGATGAAGTCCACGGTGCCGGAGATGATGCAGTTGCGGTAGAACTGCGCCTTGGAGTGCGCGTACAGCGTGTCCTGGAACCCGTCCATCTTGCAGTTGAGGAAGATGGCCTTGTCAGACTGCACCAGCAGCGCCACCGCCTGGTGCTTCTCCGCGCCGGCCGTGTTCTGGAACCCCATCCCGATCGCCATGAACCCGTCGCCTTGCGCAGCTATTCGTACCAAACGGCGCGTCAGTTGATAGAATTTGTCAGCTGATGAGAGCATTATTAGACGCCGCGCGATGATGCACACGGCGTGTCGTCGTCCTTACTGAAGGTTGCTGTCTTGAAAGTCGTGATCCCGTCGGCGAAGCTCTTCTTGCCGGTGATGATGGACTTCTTGGAGCCGTCACCTAAGAGGGTCACGTTCTTCATGGTCTTGGTGATGGTCACGTACTCCTCGTACATCCCCTCCTTCACTTGGATCACGTATCTATAGGAGTACGATTCACCAACAAGTTATAAATATGCATGGCCGCCACCTTGCGTGCATGGATGCACGCACACGACACGACACGACGCCGTGCGTACTATATATACCTTCCGTCGTAGGTCTTCGGCATGGCGGCGAGCGCCTCGTTGATGGTCTTGAACTTGCCGCTGCCGTCCTTCGCCACCACCACGTTCGGCGTGAGTGTGTTCTTGAATCCGCCGCCCTTGAGCACCCTCCGCTCACCGTCGGGCACCCACTCAGGGACGCCGTCCTTGTCGAGTGCCGGCCCGGCTTGCGACGCCGCTGCCGCCGCGCCTTCCTCCTCCTCCTCGAGCAACCGTCGTTTCGAGCCGCCCTTGAGTACGGAGAGGAGCGATGACCCCTTCTCGATGAGCGCCAGGGCGTTGCTGGTGAGCTCCTTCCCGTCGGTGAACGACTCTTTCACCTTGGCCTTGAACTCGTCGTCGGGGAACCCTTCGACGCACGTCTCCATGTTGGCGATCACGGCGCTGAGCCAGATGCGCAGCTGGTAGCTCTGCTTGGCGATGCCGTCCTTGTCGTCGACGCCCTTGAGCGTGCTGTTGAGGTCGTCCTTGGCGTCCGCGAACACCTCCTTGCAGTCGGCGACGGCGGCCTTCACGCGCGGGTCGTTGCTCAGGATCAGGTCCGCGCGGTCGAACGCCTGGCTGATCGCGTCGCCGATCACCTCCACGGCGCTGCGGACGATGTCCTTGGGCGACGACGAGCTGGCATTCGCGGCCTTGCCAAGGCTCTTCTCGCACGCGTCCGTGTAGTCCGTCTGCGAGCACATCGCCTTGATGCTCTTGGACACGGCCTTCAGATCCGTCTTCGGCTTCGCGTCCGACCCCGGTTCCGCTTCCGAATCCGCTTCCGAGTCCGAGTCCGACCCGCCGCTGGACTTGCCTTTGGCCGGCGACGACGTGCTCTTGGAAGAAGACTTGTGGCCGCCGTCGCTGGACGACTTCTTCCCGCTGTACATGACCGCGGCGCTGCCCATGACGATGAGTAGGATGATGATGGTGACGGTCCCGGCGGCGATCATGATGCGTCTGCGCTGCTTCCGCGCATTCTCGGCTTTGCGGCGCTCGGTGAGCGGACCGAAGTCGCCAAACGCCGACGACGACATGGTCGGAGCTGTTTTACCTAGTCTTTTTTTAGGGCAAAATTTTCGTCTTTTATTGACCGCTTCCTCCTGGCCGTCACCCTCTGCCTTCCGTCACCCAAGGCAGAGAGGATGGAGCAAGGGCGGGAGGCAATGGCGAGACAGGTTTATTTGGGGAGTGTGGATTCCGGGGAAAGAAGGGCGGGGAGACGTTTGTGGAAGCTATGTTTGGGAGTTCGTTATTTCTTGGATTCATTTTGCCACGCCAACGAATATATATAAGCATGGTGCACAGTCTATTTTTGTGGTACATGGAAGCAACAAGAGTCGGTAAGCACAACAGAACTAAGGTCCCTCTGTATGTTCTCTTCATCAACATTTCTAAAAGATAAAACATATCCATGTGTGCTGCCACTCAAAACCAAAACTAGATCAAGGATCTTAACCTGCAGCACCGTGGTTTCACTGCACAACATTTTATCGAGTACGTGGCAATATGACTTTAAGTGCATAGTGTAAATCTACGGCCAGAGGTACCCGATGGGATCTCTTGGAAGCTCTCTACGGATGGTGAATATTCTACAAACTCGGGCAGTCAACTTAAAGATCTCGATTCTTGGGGTCAACAACAATCAACTTTGACACACTCATTTAGAAAGTTTGTGCACCGTCTAAATATAAATTCTTCAGATATGGCTCACCATCAATAAAGACTATGAACGTCGGATAGGCTCTAGGTGAGAGGTTGGCCCAACAATGTTGTTTGCACCCTCTATCATGGAGAGCCGGACCTAAGGGGACTTTCCATGTCGTGGTTCCACACTATCGGGCACTCCAAAAAGCATGATGCGAAGTCGGGATAGCACTTGCTAATTCGGAATGGGCTTGCCCAGGGAACATGACTTGCAAGGAACATGCTAAAGCAGCGGCTATGAAGTTTCTGTCTTTACGTGCTCCCTCTCTCTATTTGTTCATTTTCTAACACGTTACCCATATTATAGACACTATAACCATTATCCATCGTGACGGACTTATGGGTCACTCTATGTATTTTTTCCATCCATATTCATATTTTTTCTTTCTGTGCATCACAGTTTGCGTGTCTTTAATATACATGTATTTAGTTTAGTTGAAACACTGGCTCAAGTTATGGTGGCTATGGTGGCTCCTGTTGCTGTGAATGTCAGATGGCATCATGAATTTAAATATTTTACAATCAAATTTATAGTTCCAACAATTTTTTAATCCGCATATTAAGTTAAAGTTATCCCTTGTGCTTATTGTACCTTTTATTTGAAGATCTCCACTTATATTTTTTAAAATATGAATTTTACCTCCTATACTACACTCTTAATAAAATGATGGCATATTGGTTGTTTAAGCCTGCACCATGTCCCATTGTCCCTCAAGATAGGTGGTAGAGCTTGTAGCTCGATCTATGATGGGACAACAATGCTAACCTCAAGAATATAATATAGTTAACCTTAACAAACACAATTTACTCCAAGTGAATTTCAAAAATCAAGGAAGCCACAGCCGTCTTTGGTCTTTGCTAATCTCCTCCACTACTTAAGATGTTGAATTCCGTCTATTAAAAATAAGTTATATGTGGTAATTTTTTTTATAAAAAATAGAGTGCTTACAACTATACATGACAATGATTTGTGTAAGTTGTTACTTAAATAAATTTATACATCTTGGCTAACTCATATGTTATTTCAAGGAATTATTTAGATTATCTATCCTAATGCAAGATGAATTATTTTGATGAAAATGCAACGATTACTAAACGATGTTTAATAATGGTAGAGGTAGGTAACTTGTATGCAGATTTGGGTTTCTACTTTATTATATTTTTTATAATGGTGAGGTGGGTGAACTTTCTAGAAATCAGAATAGTACCAATGACGACACATCAAAAATTAACTATTAATGTTGATTATCTCTCAAGTTAACTGTGCACGTATCAGACACTTATCGTCTTAACAATGTTCCCTCCGGTCGAAATAGACCCTGTTTGAATCCATGGGGCTAATCTTTAGCCCTGACCTAAAGGTTTGCCCTTAAAATGAAGAGACTAAAGTGTAGCCCATGGAGTTGTTTAGGCTAAAGATTAGCCATGTACCCTACAATGACCCATTTATCCCTAATTAATACTCATACATTTGAACCAATTAGTTTGTTATGAATGTCATACATTTGAAAACGGTGAGAGTAGTAACATGGTTCCCTAACTATTTTATTTGAATAACAGCACACAAGAGGAGTCAAGCTTGAGCTAACTATTTTATTTGAACAACAGCACACAAGAGGAGTCAAGCTTGAGCTAGCTTAGGTAGAATAAGACTGTTTGGATCCATGGGCTAAAGTTTAGCCCATCCCTTTTAGTCACTTTTAGCCTTCCATGGATCAAACAGGAGGGCTAAACGTGGGGGCTAAACTTTAGTCTACTCCTTTTCCATTAGGCCCTTCAAGATGGACTAAAGAGGGCTAAAAGTGGTTCTGTTAGACAAAAAAAAAACTCATATTACCCTCTACGCACCCCGACGCATGGCTGTGCATAGATAATAAATTAGGAGCAAATTGGTCACTATAGGGTAAGAGGCTAATCTTTAGCCCCTGGATCAAACAGTCTCATAGGCTAATCTTTAACCCCTTGATTTTAAGGGCTAATCTTTAGTCCTGGGCTAAAGTTTAGCCTATAAAATCCAAACAGGGCCTAAGGAACTTTAACCACTCTCAACATATACAGTCATCTGGAAAACATGATATTAACGCGATGCATTACAAATCCCCATACATGTATACATAATAAATAATATCTAGAGTTGTTCACCATAAATAAATAAAATATGATGACGGGACGTACGTAATCCTATGTCATTTATCAACCGAGGATCATTACTATATAAGTTTTTTTACCTGTGTGGCCCTTGAAAAAATGCCTCTTTCGTGTATGGCTTTTTTTTTATTTTTGAACTTACTTATATGGCCCCGAAAGAAAATTTCCTTACTTATGTGGGCTTCCGTCAAGTCTGCTAGGGAGATTTGTAAGTCTCCCCGCTAGGAGGTACGTAAAATGTCTAGATTGCCCTTCTGCTTTTTCTCCCTTCTACCCCATCCGACTGACTCGGGGAAAAGACCTAGCGCTACGAGCTGTCTGCGTGGGGGGGGGGGGGGACCCGATGTAGGAGGGCGCCACCACTGCCGCGGCCGGCCTCTCTGGCGCCGGATCCGCTGGATCCACGGCGGGCCAGGCCCCTCCCATTGTCGGCTGGCGTCCTTCGCGTGGTGGAGGTGCCGCCGCCCGCCTAGTGGAGCGTGCACGACCGGAGCTGGTCTGGCGTGCCGAGTCATGGTGCGTGGCGTGCGACGCAGCGTATGCCACCATGGCCACCACCGAGTCCAACGCGACGTCGCTTACGCTCTTCACCTGCCGCTTCACTCTTCACCTCGTCATCCACCCCGTGCACCGGCACCGGATGCGCATCCAGCGCGCGCACCGCATGCTGCGCCTGCCCCCGCCGCTCGCCACGGCTGCCTACGCCGCGCTGCTTCCGCCGTTCGCCGCCAAGTTCCTCCCCGCCGACCTCCCGGCTCTGCTCAACCACAAGCTCACCCTCGGCATGTACCTCACCATCCAGCGCGGCGGCGGCCCCGACGAGGGCCCGGCCCGGACGCCGTCGTTCGTGCTGCTCAGCGTCTGGGACGCGCTCCCTCCGTGCTTCCACCACCAGCGACGTCTGGTGTATCAAGAAGCTCCGTGCTTCCACCACCAGCGACAATGCTGACAGCGACGACAATGACCGGACGACGTCGCCCCCGCCTAGCGTCATGTTCGTGGACCCCCGGGAGTTCTGAGGTTGACCCAATGCGAACAAGTTTTGATTTTTGAAGACCCTGTATATATACATCATATATACATACATTATACATGGACATGATGTTGCAAGTCTATACAAGAATTGTATTGCGTCTTGCAGCTTGCACTTGCACACAAAGTATGATTGATTGGTTCTGAAACTCTGAACTTCAGGAGAGCAGTCGGTGGTCATTTTCTAAAGTGAATTGGTCATCTGTCTCTTGAAGATACATTCAAGGGCCAGAACACTGGATATGCTGCACTTGGGGTCTCTTGTATAGCAATGAATCATAGCTCATTCTTCTCAAAACAACAATCTGCTTTAGGTCACCTTGCATGAGGAATGTACCCAAATAAGAGGAAAAAATTGCTAGTAATTTGTGCAATTTTTTTATGCATTTGATAAGCTCATTTTATTGAAAAATATTTGTGTACTTGATTATGTGTCTTGTACTGTTATGTGTGAACTTTTTTACATAATATTACTCCAAATATATAATAGACAAACAAAGCTTTGCATTTTTTTTTGCTAGGAGTAAAATGGTCATTTTACCCTTGACTTAACAACGTCAAGTGACAAAAACAGATGGAAGGCCGTAGAAGGAAGGAAATTTTATTTCAGGGCCGTACAAGTAAGTTAAAAAAAAAGAGAGCCATACATAGAAAAGGCATTATTTTCAGGGTCATACAGGTAAAAAACTCTTATATTGTTACTTCTAGCAGTAAGAGGGAGAAAAGCACCAATTGTAGGCTTTGTAGCTCGATCAGGTTACTGGAGTCTGGAGCTGCAGTCAATCACTCAGGAGGGCAAGGCCCGGTCTTGGGCTTGTAGGGATCATGCGTGCAGTTGGAGCTCCCGGCAGACTTCCCTTCGGCTACCGTCGGAATGGACTCCGAGACAGAAACGCGGTGGCCTCCCTCGCCCTGCAGCTGCAGGCGTTCCGCCGCGACGACGGTGCCGCGAGCGGAAGAAGCGACCAAAGTGATGATCATCAGAAGCGTCAGAGCCATCGCGGCCGCCGCTGGCTTCCTCCTTGCAGCTTCCATATCGTCTGAGTCTCTAGCTCAGGTACGTATATATAAATTTACGAGGAGTGTGGTATGAACTTGATCACTATGAATAATGATCGATGGTTGTGAATTGAGAAGCTAGGGTACGGGCGCCGCTAAATTTATAGATGCGAATGGGCATAGATAGCGTGGTAAATTGCAACGAATTTATTAGGAGGGCTCACCGATCGTGGAAGGCGCAACGGAAGTTCAGAGAGTTCCCAGCGAAATCGCTGTCGAATCATAATACATATCACGCGCTATATATTGGAGGAAGATCGGAGGAGCAGCTAAGCTATAGAGTACATGAGAAATGAGCTTTCTTTCTTTCGGCAAAGAATTAAGAAACCTGAGCAGCCAGTGGATGAGTGGACTGAGAATCTTTGTCACGCGAAACAGCAGTAGTTTTTTCATCAGGATATAGAAAACTCGTGGTTGGTTGACGAACGAACAACAACGCAGCTAGCTTAGCTAGGAAGTATGCACTGCGTTGCAAGCAAAGCATACTCCACGCGCTCACACTACTCGTAGGTCGTAGCAAGTGGAATTTTGGAGTGAAAATGTCTCGAAGTTTTCGTGCGCGCGTGAGGTAAATGGGAATCTCGGAATGGTGACGAACATGCATGTTCTAATGTTAAGACGAATACATCTCGTGCCCAGCACAAAAAGTTGTCTTTGGCTTCGTAAGTCGTTTCTCGGTTGCTTCAGGGCATCTGGGGATTCTGGGCAGTAATTTACAATAAACTTCACGGCGGAGTTATTTGGATTCGACACGGACGCCGCATGACGGCGTGACTCACTCCGCTGTCGCCTTGGTCATCCCACTTCCCCATCCCATCCGCGTGACTCACTCCTCTAAAAAAAATTCCTGCTCGTCCCACTTTGCTGGCCGTTGTGGCCATCCCAGCGCGCGCCCGACTGCCCCACGCCGCCACCACGCACCCCTATCCTGCGCTCAGCCGCTCACTCCACAATCCTCCGCGTGTGCACCCATCGTGCGCCGCCCTGCGCCCACTCCGCCTCTGCGCGGCCATCCACTCCGTCTCCATTTGGCCATCCACTCGGCCTCCGCGCGTGCCCACCACTCCGCCTCTGTGCGGCCATCCACCACCGCGCGCCCAATCTACACTCACCTGTCGCGGCCATGGCGTGCACCGCCACCACCACCCCGGTACCACCGGGAGAAGGTCATCGCCGGCTAGGACAGCGTCTCCCGTGGTCGGTCGAAGACACCATGGCAGGGTGGATCCGTATGTTGCAAATGCATGTTTCAAGTATTTCAAACGTTTCAGAAGTATGTTGTAATTGTTTTATCTTGATGTTGCAAAAGTAGATCGGAGGATGTTGCATATATTGCAAGTGTTCTAAAGGCATGTTGCAAGCATTTGTTCAAAATGTTTCATCTATTTATAGACGTATGTTGCAATCGTTCTGATCTAGATGTTTCATATGCTTCACACAAATGTTACAATAATATGTTCTAAACGTTTTAGCTGTTTCAGTCTTATGTTGCAGCAAGTTGTTTTTCATGTTGCAAGTGTTTTATTTGAACGTTTTGTGTTGTCCAGCCGGGGTGAGCCGGGGGCCAGTGGACGGGAGTGCTGCGGTCGGTGGGGGGTTGAAAGCATCTAGGCCCCTAGTGGGTTTCGGTGATTAATGACGACATAAGATTATTATGACTAACGTGTGTTTAGCAGAGACAATTTGAGTTAGGTCACGATAATGGAGATTGTTTGGGCAATCACTGGTTTTCATGTCCGTATCGATGGAAATCGTTTTGGTTTTCTAATGATAGACGACAAGGTTAAGGATGGACTAATTCTAAGTGTTGTTATTTGGCGTTGGAGAGACACTTAGAGTAGTTTAGGACTTTTTTTACTTCGGCCGAATTATTAAGGGGTTATGAACTAGTAGCTTGACCTAGATAAGTCTAATGTTTTAGGTGTGGTACACACTTGTCAAACTTAGCATTAGGTAGCTTAGGGACAACCTAAAGATCAATTAGAGTCAACTTCATTCACCAAGTATCTTGATTCGAAAGCGAATGGAAGCTTCAAGAGATGACTGGACTCTGTGGACAACAGGATCGGACGCTAAGGCGCCAGGTCCGGTCAGTGGAGGCACATGTAGCAGAGTCCTGAGCATCGAACGAACTCTGGCGCCAGGCCAGGCTCGGACGGGACAGGACGCGCTACAACTGTAGCAGAAAACGTGCAGAGCTCAGTAAGGATCGGACGCTGAAGGTCTCATGACCGGACTCTGGAGTGTGCGAGTCCGGTCAACAATAGAAAGGCACTGAAGAGGAAAATAGATGACCAGACGCGTCTGGTGGGTGCTGACTGGACGCAGGTCAGGGTTCGGTCAGTATAATGACCTTCTGTCAGCGCTGGCGTCACGTAGCCGTGGGCTACTGACCGGACGCATCCGGTCACCTGACAGGCCCGTCCGGTCACCCTAAAAAGTGTTGAGTTGGACCCCAACAGGTTTGTTTTGAAGTGGGAGGGTATAAATACTTCTCCTACTCGTCCAACTTAGCTCTCTTGGTGATTTTTTCAGCTGAGGAAATACTTTTGAGTGCAAGGGAGAGCAAGAGTCTAGTGTGGTGATTGAGATTTGATAATCCAGATTAAGGACCTCATTAGTGCATATGGAGTAGCAAGTGTGCATCCACCTTTCTCATTAGGGTTGTCTTGGTCAAGTGAGAGTTTGTGCTTGTTACTCTTGGTGATCGCCATCACCTAGATGGCTCGGTGATGATTGAAAGCTTCGTGATCATTCGACGGAGCTTGTGGATGACCCAAGTCATGGTGTGAGCGGTTGTGGGCGATTCACCGCGACAGAGTATCAAAGAATCAGCGCGTAGAGAGCACTTGATCCTTACGCAGATCAAGAGGGAGCTACACCCTTGCGTGGGTGCTTCAACGAGGACTAGTCAGGAGTGACGACTCTCCGATACCTCAGAAAAATATCGCCGTGTTCCTCTCCCTTTCTTTATTCTAAGCATTTACTTTTGAGCAATTTATTTTATATCTTTACATTCCTAGAATTGTCATGCTAGAGTAGGATTGGAACCTAGGGTGCAAAACTTTTGTGCGATAGAACAATAGAGAATACATTTAGGTATTAGGGGTGAAATGGGCTAAGTGCAGGGCTTAATTATTGCAAGAAATTTTAGATTAGCCTAATTTACCCCCCTCTTGGGCACCTTGATCCTTTCAATTGATATCGGAGCCGAGTGCTCCTTAAATTAGGCTTAACCGCCTAGAGCAAGATGTCCTATGGGGGATGGACCCCCTCCCTTCTTTGAGGGAGATGATTTTCCTTATTGGAAAATTCGCATGGAGGCGTACCTAGAGGCTATAGATGTTGGAGTGCTTAGAGCCGCCACACAAGACTTCCCAAAACCTAAGGACCCCGCTAACCCGGTTGGTGATGAGGCAAATTACGAGAGGTGGAATGCAAAGGCCAAAAACACCCTCTTTATAGGCCTTTGCAAGGATGTCTTTAACCGTGTGCGGAACCACAAAGACTCCCATACATTATGGTTGGATATTTGTGCGCTCCATGAGGGAACTAAGATTAAGCGTGAGGAACGCTATCACCTTGTGACCAAAAAGCTAAATTCATTTGAGATGCTTCCTAATGAATGTGCTAATAAAATGTATTCTCGATTGAATGTTCGTGTAGAAAAGGTCAATGGGCTTGGACACACTCAAATGCAACCATCCGATGTTATGAGAAAAATCTTGAGTGTCCTCCCTATTGATAAATATGGGCATATTGCTACCGTGCTTCATCAAGGTGATCTTTCTACCGCTACTCCAACTCAAATATTGGGAAAGATCAATGCGCATGAGATATACATGCACATCACTCCACTAGAGGGCTCTTCTTCCACCAAGAAGAAAGTTTTGGCATTCAAGGCTAGTCAAGAGAAGAGGGGCAAAGAAAAAGTTTTCATGATAGTTCAAGTGATGATAAAATTGATGATGCAAGTTTTACTCTCATGGTGAGAAGAACCACCAAGATGCTCAAAAAACTAAACAAGAATGGCATCAAGTTTGATGGCAAGAAGAAGAAATTCTTCACTAGTAGCAAGAGGAAGCCTATCTCTAAAATGGATTGCTACAATTATGGAGAGCTTGGTCATCTAGCTCATCAATGCCCGAAGCCCAAGAAAGACAAATACAAAAAGAAGTACAAGGGTAAGAAAGATGACTCAAGTGATGATAATGATGAGAAGAAGAAAAACAAGCCATACAAGAAGAAGGATGGTAAGAAGGAATATCAGAAGAAGAAGAAGAAGAATGACAAGGCTTATATTGTTGGTGATTGGCTCACGGACATTGAATCATCAAATGGCTCATCTGATGGTGAAAGTGAGTGTGGAAGTCCGATCAACAACAGAAAGGCACTAGAGAGGAAAATAGATGACCGGACATCTCCAGTAGGTACTGATCGGATGCAGGTCAGGGTCCGGTTAGTATAACAGCCTTCTGTCAGCGCTGACATCACGTAGCCATTGGCTACTAACTGGACCTATCGTTCGGTCACCCCGAAAAGTGTTGAGTTGGACCCCAATGGGTTTGTTTTGAAGTGAGGGGTATAAATACTTCTCCTACTCGTCCAACTTAGCTCTCTTGCCCATTTGTTCAGCTAAGGAAACACTTTAGAGTGCAAGGGAGAGCAAGAGTCTAGTGGGGTGATTGAGATTTGATAATCCAAGATTAAAAACCTCATTAATGCATAAGGAGTAGCAAGTGGGCATACCCCTTTCTCATTAGGCATGTCTTGGTCAAGGAGAGTTTGCCCTTGTTACTCTTGGTGATCGCCATCACCTAGACGGCTCAGTTGTGATTGGAAGTTTGATGATCATTCGATAGAGCTTGTGGATGACGTAAGTCATGGTGTGAGCGGTTGTGGGCGATTCATCGTGACGGAGTGTCAAAGAATCAGTCGGTAGAGAGCACTTGATCCTTGCGCGGATCAAGGGGAGCTACACCTTTGTGCGGGTGCTCCAACGAGGACTAGTGTGGAGTGGCAACTCTCCGATACCTCGAAAAAAACATCGCCACGTTCCTCTTCCTTTCTTTACTTTAAGCATTTACTTTTGAGCAATTCATTTCATGTCTTTACATTCCTAGAATTGCCAAGCTAGTGTAGGATTAAAACCTATTGTGCAAAATTTTTGTACGATAAAACAATAGAGAACACATTTAGGCACTAGGGGTGAAATAGGCTAAGTGTAAAGTTTACTTATTGCAAGAAATTTTAGATTAGCCTAATTCACCCCTCCTCTTGGACATCTTGATCCTTTCAGGAGGGAGGTGCTGGAGGCGTGCTCGTCGCGCGTGTGGGGCAGTGCGAAGGCGGACGCGGCGGGCTGCCGGGCGAGCTTGGGGCGCGCGGTGCGGCGGAGGTCTAGCGGACGGGGGTGCTAGTTCGAGTGTGCACGTTGGGGACGTGCTCAGTCGGCATGGGGTAGGGGCGAAGGCGGACACGAGCGGGCTGAGTGGGTGTCCGGACGCGAGCGGTGCGCCGGACGTCCCGGTGCTAGCCATGTCCATTTGGATTTGATACTACTACTCTAGTCGCTGAGATTCTCAAGTGAACTTTACATCGAATACTTAGTCCTCCGGACAAATCATTTCTGTATCCATCCATATAGGGTATATTTAGTTGCTCAAATAGTGTTTTGTAGACTCACTGTATATAAAAAAATGTCTGGTGAGATTGTACGAGAAGATGTAAAAAGATACTATTAACCCATCTTATTAGCCATCGTACAGTGTTTTTCTCTCACAACAAAACAGCATCAGCCGTCTTATCAGCCGCAAAAACTATCAGCCGAACAGACCAATGATGTCTAGCTGTCTGCATGACCGAAATCAGTATGTTGTGAGGCTCATTATGTAGATCCACACCTTATCAGTTATGATTGCATTCGTGGGTTGCAGACTGCTTGGCTAGCTAAGATCGAGGCGCATGCTCATTCTGCATTGTACGCGCACGCCTGTGCATGCTCCACCAGAGCAGCAAATGAAGCATGCTCATAGTATCTCTCCTCTCTCCCTAATATTAAGAAGCAATTAGTTTCTATGTCCATCGTCTGTTTTCGGTTCTGGTTCCGCCCGTCCTGTCCCATGGTTTTCACTTCCTAGCTAGAATATATGCACGCACTAGGGCATGCTCCACCGGATTATAAGGTCAATTAGAATATTTAAGAATTTTCTAAACTTTTATGCATATTTTCCCTCATTTGTCTAGGATAGAATTTATTTTTTTTGGACCTTCTAGAGTTATTTTCACAAGCTCTAAATATTTTATTTGGATTCATGGTATCCCAATCTATATCTATGGTTTTATTGACGTTTTTTAGAATCTTAGAGACATTTCCTGTGGTTTAAAACCCATGTCAAGTATTTATCATTTTGATAACTACTATAAAAAAGAGAAAACCAATCAAGACAGAAAGGTTGCCGTTTTAAAAGTTTGTACAAGTAAGATGTTTAGTTTTATAGTTTAATTTAAGAAGGATTGAAGGAAAAATCATCCTATACAGTAATAGTAATTCAAAAATGGTAAAATAGACTTTTTACGTCTTGCGGCCTAAACCTCCTGCTTCACTGCTGTCCGTGACTTCCTCAAGACCGATTACGATTCGCCATGGGCTTCGTAAGGCCCAGGCCATCCGGAGACTAGAGGTCGGCCCGTTTCCCGAGCCAATTGACAATTTCAGATCTGCTGCACGTCCTACTCCATGAGAATTTGATCGACACAACAACGACGGGCCTACCCATCTTTTCTTTCCGTGTGAATGGACGCACTGGCGTGTGTGCTTCTGGTGTGAGCGTAGAGTGTATAGATTATGTGTGTCTAAATTATACCCGATAAAAAAATAATGACAGGCCTTGCTTGTCCCTTGCTCCATAAAAAAATAGTAATTATAGGATTCGTACAAGTCAAATAAGCTAAAGTTTGACTAAATTTATGTTGAATAGTATTAATGTTTATGTGTCCAAATAAGTTTATTATGAAAATACATTCCATAATTAATTTAATAGTACTTACTTTGTACTTTGTGCATTCCAATTATAACATATTTTAGCTTATATATATATATATATATATATATATATATATATATATATATATATATATATATTGCTTTATTATGCATCTATACATTTATACATCGTGTATATCTAAGTGCATATCAAAAGCTATGAATCTAGAAAAGATCAGAACGTCTTATAATTTAGAATGGAGGGAGGATCATAAATTATAATACTCTTTTTTTAATAATTTTGACTAAAATTCAAATCATTTGACTCCTTAAAAATGAAAATTGCATTCTTTTTTTAGGATGGAGTGAGTATCCTATAGGTCTGGCATAGAAACACTGACAAGTGCGTGGTAATCAACCCGCAACACATAACACTCAGCACATATCCCATCAGCTACCACGACAAAAAAGATGAGCAAGCATGTAGTACGATAATTATATATGCTAACCTCACTTAGAGAGTTAGAATGTGGCGAGAACATCACCGGGGTCATCAGGATCAACTTCATTACATGATATAGTTTTTTTAATTTTAACAATATTTTATTAAAAGATTTATAAATTTTGTTGGGGTCAATGGACCACGACAAAACCCCCTAGATTTGCTCCTTTTGCATTTGGAGTTTTGCAATACAACTTACTCGTGTTTCACAGCTCTAGGTCCGTGGATCACTGCCGGATTTAAATTCGACATCACTACTAGAATCAGACCCGATAGCTGTCATGGACTTGCCTATCACTACAGGGTCAAGGCTAGACCTAGCAGTGATAGGATTAGGGTCACTAACGGGTTAAGCCTCTACTCAGTAGTGATAGGATAATACTCACTGCCAAGTCAGTATTTTTTACTTGACAATGACCGTTATTTGCTAATTTTTGTTGATATATTTTATTATTTTATTTAAATAGAGGTTACTTCCTTATTTTATATTTAATATTATTAGTACATCACTTATATCTCACCACCGTGAAGATTATACTACAACTATAACGAGTCAAATCTTTGTCACATGATTTGACAATGAATAAATTATAACTAGAAAAATCATACATGATAGGTAGAAATAAATTCAATACAAACAAAGTATCAAAAAGAACAAACCAAAGTCCTAGAAAAAAAGGATATGATAGTTTCATTAATACAAACCAAGTGGAGCACACTCACTGCTACTAGTTATTATATTGCATGATAGCCTGTGTACTGAATATCTTTGGTTATGTAATCGAGCACATCATTTAAATAAATCAAAGTACGTAGTACGTATTAGTGCACTCTCTTTCTTCAGAAGTCCAAGCACATGGACTACCAAAGGTGAAACATAGTGGTCTAAATGGTAATGTGTTAGGTTCCAAAGAAAAATATAAATGACTCTGCTATCCATGTGTAGTGAGCGATGCAATGGTACTCGAGTTGCTCAGGATATGTAAGCGTGTCACATACAGAATATGAGAAACATGAATGGGAACATAATAATAATAACAAGTATACACTCTAAGAACCACTTTGACTGTGACACGTTATGTTCAAGACAATCGACATCATAAAAGGAGGTGGGTTTTCTTCTTATTTAGCTATCCCTTCACCACAATTGGAACCAGAGGCAGTTCTTTTTCATTTGGATCTTCACCCACAACTAAATCCAAAGGTGGTTTTTCTTCAACTGGATCTTCATTCACAAGTACAAATTAGGTTGATTAGTCTTGGAACAACCTTCAACAACAACCGAATCATTGGTGAGGAAGATGCAATCTTCTTTCCCATCTCTCTATGTTTTGAAAAAAAAATCGATGCAATGTCTCCATGCTTCATGCCTAAAGTGTATGACAAATAGAAACACAAAATTGACATCAAAATTCAAGCACTTCAACCAACAAAAACAATTCAACTAACTAGCATGCTAATCTCTATCCTAAATTTCAGTGAATAGGTGATGATTTACTAATCTCGACGACGTCATCTCATCCATATGTTCCCTAATGTTTTAATCCTCCAAAAGAGGATATGTTGTCCACATAATGCACCATACAATCAATCACAACTCGAATCGATTCCAATCTATACCTTCTATAAAGCAAAGACCCACTAGCCTATTTCTCTGGCTTCTCATTAGGCCACATCAGCAAAATGATGTCATCCGCCCACTAAGTGACGTCATCCGCCCACTAAGCCTCATTTATCTTTCACTAGCTATTTCTTTTGAAATAGGAAAAAGTCGTAGCACCTAAACCAAGTATCGTAATTAAAATCCAATTGCACCATGGTGTTCCTCGCAATAAACTCTTCAAAACAAGACCTCACATGGATATATTTCAATAACTTTTTTGCTAACATTTAAACGGCCGTTCCTAAGAAAAACCTAGCAAAACTATCGTTTCTAAGTAAAAACCTAGCAAAACTACATATCACATAGATTACATGTGGTCCTCCAAAACATGCATGATTTTGTAAAGGAAAACTCCTAGAACTTTTGGGAGGGGGGATGGCCCTCAGGTATAGTAGGGGTGAGGGGTGAGGGTGGATGAGGTTAGCCTCCCGTATTGGCCGATCCTATAGGTTAGTGACCGTGTTTTCTTTGATAACCGTTTCTAAGCAAAAGCCCGTTTCTAAGAAAAACCTAGCAAAACTACATATCACATGGATTACATGTGGTCCTCCGAAACATGCATGATTTTGTGAAGGAAAACTCCTACAACTTTTAGGAGGGGGAATGACCCTCAGGTATAGTAGGGGTGAGGGGTTCTGGTGGATGAGATTAGCCTCCCGTACTGGCCGATCCTATATGTTAGTGACCGTGTTTTCTTTGATAACTGTTTCTAAGCAAAAGTCCGTTTCTAAGCAAAAACTAGCAAAACTACATATCACATGGATTATATGTGGTCCTCCGAAACATGCATGATTTTGTGAAGGAAAACTCTTAGAACTTTTGGGAGGGGGGATGACCCTCAGGTATAGTAGGGGTGAGGGGTGACGGTGGATGAGATCAGTCTCCCGTACTGGTCGATCCTATAGGTTAGTGACCGTGTTTTCTTTGATATGGTTTTTGTTGTCTTTAGTTACACCTTTAACAAAAAAAACTAAATCTGTTCTCTGCTTATATCGCATATATACTTATGTATTATACACCAACGAGATTCCTTCTACATCCTATTTCTCCTAACTCAATTCAAATTATTCTTGCATTCCCGCAGCAACGCGCGGGGAATTCACCTAGTTTGATATCAAGGCAGACAAATATGAGAGGGCACATGACCCAAAAATTGTGCAACCACGACAGGCATCAATCATGAAGTGCCATGGTAGCACATGATGCCGCAAATTGGAGCTAGAGAAGAATAGTGGCATGTGAGATGTGAGTTGTATGGCACAGCCGAGGCACGCCAATGTAGCCCAGCACAAGCCGCAACATAGCATGCTACAACAACATTCAGGACAAAGTGATGGGAAATTGGGAATCGAGGCTTGGCCAATGACTACTCAAGGATGCCGGATGGTATCAGTGAGTCGCAAGAAAATCACTTTACCTAAATCAAACTTGCTGACGCCGATCAAACTAAGTACTCCCTT
Organism: Saccharum spontaneum; assembly: GCA_022457205.1. Lineage (NCBI taxonomy): Eukaryota > Viridiplantae > Streptophyta > Magnoliopsida > Poales > Poaceae > Saccharum > Saccharum spontaneum. The sequence continues at coordinate 48,815,178 of CM039585.1, read as the reverse complement.
CATACTCAAAATTTAAATCGTTTTGGACATGATTTAGGATACCAAGGAGTGATAAATTATGGCACATTTTCCTATTTGCCATTATTAAATAGGATTTCCGGGTTTCTCCCATGCAACAAGCACTCCCTGCTAAACTAGTTAGCACTATGAAGCTCAAGGTGAGAGGTCCTAGGTTTAATCCCTTGTTAGTTGTCTTTTTTTTTGGCGCGGTGCCTGAATTTTGCATGGTGCTGTGCGTGCGTCGGTCTCTTGCAGGACTTCACGCTGTGATTTTCCAATGGGGAGCTAGCATTTGTTCAACAGCAAGTGAGGAGGCGCGGTTTAAGGTTCTCCTCGGGATTGAGCGATGAGAGATGAAGGATCAGGGGCAACTTCGTCCAAAACGCTGTTAAAGCATGCAAAACGACACAACTTGAATTGTGAACAACAGAGTCATCCTTCAAAATGACTTGAATTTTGAGTATGGAGGGAGTATATTTACAACTTCCATGGTGTTGGCCAAAGAAGGCAAAAACAGTTGCTGAACTAAAAATGGAGAAATAATAATAGTATCAACAACTATACATAATTCTTTTATTTACATAAATCCAAATCAATAGCTAGCTGTCATTTTGGAGTCGTGGATAAAAAATCTCAATAACTAATCTCATTTCATATTTCTCCTCTCTTAAGGGACAGAATATCATCATAATTTTGAGTGATGTTCACACGATGCTGCATGTTGAGCTGTATATGGGTTGTATCTATTGGTTCAGGCCCAAGAGGCCCATATTGATGTATATTTATATTTGTACTTAGAAATGAGAAAGAGAGAGACTTCCAGATATTTCCATATCAACATGGTGTCGGAGCTGTCCTGGGGGATGGCGGAGGCGACGACCTGCTCTACCTCGTCGGCGTGACCGTGGCTGGTGGAGAGGCGTGAAAGAGGCAGAGAAGCAAGCTGCTCAGGTGGAGGAGGAGGCCGCCGCGCGAGCTCGAGCCCGAGAGGAGGCGCAGGCGCTGTTGTCCGAGGGATCGGCGTGTGCGTGAGGAGGCAAGAAGGGCCGTGGTGGAGCTGATTGGAATCGGCGAGAGGAGCTTCCAAATCGAGCAGTGGTGCTGCAAGGAGGAAGACGTTGGTGAGTATTGGGAGCAACTCCTGCTGCTCGAGGTGGAGTGGGCTGCTGTGCAGTGAAGAAAGAGCTGCCGCAAGTCTGTGATTTTCGAGTGCTCTGCATCAGGAAGCAGGGAAGCTTGAGCTGTGGATTGAAGGGAGAGAAAGAGTGGTGGTTCTGGTGGTGGCTTGCTTGCTCGAGAGTAGACAGGGAGGCACTGTGGTTGTGTACTGATTGGCAACGGCAGGACTACAATCGAAGCTCGAAGGTAATCCTGGGTGGATTTGGTGCTTCCTTCTGATTTGGGGAAAATAGAGGAGAGCAGCTGTGTTGGAGCATATTGTAGTTGTGCTCCAAAATCGAGCTTCTGTAGTAGAGCTGCTGCTAGCTAGTGGAGGTTTGAGTGCTTGAGGAAGAGGAAGTGAAGTGTGGTGATAGCAGCAACTAAGTAATGGCAGAAAGTGGAAGGATTGAGCAGATGTTTGAGAAGTTGGCTGAAATCCTCACCGTTAAGGAACTTGTGAAGCTGGCTCAATTATTTTTGGCAAGGACTTCTGAACTAATGTCAGCTATAGAAGAGTCAAATGGGAAGGAGAAGATGGAACAATTGCAAGGCAGCTCAAGGGGGAGCAAGTTTCCAAAGGAAAATAAAAAGGCGACTATGCTCGACAATCTCATCAATCTTGCTCGTCCAGACAAAGGTACATGTACAAATTGGATACTTGATTCAGGTGCATCTAGACATGTCACGGGTGCATCTACTGAGTTTGAATCATATAGTGCATATCCATCCACACATAGTGAGACTATTCAAACAGCTGATGGAACATGCCAACCTATTAAAGGTGTTGGTTCAGTAAAATGCTCTCCATCAATTACATTGTCATCGGTTTTGCATGTCCCCTCCTTTCCAGTTAACCTACTATCATTAAGTGCTTTAGTTGATCAAATGGACTGTCGGGTTTCTTTTGATCGGGAAAATTGCATCATTGAGGACAAGAAGACAGGAAAAGAACTTGGAATTGGCATCAGGTACGGTGAACTATGGTTCCTAGACCGAAAGAAAGATGACAAGTTCTTGGGCGCTGCACTGACAACAAGTATGAATGAAGATGAAGCTAAAGTGATGCAACAACATTGTCGATTAGGCCATTTATCATTTGATACTATGGTAAAAGTGTTCCCAGAGATGATGAGGAAGGTGGACAGGAGAAAGCTTGTGTGTGATGCATGTGAATATGGAAAGCATACAAGATCGACATATGTAAGCAGGGGTCTAAGGAGCTTATCTCCATTTATGCTTGTGCACTCTGATGTGTGGACATGCCCGATCACCTCAATTAGTGGAATGAGGTACTTTGTTACTTTTATTGATTGTTATTCGCGGGTGACTTGGATATATCTCATGAAGCACAAGAGTGAAGTACTTAAATGTTTTTGGGATTTCTGTTCATTTATTGGGAATCAATATGATGCTCAAGTTAAAGTATTAAGGACAGACAATGGAACAGAATATGTGAACAATGAGTTTGTCAATTTTCTATCAACCAAGGGAATATTGCACCAAACCACGTGTCCTGATACACCTTCACAAAATGGAGTAGCTGAAAGGAAAAACCGTCATATCTTGGAGGTTGCACGTTCACTAATGTTTACCATGAATGTGCCGAAGTTCCTATGGAGTGAGGCAGTGATGACGACAGTATATTTGATTAATCGTATGCCTTCAAGATTGCTTGGTTGGAAAACTCCTTTTGAGATGTTGCAAGGAAAGAATGAGTTTATTGTTCCACCAAAGGTATTTGGATGCACTTGCTTTGTCACGGATCATAGGCCTTCGGTGGGAAAGTTAGATCCTCGAGCAGTTAAGTGTATATTTGTGGGGTACTCATCAAGTAGAAAGGGATATACTTGTTGGTGTCCCACTGAAAGACGACTATTTGTAAGTATGGACGTGACATTTCGAGAATCTGAACCCTATTAAGGGGAAAAGACTGATTTGAGTTCCTTGTTTGAGCTTAATGGTCAAAGTATAAGTGAGGATGGTCAAGGGGGGGAGGATGACATAGATGTGCCACAAGACAAGGAAGAAAATCAATCAAGGGGATCAGGAACTATCACAGGATTGATTCCATACAATGTGGGTAATGCCCAAGTAAATGAGAGGCAAGAAAATAGGGATAATATAAATATACATGCAAGGCAAGAACAAGGTACTCTTCAAGTTTATACTAGAAGAAAGAAGACAGTTGAAGTGCAGCAAGTTGAGCAACCACAATTGGTAGAGCAGCAAGAGGAGCAACCACAGAGTTCAGATGTTGGTGTTGATGTTACTGGTACGGAGGTTGATCGGTCTACAGAAACAGGGAGAGAAGAGGTCGTACCTTCCATTAACTTGCCTATTGCTTTAAGAAAGGAAGCAAGGAGTACAGCTGGAAAACCTCCAACAAGATATGGGTTTCAGCATGATATAAGTAATTATGTCTCATATGAATCATTGTCTTCCACATATAGAGCATTTATTGCATCATTACAATCCACAAAAATCCCTAAAGATTGGAAAGAAGCAAAACTAAATCCTAAGTGGTGTAATGCCATGCTCGAGGAGTTAGCAGCACTTGAGAAGAAGAAGACATGGGAACTTGTACCCTCTCCTATGGGAAAGAAGATAGTTAGCTGCAAATGGGTTTACACAGTGAAGCAAAATCCTGATGGTAAGATAGAGAGGTATAAGGCAAGACTGGTGGCAAAAGGATATAGCCAAACTTATGGAATTGACTACGACGAGACATTTGCGCCGGTTGCAAAGATGAGCACAGTGAGGACACTAATCTCTTGTGCAGTTAATTTTGATTGGCCATTGTACCAATTGGATGTCAAGAATGCATTCTTGCATGGAGATCTTCATGAAGAAGTTTATATGGAAATCCCACCTGGGTTTGCTACCGCACAAACCAAAGGAAAAGTATTGAGACTGAAGAAATCTTTGTATGGTCTAAAACAGTCGCCAAGGGCATGGTTTGATCGATTCAGGCGTGCAATGTGTGGTATGGGCTACAGGCAGTGTAATGGCGATCACACCCTGTTTTATCGTCACTCTGGAAATCGTATTACTATTCTTGCAGTGTATGTTGATGATATTGTCATTACCGGTGACGACACTTTGGAAATAGCTCGACTTAAGAAAAACCTAAGCAAAGAGTTTGAGGTCAAGGATTTGGGTCAACTTCGATACTTTCTAGGCATTGAGATAGCAAGATCTCCTAGAGGAATTGTCCTTTCACAACGAAAGTATGTTCTTGATTTGCTAAATGATACAGGTATGCTTGGATGTCGCGCTGCTTCTACACCTATCGAGCAAAACCACAAGTTGTGTGCTCAATCTGGACAGCCAATAGATAAAGAGAAATATCAACAACTTGTGGGACGCTTGATTTATTTATGCTATACAAGGCCCGATATAACATATGCAGTAAGTGTGGTAAGCAGGTATATGCATGATCCTAGGAGTGGACATATGGATGCAGTCTTTAGAATCTTAAGGTATTTGAAGAGTAGTCCTGGGAAAGGATTATGGTTCAAGAAAAATAATCACCTAAATGTGGAAGGCTATTGTGATGCGGATTGGGCAAGCTGTCTAGATGACAGGAGGTCGACATCTGGCTATTGCACCTTTGTTGGAGGAAATCTAGTATCATGGAGGAGCAAAAAGCAGCCAGTGGTGTCTCGATCAACGGCAGAGGCAGAATATAGAGCCATGTCTGTGTGTCTAAGTGAGATGTTATGGGTGACGAACTTGTTGTCCGAGTTGAAGCTAGGGAAAGGTCCCATGAAGCTTTGGTGTGATAATAGATCAGCGATTAATATTGCTAATAATCCAGTTCAGCATGACAGAACCAAGCATGTGGAGATTGATCGCTTTTTCATCAAGGAGAAACTCGACAATGGAACACTCAAATTGAGTCATATAGCTTCGGGTGAGCAAGTAGCAGATTGTTTAACAAAAGGGTTAGGAGTTAAAGAATGTATATCAGCTTGTAACAAGATGGGCATGATTGATATTTATCGCCCATCTTGAGGGGGAGTGTTGAGCTGTATATGGGTTGTATCTATTGGTTCAGGCCCAAGAGGCCCATATTGATGTATATTTATATTTGTACTTAGAAATGAGAAAGAGAGAGACTTCCAGATATTTCCATATCAACACTGCAAAAAATGAGATTAAGAATTTACCAACTAGTACGTCACGATGTGTTCATTTGAGGGTGGCAGGAGCAATGATGGCAGCAGCACTAGGACCGAGTTAAGTTGATGCTGCAAGCTCTCAATCAAACTTCAGACCATGGTTTAGATCCCAGACCCTCTCAACATTAAAAACAAGACAAAAAGAACCATTCATGAGTTGTTAAACCAGGATGTCAAATTAAGCCACTGCTTGGTGGCCAGATGATGAGCTCTCACTGTTAGAAAGATCATGTCCAGATCATAAGCAAGTTCAAAACTTTTGCATCATATATATATAAAAGCAATATTTCTATTGCCTCGATCCCCAGCAGCCTCACTGCCTCATCACAGCCATGACAGAGACAGGGTTATGTGATTCGTCCGAGAAAGTTCGAATTTCAAAGAAATTCGTCCATTCCTGACCAAAATTTTCTGAAATTCGTCCATTTCGGTTGGGACCGAATTTTTTTTTCCAAAATAATCCCAGAAATGTACCATTACAATAGCACAAAAATGTAGCACATAAATATACCATTAGCATAGTAGCATATTCATCAAGCATTTCACTGTCAGCTTTTACCTCTTGTGGACGCCAACTGTCTTTATATACACACCTCAGTCCTCTCCCCCTCACACCTCTCCTCCACTGAAAACCTCAAAGGGAGAGGCGGTCAGTGGTGGCCTCGCCGTCACGAGCCCCACCCTCCTCCCCCGGTGCTCTCCACTCGACCATGCTTCCGAGGCCGAGCCAGAGAAGCATCTTCCACCTCGGGGAGGAGGGTGTCGACGATCACCGTAGCGCCGATGAGCATGTCAAGAACACCGATGCTACACGTATCCTCGCAGGGCGCCGAGACCACGGCCGCCAACGGCGGAAGCAAGACTCCGCCGTCGATGCGGTCGGCGTCGGGTTGCAGATCCTGGTCCAGAACCGCCACCACACGCGGGCGCCCTCGCCCTCGCCCTCGCATATCGTCCTGAAGCAGGTGGTGGTCCTGCCGATGGTGGCACGCCACCGCCGTGGACGACCTGCTGGCAGCAGCTTCTTGAGCGCCTGCTCCCGCTGCAGGAGGGAGCTCAGCAGCAAGGACGTGTACATGTACAGGTGCGTGCGACTAGCAAACACAAAAACTCCGAGACCGAGATGTCTGAAGCGAAGCCGTTCATGTCTAATCGCTGCATGTTCTGCCTTGTGCAGAGGCGACCAGGGGTTCTGCAGCGAGGAGTGCCGGTGTCAGCAGATCCTGGCAGACGAGGCAACGGAGCGTGAAGCCATGATCAAGAAGGAGCGCATGCGGCGAGGGTTGCCTCACCATCTCCACCACGGGCCACGGTCGGCAACGGGGGCGATCGATGGTGCGTCGAGGAGACTAGTTGCAATAGCCTACTAGGATCTAGCATCTGTACGTCCATGTCCATCTGAGGTCGATGCATAGAAATGGCAACTAGTGCTCTTTGCGTACTGGTGATGTTATACGATACGAACCAACGATATCCTTGCATTCAGAGGAGAGAGACGGGGAAAAAAACTGAGCAAATCGAGGTGCAGAATTTTATATGGAATATGGAATCACGGGAGAACCGCCATGTCTAGCTGTTTGTGTAAACTTAAGGGAGAGAGATGCAGAATAGGAGTATTGCATACAGAGATGATGTAAGATTGTGAGAATCACATAAACACAAAAGTCAAAGTAATTAAGTGACTGATTTTCTGCAACTTGCTAAGGCTTAATAAGATCGCAAGAATCACATAAACGATGCAACTTGCTCTCTCGTCACATTTGTGGTTGAAATCAAATGGAAGGAAGAAGAATATGACAGTTGTACATGAGAACATATGAACAGTAACAGACAGAACAGTCGCGATTCTTGTAATTGGACCAATTTCTTTCAACTGAACTCGTGGAGCAACTGTGGACACAAGTACTGGCGCATCACGCTAGTAGGAGTATCACATTGTACCGGAATTTGATGCCGAAAGGAAGAATAATACCCTGGCATCTAGCAGATTGATGGGGAAATGGCACCAAAATGGAATCTTCCATTCATGGGGCTGCAAAACAGTCACCGATTTAGAAGCAGCCACTGGGTCTATGAAACGGGAACCAAGGCACATAGCTAGCTTAATGGACAGCGACTATAATTGTGCCTGGGCACTAGTACTGTACGTATGTATCACTGTAACTATACGTATACGTATGTATCACTGTATACATATACGTATAAGTATGTATCACTGTCACTGTAACAGAACAGTCGCGACTATATACATATACGTATGTATCACTGTAACTGTACGTATAACTAACTGTGTTTGGGCCAGGGATAATATGGTGTACCTGGCGGAAAGGATGTGTATAATAAACGGTAACGCTTAGACACGAGCGTCCTTCCGTTCGGACACAGGCTCGCAGCTTCTCAGGTCTGCATAACGGAATGGCTCAATTGACCCCTCCTATATCTCTCGCAAAAAAAACTCCCAACTCCGCCTCACCCCATCGTGGCTTCACCGTGCTGTGCCGCCCTCCATCCGCCCACCCCACTCCACCTCGTTGTAGCCATCCCTCGCCGCGTCCCCATCTTACGCCGCACCCTGCTACATCCCCTGCCACACCACGCCGCATTCCCTGACGGGCCCTAGTTTTCCTCGCCCGTCGTGGCCACGGCGTTCACCGCACCGCCACCACCCCGACGCCACCAGGAGGAGGTCACCGCCGGTCCAAACATCGTTCCCACGGCCAACCGAAGACACCGTGGCGGCAGGAAGGGGAGGCCTACGCCTACGCCTGCGCCTAGGTGTACGTTGGGCCGTTATTCTCGATGTCCCCCTGACCTGAGCTCGCTGGCTACCGCAGTTCTCCACCAGGTAGGCCGTGGCCGCCGGCGACACTGTTCAAGTGTTTCAGACCTACGTTTCTAGATGTTGCAAAAGTAGATCTGATATGTTGCATATGTGTTGCAATGACAATATATGCATGTTGCAAGCTTATGTTTCAAGTGTTTCAGATATATGTTTCAAGTGTTTCATCTTAATGTTGTATATGTTGCTATGGCTATACATATATTTTCAAGTGTTTCAAATGTTTCATACATATGTTGCAAAAGTAAATCTAGATGTTGCATATGTTGTTATAGCTATATACCCATGTTTCAAGCGTAGTTTCAAGTGGTTTATCTACTTCAGACATATGTTTCAAGTGTTTCATCTGGGTTTTGCATATGTTGCAATGGCGCCGGTGGCTGGTAGACAACGACCTACTGCATCCACCTGCTGCTGCTGGGGCGTCGCCGTGGGACACCGTGCGGGCGCCTGAGGCCAGCAGGTGCCTCTGCAGTGTGCATCCGCAGGCGAGGGAGTTGATTGGGACCCACATGGGTTTCCCACATGCGGACGCGGCAGTTAGGGTGGGAAGCAGCGTGAGGCCCACGTGGCAGGGTGCAAAAACAGGCGTCACAGTCACCTTTTGTGTGCAACACGGTATCCCGCCTATTAGAGCGTGCCACAGACGGACGCTAGTGGTTCCGTTAATAAAACACGAAAAAAAACATTTTCCTCTTTTCTTTCACTCTTGCTCGGGGCAATTTTTCCTTTTTTTGGCAAGGATTTTGCTTAGGGCAATATAACAGATGGCGCAGAGCTTGTATCCGACGGTTTGCTTTGTTATCTTTGCATATGTTTCTAATGCCATGCGTTAGCAAAAGCAGCTCGTTCTTAATTAGGCAGCTTTCATGTAGGAGTGTTTCTACCGGTAATGGCAAAAAAAATGAGGCCAACGCTCATATCTGCTCCCATAGTGCTGTATGAATAACATCTAGATAGGTTTCTAAATATTTTCGTGAGTTAGCTTTTAACAATCGTGATGTTGGAGACAACACAGCACCTTAGCTGCAGACCAGCAGCACTCATTGTCTCGCATGTTTTAGCGAACCTTTGCGAGCCACGACCATAGTGCTTGGAAGATAGATCCTGCCAATCATTGGTGAAGCCGAGCTTTCTTTTCAATACGTTAAAAAAAGCTTTATTTGTCACTAGATAGACAGCTGAGGACAAAAGCTTTTTTCTTCCTTCTAAATTACACAGTACGGACGATACAAACAAGTAAGTGGAATGTAGGGAGAGATGACCGTTGAGAGTACCTCGGGAGGCGATCCCGAGGACCTCGACGACGGAGAGAGCAGAGGTTCTCCTGCCGCCGGCGATCACTCTGATCTCGGTGGAGATGGGATTCCCTGCGTGGCCAGTGTTAGCCTTCTCGCTGAGGCAGGCGACAACAGCATTACATGGAACAGGAGCATCGCGACGAGGTGTCCCAGTACTTCCGTCGCGATCCACGTCGACGAGAGGGATCCTTCTGGTGGCCGGCGACATGCTTACGACGACCAAGATGGCGAGCAGGAAACTGTTGGAGGCTCACGTCGCGACGCTGGCACTGCTCCGACCGGTATTCCTGATCCCGGCGACAAAGGCCTGATGGGGAACAGGATCAGCACGGGTCTGTGCAGAGTGCTCGCGCGACGACCACACGTTCCAAAGGTTTTGGATGTTCATCGGCGGGCAGCGGAGGTCATCAGCGTTTCCGGCGACATGGAGGTAACGTGTCATGGATTTCATGCAAAAGAAGATGGGACGGAGGAGGAAGACGGCGGATGGAAATCTGTAGGTGGCCGTGGTGATCGGATTGTATCTGACCCCGCAATAGACCTTCGTCCCATGGGTGTTAAGTCCAAGTTCTGGGCGCTGTCGGATGACGACAATTCTGACAACGAGATTGTTCAGTCACCTTACACTCCGGACTTGGTACGCCTAGCGGCAGTTCATGGATTTACAAAAGGAAAAGCTTGTCGAGGCGGAGATAGCTTTGTAAGACTCAACGATCCAATGACAGGTAGAAGCGTCTATGTCTCCGGCAAGCTCAGATACTAAGGTTGTGTTGGTACGTAATATTATTAAATCATGGACGGAACGATGGCGGCCGACGATGACGCCATGGTCCGGGAAGCTGCCACGACCGAGAACGTCGCCGGCAATGACTCTTGGCGACTGTGCGGCAACGATCTTGCGTGGTCGACGATTGGTAGTAGGGGGTACTCTAGCCGAGGCACTAGGGAGATCACTGTCATCGTCATCAGCGAGGACAACGCCATTACTGATCAGGAACGATCATGTTCAAATTCAAAAATTCCATCCGTTTCCATCGGCAAGGGAACAGGGCCATGCACGACTGCCTTCAGGAATGGGATCTATGCCTCCTCCAGGGACGGGCACGTCTGATCCAGATTCTTCGGCAGCGGAACAGAGTCGCGTACGACCGCCCGATCGGTTATTTCAATCTACTGGTGATCCGTATCATACGCGAGTTAAAGGACCTTCTGCACAATCTGTTTCTGACATAAGGACGGGTGGGCCCTCTGAGGCCCAACGTGGGCCTTGTGTTCAAAGTGGATATGGACGCAGAAAGCGACGCGCCGTAGGAAAACTTGCAACACGATTTTTAGTTGGCACCTGCGACCTGGACGTGATTAATAGGCGAACCCTAGCCGCCACTCCTTCCTCTGTTCACCCTTCGTACGTGCAAGTAGTACGCACGAGCATGGCGACTCCAGGTGCAGGCAATAACGCTGGCGCTGGAGAAAGAGGGCTCGGAGCCAGGCACCGCGGAGGACGTGCAGGCAATGGCGGTGGTGGTGTGCGTGGTGGACACCATGGCCACGGCGCCGGGTACGGGTTCGGCTACAATCAAGAGGCTGATGATGGAGCACATTTCAATGGTTCTCAGTTCAATCCCAACCTTGGGGTTCATCCACCAAATTATGGCCCTGGGTGGGATTACGAACGGGGACAACAAGGGCGCTTCGGCGGCAATGGTGATCGAGGCTGGAACGGTAGGTTCCGACAAGGGCGAAATTATCAGTACCATGTCCCCCATTGGAATCAGTAGCGACCACCGCCACTTGGTCTGCAGCAGCAACAGGGGAATTACTACCAACTGAACCAACAGCAGCAGTCGCAGCACCTTCAGCATCAGTTGTCACCGTAGCAGCAGTTACCTCAGCAGCACCAGGTGCCACAGACTCTTCCTCAGCAATATGTGCCATCACAACAGCAGTTGTCTACACAGCAACCTGTTCCGAATCCTCAGATTTCGGTGCAGCAGCCAGTGTACACCTCGCAAGCTCCTCCAGTGGTTTCAACCGTAATGACTTCGGCTATGCCGGGGATGGGGGTGAAGCAACAGCAAGGGGCTGTGGTGGAGCAGCAGCAAATAACAGGAAAGGGCACAGGTGTGGAGCAGGGTGTCAACGTAGCTTTGATGCAAGGCTCTCAAATTTTACAAGGTTCTTCTTCGGCAGACGGACCAAGTGATGTGTGGGTTGACAATTCAATGATAGAAACAACAAACTCAGGGGCTGCGGGTGTTTCTCAAAAGACAGTTACCACTAAAGTTTGTAGAAGATGTGGTGTAAAGGGCCACTTGATGTTAGATTGCACGGCAATAGTTTCTTATGAAATTTGCAGAAGCTCTGATCAAGCCATGAGCCGATGCCTAATTCTCAAGCAACTGAAACCAGTAGGCCAACTGATTGGTCAAACGGCAGATACATTAGCCGGTTTTCATATTCCACATGCACCAATTCAGCCACCAAAGAGGGATTTGAGAATGGCTTTGATCTCCACTTTTGGTAAAGATCTGAAAGAAGTGGATGTCGCCGCTTTTTTGCGTGTGTTGGTTTCTGAAACTTTTGCTTGGGAAGTAAAAAGGCACAGTACTTCTGAGTTCAAGGTGCTCTTTCCTACAAAGGGTCACCTAGCAAAGATGACAAGGTTCAACGCTGAAATGAAAGAAGGTGTCACTCTCAAGTTTCAAGAATTCAAGGAAGATGAGGAATATTTTGGGCATGCACTTCCAGTAGTGTGGATGAGAGTGTTAAACCTTCCGACAAACAATTTTAAAAGAGTATTTGGTTTTGTGGGTTTTGGGTACTCTTTTTGGAGTTACTCAAGATATAGACATGGTGACTACCAGAGCAAGTAGCTTTGGACGGTTTGGAGTGACAGTTCTAGAACCGAAGGCAATTCTGACCAAGCTTGTTGTCATCATTGGCAACCGATACTTCCAGTTGGGTTTTGAAGTTGAACCTTATTTACCAAATATCGGGCTGCGGAATATTTGGAACACTGAGAATAATGGAAATGAAGATCATGGTAATGGGGCACCAAAGGACAGTGAGATGGGGGAGACACAAAATCTTGGCAATGCTTCAAACTCAGCCGCGAGTGGACCAAATGCAATGATTAGTAACAAATTGGGAAAAGAAGAGGCTCAGATGGATATTGATCTTGAAGAGGATGATTTATTAGCTGAGGAGAATGATCTGAGTGACGCGGCATGAGATTTTGTGGGAGTCAAGAAAGGTAATTCGGTGGATGTGCGAGTTGCAGCTTCACTGGTACCTTCAGGATTGTCAGCTCCAGCGCGTATGCAGCAACGATCATCTCAGTTAGCAAGATCAGGTGGTAAGGTGGCTACGGTGGATGAGCTGAAAGGGCAGGAGAAGAGGATGACAATGGGCAGCCCACAAACACAGCAGCAGCCGCCCTCGACAGGGGTACAGATGGCGGCTGTTATTGGGGCTGCAAGCTCTGACTTGCAGAAAACTCACAACTAGCAGCCTTCCATGTTAGATGAGGAGTCAGGTGAGGCAAGACAGGCTGATGGGGCAGCAAATGGAGTGTTTGCTATCGAGGATCAGCACCTTGGGGTCCATCTTGATGCCATGGTAGATGCCGGAGTGTCAGCTGATGGTGGGTCAAATGATGTGTTGGGAAGCGTTATGACGATGGCAATTTTGTCTAATGGGGAGCTTACTCTGGTGTGGCGTAGCAAGCGGAATGCAGACGTCACTGATGTACACTATTGAGAAGGCAGAAAACAGGATTGCCATCAAAAACCTTGAGGAATCCCACGGTAATGTAAATGCAATAATTAATTATGTATGTTCTTTTTCTAGTGATCGTATTGAACAAAATTAGGAGGGGTGGGAATTAGTTTGGGTGATAAAGAAAGTTTAATTGCTGATTCTGTAGCTCTAATCAAAGATGTAGAAAATGAGAGATTGAAACCTTCTTGTGTTGTTGATTCACTTGATAAAGAGAATGAATTAGACGAGGATGAGATCGATCCTGATACTTCCACCATCAGTCGACTCTGTGGTGAATTGACGGAGGAGGTGACGTACGATAGTAGTGCAGGCCTGATGGATTACTTGTTGACATACCCATCAAGGTGGCAAAAATTAGAAAGTCAAAGAAAATCATCAATAGGAAGGTACCTGCTAAGAAAAAATTGTTTCAATGAAAGGGATTTTTTTGGAATTGTAGAGGTCTACGTGCCTTTGCAAAACATACTTTTTTACATGACGTGACCAAAGATAAGAAACTTGATTTTATAGCTTTATCAGAAACCAATAGAAATAGTTTCTCAACTCAGTGTATAGAAAATTTCTGTGCGGGGGCTGATTTTGTTTGGCATTGGTGATGTCCCTAGGTATGTCTGGGGGATGCTAATGAGAATAAGTCAAGAGTGTTTCGAAGTAGAAAATATTGTCGATGGGGAGTACTACATTAAATTTGTCTTGCGAAATAAGGTAGATGGCTTCAGATGGGCCCTTTCATCTATCTATGGCGCAGCACAGGAAGAGCACAAAGAGAACTTTTTGTTAGAGTTGGTACGTGCTTGTACTAGCTGCGGGGATCTACCTTTTATAGTAGGGAGATTTCAATATAATTAGAAATCCGTCAGAAAAAAATAATTCGAGATTTAACAATAGATGGCCACTCCTTTTTAATGCCATTATAGAAACTTTGAATCTGATGAAACTAGAGATGACGGGTAGAAAGTTCACCTGGGCTAATTATGTTGAAATTACAACCTATGAGAAGTTAGACTGTATTTTGGTGACAACTGAGTGGGAACAAAAATTTATGTTGGCCACTGTCCAGGCACTCATCCGGGAAATCTCCGATCACACACTACTTTTACTTGATGGAGGGGAACCATCTCATAGAGGCAACACTAGGAATTTTAAATTCGAGATAGGGTGGCTGACAAGGGATGGTTTTTTATCTAGCAAAAGGGTTTTGGGAGTCTGAGAATAGGGGTCCCATGGAATGGTGGCAATGTAAGATTAGAAGGCTGCGACGATTCCTGAGAGGTTGGGCTCAAAATTTAGTCTCCCAAAAAAAAGAAAAATAAACTTGACCTCATGGATAAAATAGATGTCCTTGATAGAAAGGCAGAAACAACTTTGTTGTCATCTCAGGAGGTGGAGCTTAGATATCATCTTAAAGGGCGATTATCTAAGTTGCTAAGAGAGGAGGAGATCTATTGGCACCAACGATCAAAAGCAACGAAGTTGTTATAAGGGGATGATGATAATACTAAGTATTTCCATCTGGTGGCAAATGGGAGACACAGAAAAACAAAGATCACACAACTAGAACAGGAAGAAGGAATTATTGTTGGGGATGCCAATTTGAAACATTATATAACCGATTACTACATACGACTGTTTGAACCTCATATACAGAATTCTTTCTCATTGGACGAGACTTTGAGGCATGATATACCTCAAGTATCGGAGGAGGAGAATGAAGTATGGGTGGCTCCTTTCAGTGAGGAGGAGGTCAAAATGGTAGTCTTTGATATGGAACATAATAAGGCGCTGGGTCCGGATGGCTTTCCTGCAAAATTCTACCAATTCTTTTGGAATGTTGTCAAACAAGACTTGATGAGCCACTTCCATGCATGCTACGGTTAGACCGAGTGATGTGAATGGTGAATACGAAGCTGTGGCATGTGTGTGTTGTGTATATGGGCAATTCGGGTTCCTGAGCTCTAGCAGAGTTGTTTGTATCTAAGTGTTCAATGTTCTTGCTTTATGTTTGAGCTGTGCCCATTTGTCCTCACTTTTGTTGTATGACTCACTACAGTGAGTCTATGTTAGTTAAAGTTAAGCTGAGTGTTCAGGAATATATTTACTATGGTTTTTACTTTTATCTGAAGTATATATGTCTTGCTTGTGCGTGGACTAAGCTCTAGTTTTGCCTTTTGAATGGCGAACATTGTTGACCCTAATGAAATGTTTTAACTTGGAGCTTTGATGAAAAACCTTGAAACTTTCCTCAAGCCAGTTTTAACTGTGAACAACCGAACGACCAAGTGGCCCAAGAAAGATAAATGGGTGCCTTAAATTTTCCTTGGGAAGCATACAAGTGATATGTCAGTTATGTCCTAATTACCAACTCATGTCTCTCTTCTAGTAAAGCCAAGTTTATGTAACCATAGTACGGCTTCAACTCATGTCTTAGGGCTGTTGTCAAAAAAAATCTTGTCTTAGGACTTATTTGGCATGGGCTTTTCCTCAAGTGCTCCTTCAAAGGAGTCGAAGCACTTCAGGAGGAGCCACAAATTGTAGCTCCTCTTCGAGATCATAAACTGCTTTGGCTCCTCTACTATTCACCAGAAAAAGGCTCCTTCTAAAGTGTTTGGTCTGGCTCCTTTGCAGAAGCTGATGTTGGAGTCGGAGCCATGCCACATAGGTCCTTAGAGTATCGCAAAAGCAGATTTAGGCACACACAAAGAAACCAATTTAACCAAGACAACTGGTGCTACCGTAAGCTGTTATACATGTCCCCGCCTACTGCATCGCATGTTGTTGTCTGCGTCGTCTCGCATGTTGTTCATGCTGGTGTGGTGTTCCACTTGGCTTATAATTAGGCGCGTTTGGTTGGCAGCCACAACTTGCAGCACCATGCCGCAGTTTCTGCGCCCAAATTCCGCCGTGCATTTGGCTCCTTTCTAAATATGCGGCATGCCACAGCCGAGCAGCCATCACGTTCTTGTTCAATTTATATGCCAAAATCTGCCGTAGTTGCGGTTTGACATGTAACGGCGCCAACCAAACGCGCCCTTACACACTTTCTAGGTGTCAGGGTGCGTTTCCGAAAAAGAAGGAAACGGTGTCGGACTGATTGAGAAGAAACAACAACACCCGAAGCTACTGCTCCAACGCCAGCACCAGCGCCAGAGAAATAGCTCCTCACACCGCTGAACCGCATCAAAAACCGGATGAAACGGTGGCTAATTACATAGACCAGCAGCGTACCATCTGCTGGAATCCAGAACAGAACGCACTAAGGCCTTGTTAACCCTGGGTCATTTGCCTGGAGCAAGATGCTGCCTGTATGCGCCTGTGAATGGTTTTGGCCAGCCAGCTTGAAGATCGGCTGTTTGGTTGAAGCATGTTGCCTGGAAAAGTGGAACCGTGGGCCCCTAGCTCATTAATACAGAGTAGTCACGGTGATTGAAGTCCAGGCACAGGCATGAAGCACCAGGCACTCGATTTTGGTGGCCTGGGAGGATAAGCAGTTGCCTGGTCCATGCTGCCAACCAAATACCATCATTTCAGGCAAAATTCATCCAGGGTTGCATCCAAACACACCTTAATGTCCTGTTTGGAACACGAGAATTTTTTCCTGTTCATGTAAAAAATGAACTAATTCTTATGAAATTCCTACGCAATTCCTGTGAAATACATGCGTTTCAAACAAGCCCTAAGACTGAGGGGCACCAAAAAAATCAACGAACTGAGCAAATCAAATTCGGATTGACCTGAGATTCTAAAGATTTGCTATGGCACTCTTAAAATGTAATAAGAGAAAGATATATTTATATATTTTCTATTTAATTAGAAAATAGATAAAATATCCTCCTATTAAATCTAACTTCCATATATATGACGTAAATTGTCATCAACGTGACGAAGCAAACGTTGTGAGGTGCATGACATTAACATGTGCTAGTCAGCCTGCTGAGACGATGGATCTGCTCACGTGACGTAACCTGCTAAGGTGCTTTTTACCATCTTTTTGTAATATACTTTGTCACACATGTATGTATGCTGTTACTTGGGATGTGATGTATCCTACAGAGTACACGATGGTGATATATGTATACGTGACATGATGGATCTAAACTTTTATGCGTGATATCATCATGGGATGTGCAACAAACACCGTTTGTTCATAAAAATAGGGTACACAGTAAAAGGGTCAACATAGATTTAGAAATTCAAATCAAAGATTAAGCTGGCAACTATAAGCTAATTAATGACAGTTAATGTTAATTAATGAGAAAACACAGGGAAAGGGGCTGGGTGCTCGCTCGCGTGAACAGAGCTTGACCACGTGACTACGTGAGGCACGCCCATGATGCTCGAGATTTTTCTTTTGGCCGGGATTTTCTTTTCCTTGATTATTTTAATTAATTATTTTTAAAAATCAATGATGGAGAGTTTTTTAAAAATAAATCTTACCTTAGAAGGCCGCCAGCGTGGTTTAAGGGCGAAACTGCTAAACTCTCTCAAACTATGTAGTCTCTATGCAACCTCCACTGTCACAACATGAGTACTCCAAGTCCTAGGCGTGGCCAACCCACCAAGTCCTTCTACGCTCCGACTTGACTTGGTCATGCTTCAGTCTTGTCTTCGATCATTACCATCTTCGACCTCATCTCGCATATGTACTCCTGCTTGTCACCAACATGACCAAGTGCTAGGTGTGCATGGTCCGCCCTTCGTCACTTGGTCCCTTCGTTCCAAGTCTCCGTGTCCATTGGTTTAAACCTCTCGTTTGAGCTTAACCATTGCTCTTAACTATTGCCAATGACCATTTTGATGCACTCAAACCCTACACATTACAGGCCAAAAAATATGTTGCACCACACACATGTCAACTCCACGTTGGTTACACTAGTAGAGAACAGACCTTTCCTCTCGGCATCATTTTCGGGGTTACTCCCGGTATTTTTTGGACCCGGGAGTAAAGAGACAATTAATCCCGGTTGTAGCCACCAACCGGGACTAAAGTCCCACGCCTAACGGATACTGCGTCATGCGATGACATTTACTCCCGGCTGGGTACACCAACCGGGAGTAAATGTCAACTTTTACTCCCGGCTGGAGCCTTCAACCGGGAGTAAAGGTTTACTCCCGGTTGGAGCCTCCAACCGGGAGTAAAAGTTGACCTTTACTCCCGGTTGGTGTACCCAGCCGGGAGTAAATGTTTCTGTATATATACGTAGCACTGTTCCTTCCTCTCTTGGCAGAGCCATTCGGAGCTCTGTTCTTCGTCATTGCTTCATCCATTGTTGTGTTCTTGCTCAAACGAGCCAACTGGTCATCATAAGAACGATTTCTTCGACTCCTCCATCAATTCTTGTTGTTGAAAAGGTCGCCATCTTCTTTCTCCTTTCATCTTCATCCTCCATTTCATAGTTTAGATATTTAAAGAATTTTATTTTTTTCATTTAATTTCTTTTATTTAGTAAATGAGGAATATACAATAGTTTAATTGTAAAAATTAAATTGTTTTGAGGCTTCCATGAATTAATCAGTTATCATGCATGCATGTTATGTAATTAATATAACTAATTATATGCTTAAAATTTTAATACATACTTATATTGTGTACTGCAGATGAGTCGGAATTGGATGTACAACACTGATCGGCGCTCCCAAGAGTTCATTGATGGAGTGCATTATTTCTTAAGTGTGGCCGAGGCAAACAAGCGAGACGGTTTTATGTGCTGCCCATGTGCCCTATGTGGGAATTTGAAGGAATATGCCTCCTCAAGGAATATTCATTCACACTTGTTTAAGTCGGGTTTCATGCCAAACTATATTTATTGGACCAAGCACGGAGAAAGCGGTGTTATAATGGAAGAAGGTGAAGAAGAACAATTAGACGACGACGTTATTGCTTCCTAAAGTGGATTCTGCGCCAGCCATAGGGGACCGATCTATGTGGATACTATGTTTGTGAGTTTCTGAAGTTGTGCTCAAAAAGAACTAATCTAGAGTATGAAAAAGTATGTATCTAAATACTACTACTTTTTCTTGATTTATCATTATTATTGATATATATACTAATAATATTTCTTTAACTCAAATTGCAGACTAAAAATTTGAAAGGGAAAACCCTACAAACACACCATCTCAAAGCAATGCAAGAGACGATAGCAGGATTTCTTAATGAACAGGTCTTAAAGCCCGGCGCCGAGTTCTACTTTAACCCCGATGAACAATGGCTTCCAAAAAATTAGGGTCATGATAATTTATTTTGAATGTAATGGGTCATGACAACTTATTATCGGATCCAAAGAGTAGATATGATGATGAAAGTCAGACATGATGATGAAAATATACAATGCAAGCTTATATTATATATGGTGCACAAATTGTTTGTATATACTTTCTTTTTAGTCGGGTTACTTGCGTACATTGCTCGAAACCAAACTTTACTATACGCATGCGTATGCATATATTATTCGTAGGGCAAAAATTGTATACAAAAACTTATTTTAAAATCAAAATGAATTATGAATTGAAATGAAAAAGAAAAAGGAAAAAAAAAGAGAGGACTTTTACTCCCGGTTGGTAATACCAACCGGGAGTAAAGGTGTCTGCGAGGCCACGGGCCCAGCGGACTCTTTACTCCCGGTTGGTATTATCAACCGGGAGTAAAAGTCCCCCTTTACTCCCGGTTCCGAAAGTTTTACTCCCGAAAACGTACTCCCGGTTGGGAAACCGGGAGTGAAAGGGGTTACCAACCGGGAGTATATGTCACTTCTGTACTAGTGAATTAGCTCAAAGTCACGCCAGAGCCAACTCGACCAAAAACTCGATTATCTAATATTGACAATCACCTACCTTTCTTCATATGAATATAATATAAATCCACCATATCATCTCACCATGAATGAAATACCAGGTGGGAGACTATTTGATTGACCATAAAAAAATTATGGAGCTCGAAACTTCAGCTGAACACAACACCTCAAGCTTCGAATGGCACCACATTGAGGCTACAGAAACTTGTTCAACTAATCTCTCAACATCTCCAGCTGCACCTGTTAGTTTTGCCGAGACAAGTTCCATGTTGCAGTACCGTGTTCCCTCAAATGCAACTCTTGAAATGTTACTGGAGCTTATGAAAAAGGACAACACAGTTCATGAACAATAAAGAAAAATATATCGCAACATTACAGGTTCCAAGTGGGCTCCATGCCCCCAAGCATGAAAGGAACAATAAACATGTCTCAAACAATAACCAAACTCAACCTTAGCTTAAAAGTTTAAGGAGCACTGCTGTTTCATTTAAGGAGAAAGAAGAAGATAAAAATCAATCCAGATGTCCTAAAACATATAAAGCTACATTAAGAAACATATTGACCATAGGCCATATGCTAAGTTTCCTGAGGTATATTTCTTCCTGACGAACATGAGCATATGTAGGGGGCATGTCGGAATTCGGCTGAGCCCTCACTGTGATCAAGACTTTTAATAAGTGCAGTGCGCATAGGTGATCAGTCGTCGTTCAGTGCTTGGGAATTGAATACTGTCCCTCCCCTCTAATCAACCCACATCAGCATGCTCACAAGTCAATTGTACATTATCACTGCATCCTCACCGATGATTGCAAATCTTTCCCTAGCATAATCTGAAACATAGAGCGTAGAAAACTTAAAAGCATGATATAGCTTAAGAAATCCCACAAATGTGGGCATGTGGCATATGCTGTTTTAATATATGGTTACAAGACAGAGACTGAGATATATGCTTAGGCAATTTTAAAAAATATATAGGGGGCTGTTTGAATGGAGGCCTCCCATGCAAATGCATCCTGGTGACCTGGCCACGTCCAAAATCAGACGTTTGGGAGTGTTGCCTAGTCCAGGCAAATATATGAAGCCTTCATCGAAACAGCCCCTAGTCCTTAGCAAGTTGAACCAACCAAAGATAAAGTTGGGGCAACTATTACATGTGAGATTCCAGTCATTTAGATATAAACATTCATTTTTTTTTTCTTGATCCTGGCAGGTATTATGAACCATACTTTTGTGTCACTAAACTGAGAGTAAGATAAACACTAATAAGACTGGAATAGTTTTTTTTTTAATGTAAAGGAGACCGGAATACTACGGACAATACATTCTAACAAGATACGTCAATTCACAAATCACAGCTGAGGAAACTTATAGATGAGTATGTATGAGGCTAGTACCAGGAGTGTAGAAGCTTGCGTAGGGAGTGATGGGCTGGAAATTCCGGCTCTCGCATATCTGCGTGATCCGGTCAGATTTGAACTCAACGGCGAAGATCCCGTCATTTGAATGTATGAAAATGGTATTAGCACACTCTGAGTAGCCGACCACAAGGAGTCTGGTGGAGGGGTCACCAATGGTCATGGGGAGCATCATCTCCAGCTCGATCACCCTGCCCTGCACCCATCCGGCGGCAGCGCCCCTCCAGGACCACAGGTGGAGGCTGTAGCCCTCCACGCCGGCGACTCCCAGCCCGCCGTCTTCCGCCTTCACGAGGGCCATGTTTCCCACGCGCAAGGGTGGCAGGTTATTGATCACTGACAGCTCATGCCTGCCCAATTCGTACCTGAGGACTCTGCGGCCATCCTCTAGGAGGAAGTAGAGCGCGCCTCTGGCGAGCAGGCTGGGCCCCATCACGTCGCGGGACGTCGCGATGGGCCCCAGGTGAGTCGAGGCCAGCGCGCTCCACGTTCCGGTCTCCGACGAGTAGACGCTCAGCCACGTGAAACTGACGTCGTCCTCCACGAGGTTCTCGTCGTCGGCGGTGCCCCCGAAGACCACGAGGAAGGGACCCCCGCGGCCGCAGTCGATGTGATCGCAGCCGTCCGCCGCGCAGAGGACGGCTCCGGTGAGGTGGTTGTACGGGTGCTCCGGCGCGTCAGGCAGGTTCTGCTGGTTGCCTGTGATGGGGTCCCAGACGATGAGGCCTGCCGGGTAGATGGTGTGGAGGAGCACGCGGCCGTGGCGGCAGTCGAGGCCGACACAGCCGTAGCAGTCTAACGCCGGAGGGATGAGCGGGCAGGCGGCGCTCGTGGTGGACACGAAGCTGTTGTAGTTGAGGAAGGCGAGCACGGGCGGTGTTCCGTGGAACTCGCGGTAGCGGCGGAGGAAGCCGAGGTCGGAGAGGAGGTGGCGCCAGGACTTACAGACGAGGGAGGTGTGGAAGAGGTGCGCAGGCTCATCCGGCGAAATGCGGAGGAGGATCTCGCCGATGAGGTCGTCCGTCAACTCCGGCAGTGAGCTTGGCGGCGCCATCTCGCTGCTTCTCGGCCCGGAGGACTCGAATGGGATGACGCGGAGTTTTCTTTCCATTTTTTTTCAAGATGAGTGCTACTGTAGACTGCCTACTCGAGATTACGAACGCATGCGAAATGGGGCCAGGAAATCAGTGGAAGGCCCCTGTGAACTATATAAGCTTAAGCTTAGTGGATCCCGCAAACGCGTGGACAATGGAATTGCTGTGTATTCACAACGCGGGTATATTAATCATGTACTTTCTCCATTTTAAATTGTATAAATTATTTTGATTTTTCACTACAACCATAAGTTTTACTATATATGTAGAAATAGTTGTATATCTAGATGTACAGTAAGAGCTATGCATCTAGAAAATCTAAAATGACTTACAATTTGGAATGAAGATAATTTGTAATGGAGGGAGTAACATATAAGACTGTTGTATAAATTTAGAAATAGTAGTTAAAAACCCTATAATTTTCTCATGTGTCAGATGGTTATACAAACACACATGTCCTAAATCCGCGGCAGATGCCCGGCCATAACTATCCCATGAGGACTGATTTTTTATTCCAAACATGGCATACAGCAAGAAAAAAAGAAATCAACACACCGTTGATACTAAGACACGTAAAAGTATGCACACTAACATTAGACACGTCTCATCTAACCATCTTGCATGCGCTCCACGTGACTACAAATGATATGGACCAATGCGTGGCGAAACGGTAGTCAGTGAAGTGTTGACGACGATAGATGTTGGCACTAGCTGTGCCAGATAGAGAAACGCCTAAACGAAACGTGCCCTATTACTTCACGCAAATAATCGAAGATTGAGCGAGTAGTGACTCACCTTTCTTGTGGTACACTACTGATAGTCTTTGATCTGACCGAGATATGGCATTGAGCCAAATGTCATCCGCTACCAACAAAAAGGGGGTCATCGTCAGTTTTATGATGTCGTTGGGACGCATAGTGATGCTGCCAAGAGATAAACTAGTCAAAAATGACGTCTAGTCGACGCCACAATACTACAACAAAACCGATGTGTACTTTATGGTTTATAGCCCCCCTCCTAAGAGTGTGGCGTACAACAACACAAAAAAGGCAATCAATACACGGTGATGTTATATGACACATAAAAGTGTGCACACCACCCCATTAGATACCTCTCATCCAACCATGTCTCATACGCTCCACATGACTATAGATGATGTGGACTGATGGGCAATGAAACGGTGGTCAATGGAGTATTGGCGAGGGTAGACATTGTTGGCGCCAGCTGTGCTAGAGAGAGAAACACCTAGATAAAGTGCCCAATTACTTCACGCAAAGAAGTAGAGATTGAGCAAGGAACGACTCACCTCTCTTGTGATACACGATTGATAGTCTTTGATATGTTTTATAGCATCAACTCCTTCAAGATGGCATTCATCCAAATGGCATCCGGTGTCAACAAAAGGGGCCATGTCGTTTTCATGATGTTGATAGGGCACATCGTGCTTCTGCCATGAGTACTACAACCAAGTTGTGAACTTTATGGCCTATAGTCGTTCCCCTCACCCCCAAAAAAAGGGGGCATGGAGTACAACAACGCAACAAATTTTGGGCTGGGCTACCGAGAATTTTTTTTCTAGGTAGCAGGATCTGTGCCCAGGCCCTGTCCACTAAGCATCGTGGGCAAGCCAAAACCTAGTGGGCTCGGGCCAGGCCCACGGGTTGATGCTTAGGTCTAAATATGACACAAAAGTGTGCACAACAAAAATAGACACATCCTATCTTACCATCTTCGATGTGCTCCATGTTACTGTATATGATATGGATTGACGGGCAATCAAATGGTAGTTGGTGGAGTGTTGGCGAGGGTAGATTGTTGGCGCTAGTTGTTCTAGATAGAGAAATGGCGAGATGAAAGGATTGAGTGAGGAGTAACTCGCATGCGTAGTGGAGATAGATTGAGTGAGGACCTTCACTAAATCAATCTATCTCCACTTCTTTGAGTGAGGAGTAACTCGCCTCTCTTGTAGTACACTATGACAGTCTTTGACCTATTGAAAGGATTAAATGGTCCCAAGAGGAGATGGATTGGGGCTTTAAAACATCAAAGCAGCAACCCTAACTTATTCAAATTTCCGTTTCACCCCTTTCATGGTTAAGCCCTAGAATTGAACAAGATCAAACTAAGAGTGTCCTTTGCTAAGTCCTATAGAAGCCCATTAGAAGCCTTGAAAAAGGCTAAAAAATAATTTTGAGTATGCCTAGTGATGGAAACAAAAAGAAACATGCAGGAAATCCCTCTCCCTTTTCTGATTCTACATTTTTTCACCAAAAATGGAATAAGTGGTAACAGGCAGAGGTTATATGGAGTCTAGGTGCTAGCTATTCAAGCACCTCTACATGAAATACACAATGTGCCATCAAACCGAAAGGATAACTTCATAGTGACATGTGTTATACATGGAACTTTTGAGGTATTCAGCTATTCCACCTCTTCATGCTAGGCAAGTGATCATACTTGATAGTACATGGAACTATTGAAGTATTAAGCCATTTGGGAATTGGTGGTGGTTCTTATTGCAAATATATCACTACCAACATAACATGAAAATGACACATTCCATGATACCACCATAGTTGTAGGTGCTTATTCTAATGAGTTTCACAAGTTTTCATGAATATTAGGTTACATGAAAGACATTGTGCAAAGATGAAGCAATTAAGGCCAAAGTGGGTTGTCGACCTACCCATAGGTCGTCCAACTTACTATCTGGCCCAAACCAAGTACCACTCCCCAACATTCAAAGAAACATAACCTAAGTACCATGGAGCATTTGGATCAATGATAGTGTGATCTAATGGACCCAATGGAACACCAACTGAAGACACCAACCAACATTGCAACATCCCACCATGTGGAAGTGTATCCCAACCATAAAACAAGTGTCATGAGAAAACCCAATGGCACCAAGCTCTCATCCAAGTCAGATTGACCTCGGGGCCCAATGCACCTTAAACTTGGTCACGTGCAATGAAACAGAATCTAAATCACCATTGGATCAAGGTCGGTTTGCTTGAGTGGGCAAGATGGGACTACAAAATGACACCCCCTTTTGCAACACAAATATATGTTGCTAAAAGTCCAAATATGTGTTGGTAGGGTCTATACCAACACATCTAATATGTGTTGCCTAAAGTGGCATTGCGACACTTATTTATGCGTTGGTAACATATACTAATAAGTAATAACCATTGCAAAGTTCCAACGCATAATGATGGGTTATGGCAACACTTATATGCACTGTTCGCCTAAACGGTCATTTAGCCCGTTTAAACACTGTGTAAACGCTACACGGTGGTACGCCGTTTTCGTTTAATCATTCGTTTAGCCCATTTAATTGGCCGTTTAGCCCGTTTAATGGACTGTTTGGCCTAAATAATGGCTAAACGGTAGGTGACCGATTGTTTATTGTTTAGCGTTTAGAAAACATTGCTTATATGTGTTTGTATAAACCATGGACGAACTACTTTTATGGTTTGTTGCAACGTATAGATTTAATTTGTTACAACACTTATATTGTTACAAAAAATGAACCATTTGATCATTAATATAATTATTATTTATTTATTGACAAATATAGTAGATACCATGCCTATACAATTTAATAGGAAATGCAAGACCATCCAACACATAGAACATAAGCACACTCACATAATATAAAGAATTTGTTGCATTACAATAAGTACCATTTACATAATTCATGATATAATTTGTGTTCATAGTACAAGTTCCTATGGAAGTAAAATATAAAACATAAAGGGATCCATCTCAGAATGCTAGCAGCCCTCCTTTCTCCTTCTTCAATCTAGTCTATTGTTCCACTTATCTGATCATCCATTTATCTTCTTGTCCTACAGATAAAAATTGGATTACTTTAATGACACTTAGAGATGTAAAAGCATATTAGTCCAAAGTGATGTGACTCTACAACAATAGTAATTGTTCAGGCAAGGCACCAGGTAACTAATAAGATGCAATCTGGTCATCAAGAAAGATACCATCCAGAAATTTTTATCTGGACCACAAGAATGGCTACAACAACAACAACAACAACAAAGCCTTTTAGTCCCAAGCAAGTTGGGGTAGGCTAGAGTTGAAACCCAACATGAACCCCTAGTCACGGTTCAGGCACATCGATAGCTGCTTTTCAAGCACTCTTATCTAAACAAAGATCTCTAGGTATATCTCAACCTTTTAAATATCTTTTTATTGCCTCCCCCATATCAGCTTTGGTCTTCCTCTATCTCTCCTCACATTGGTATCTCGACTTAGGATTCCACAATGCACAACCTATGTTGAACAAGCTTTTCTTCAATTGGTGCTACCCCTAGACGATCACGTATATCATCATTCCGAACTTGATCCATCCTTGTGTGACCACAAATCCATCAACATACGCATTTCCACGACACTCAGTTGTGGACATGTCGTCTTTTTGTAGGCCAACATTCTGCTCCATACAACATAGCGGGTCTAATCGTCATTCTATAAAACTTGCTTTAACCTTTTGTGGTACCCTATTGTCACAGAGAATGCTAGATGCTTGGTGCCACTTCATCCACCCTGCTTTGATCCTATGGCAAACGTCTGCATCAATATCTCCATCCTTCCATAGCATTGATCCTAGATAGCGGAAGGTATCTTTCTTAGGCACCACTTGACCTTCCAAACTCACCTCTCCCTTCTCATGTGTAGCATTGCCAAAGTCGCATCTCATGTATTCTATTTTAGTTTGGCTTACTCTAAAACCTTTGGACTCAAGGGTCTGCCGCCACAACTCTAGTTTCCTATTAACTCCTGCTTGGCTTTCATCAACTAGCACTACATCGTCTACAAAAAGCATACACCAAGGGATATTCCCTTGAATGTCCCTTGTCACTTCGTCCATTACCAAGGCAAAGAGATATGGGCTCAAGGCCGACCCTTGATGAAGTCCTATTTTAGTTGGGAAGTAATCTGTGTTACCATCATTTGTTCGAACACTAGTCACGACATTGTTGTACATGTCCTTGATGAGGGTAACATACTTTGTTCGGACTTTATGTTTGTCCAATGCCCACCACATAATATTCCTTGGTGTCCTATCATAAGCCTTCTCCAAGTTAATGAAAACCATGTGTAGGTCCTTCTTCTGCTCCCTGAACCGCTCCATAACTTGTCTAATTAAGAAAATTTCTTCCATGGTTGACCTTCCAGGCATGAAACTAAATTGATTCATAGATATCCATGTCATTCCTCACAGTCGATGCTCGATAACTCTCTCCCACAGCTTCATCGTGTGGCTCATCAACTTAATTCTCCTATAATTAATGTAACTTTGGATGTTTGCCTTGTTCTTGTAGACTGGTACCAATATGCTTCTTCTCCACTCCTCCAGCATCTTGTTCGATCGATAGTGTCAGTGTTTTTTACCGGCAGATATTTGGTTCTTGATGGAACTCGCTTGATGCAAAGAGTAAACATAATGGAGGCATGGGATTTATACTGGTTTGGTGCCCTCGGGAAGCGAGTAAAAGCCCTACGTCCAGTTGCTACTTGTTTGTATTACGATCTCATCGAATAGCAAGATGGCGATTACAAGATGGCTATGCCTATGAGAGTTTCGATGATTACAACAGGGCGGATGGGTAACTATTTATATCCGAGGCCTACTTGCCCTACAGGTTACATAGTCGTATCATAGTCGGAGTCTTGACGTAATCTTCAGATATCCTTCCTTGAATAGGTGAGTCATGAACCTTCGGGTCATCTTTGGTACGGATTCGGTAGCTAGCATATCTGGTAGTCAGGAATCCTAGGAGTATGGCACCGTCAGTAGCCCCCGAGCTTATCGGGTAAGCGAGACTCAGTAACTTTCTTGCACTCAGGCCTTGGGCGTTCGAAATTGTACTTTATCTCAAGAGCCCGAGTTCATACTCATGAGAACGAGGCTGGTCAGGTAGAAGTTATAGGGTCGCATAGTTGGGCGATGAGCTGAAAAATAAAATAAGCCATACTCAGGAATCATCTTGTCTTGTTAACGCGGTCTTTGTCCGAGTCAGGTGGCGGTTGTCAGGCACTCGAGTGGCTGCGCTAGTTCGACTTCCGAGGATAACGCGTGGCTTACGATTAATGCGTCGCTTCGGTTCATGGGTGATGACTGGCTTGCTTTCCCATTCACCCCGGCCTTGGCTTCATAAGCAGGCGTCTGAGTGCTGGGTTAGATCCACTTAGCATCCCCACATTAGTTGTCATGACGATGAAGACCGCCAGTTGCCGCCACAAAATCCCTCGCCTATTGCTCGGGGATTCACCTGGGCAGTTTGCTGGGGCCTCACCTCCATCTTTCCCCTCGATGTCATCGTCTGTAGCCCCAGCGTCACCCACAACTCGGTCTGCAACCCCATCTTTAGTTGCGGCACCTTCATGAGAAGGAATCACGATCATGAAGAAGGAGAAGAAGGAGGTCTCGGTGAGCGCCAAGGAGATCACTGCTCCAGCCCTGGCGAAGCCAGAGTTGAGCACGCCGCCGCGGGGGATCATCGAGCTCTCTGACAATGAGTTAGAAGACTTGATCGTCCCTATCACTGTCGTCGCCGCCAGTGCTGGTCCTTCTGAGGTCGGGCCTTCTGCTCCTCAAGTCACCGCCGTGCCTGACACGAGCGGTGACTGGGAGTTCACCCGTAAGCTCTTTGTTGAGATGAACCAGGAAGCCATCGAAATCCCCGACGACGGGGCCTTGGTCGACCTGGTGAGCGACGAAAAGGAGGTCGTGGAGGGCGATGCTGGCGAAGGGGAGAAGGTCATGCCAGGTGATGAGGTAGAGGAGGGCACTACGGTGGTCGACAGGCTGCCGGAGCAGGCCGTCATGCCTCCTAGTCCTTCGCCAAGCACCTAAGCTTGGTGACGATCACCTGGGTCGGGTCCTTTTGCCACTGCCACAAGGATTTTGTCCTTGAGGATTAGGACTTGTTTTTGGCCTGACCAGGTGTTCAGTCTAGAAATAATTAGTAAGGTTTTAGTAATCCCTATTGTAAATCCACATTTTAAGTGAAGTTTATGAATGAAAAGCTGCCATTTGGTCTTATTTTTGCAGTTTGAATGTACCTTGTGCATAGAAATAGGCCGATGGCCTTAACGACTTAATTTGTCAACGAGTCGTCCCACTCATCCTGAGTTGGTTGGGATTTTAGTGTATGCTCATTTGAACATATGGGAATTTCTTGATCAAACTTTCTTATTAGGAAAGAAAAGATCTTTAAACCCAATGTAAATAGAAACTAACAAGGAGATAATTTTGGTTGTGCAAATCGAGGCACGCACTGTGGTCGCCGAGCAGTTTTTCAGGGATCGTGTGGGCCGCACGGTCATTTAACCCCTCATTTCGCTTCGGTGGCAACCACTGTTGCATCCTTTTGCACTTTTGCATCTGCCTTCTGCTCTCTTTTCTCCCTCAAGTTCTTCGTCTTCCTTGCACCGCCATGGCCTCCGCCCAGCAACAATCTGAGGGTTCGATGAGTGCCTCCAACCAAATGAGCGTCGAGAAGTCGCAATCTTCCCAGCCCTCCAAGGTGGTGTAGCCCAATGAATATTGGAAGGCTTCGACCACGAAGGCGAAGGATCTAAAGAAGCTGAGGGAGCGAGGCTTACTCCTAGACCCACATATCTATGAGTGGGTTGAAACTAAAGGTCAAGCTCATCCCACCCCCGACACCCATCAAGCTACAGTTTTCATTGCAAATTTCAAGTGTGGCTTCGAGGTTTTTTCATCTAAGTTCCTAGAGCGGATCTATAGACATTATGGGATTGACATTGTTCATCTGCTGCAGAATATGGTAGCAATGCTTAGCATTTTTTCCTTTTTGTGCGAGGCATGGCTTGGGGTCAAGCTGTATTTAGACTTGTGGCACTACTTTTACTCTACCACTTACTATGCCAAGAATTTGGCCATCGGGTCGGTCGGTTTCTCCCTGAGAAAGGAGAACGACTATATAACTTTCCTGATTAAGACCTCTTGGAAAGGGTATCAGAGAAAATGGTTCTACATCCAACTCTATGAAGAGAGCTCGATTAAAGTTAGGGCATTGATGCCTGTGACCAATGAGAGGTGGAGATCGATCCCCCTATCACCGAGAAGATGCAGAAGCATATTGCATGTATCCAAAGAGCTCCGGATAGCCGGGCTTACCACGGCACATGTGGTGGAGACCTTTGTTAGGTGGAGGATTGTTCCCTTCAAGTAGCAGGACTTGGCCTACACCTACAAAGGGATCCGTGACCCGAACAGGGAATCGACTAAAGGTTAAAAACTCTGTTCTAAGTTTGCCACTTGTTTGGGAGTCTTTTGTTTGTGACTTTTTTATTTCTAAATTCTATTCTATCATGTTGCATTAGAAGTGTCAGATGAAGAAATTGCTCAGCGAGTAAAGGACATCCTTGATGTTGATCGGCGGGACTAGACTGGAGTCTCGTTGCTATACCACGCCGAGCGTCCTCCTCCTCAAGTAAAGGCAAGATCTTTTTTGACTTGCTTCCTAAATAATCTTGATGTTTACTTAATTGTAAGATGCTAGGATGTTGTCCCTTTGGGCCCAATTGCTAGGGGCATGGACATCAGCAGTGATGATGAAGACACCCCCAAGAGCCGGCGACCGGTCAAGCTTCTGCCAGTGAAGCCGTTTAGGCGACCCCGTCTACTCCCAAACAGGGCTTAGGTATGCAACAGGAGGAAACATCCGATGTTGCACAAACTGAAGTGGGTGCCATCGCGGGGAAGCCAGCCCCCGAGCCCCCTCAGGTTGTTGAGAAGAGGAAGACCCGATCGCAAGGAAGTGTAGAAGAGCTCAAACTGCCCGCTTCTAAAAGAAGTCGAGGTAAGTCCAAGAGCCCCCCTTCAGTCACCAGGACTAGTGAAAACCAGTCAACGATGCCTTAGGAGACCGGGTAGGAGATATCGCTTCCAGCGATCAGGTACCGCTCATACATGTTTTTGACTGATTGATCGGGGTTTTTAGCCATCTGGATAGCCTTGAACGTGTTTGGAAAGTTTGAGGAGAAAGCCATCACCCCGCCAGCGCTAAAACCGATGACTTAGCGGCAAAAGAAGTTGTGATGTGTGATCCTGATTGATCCGTAAGTGCATGGGTAGTAACTTTAATTATGTTTCTCCCAAACTCCTTTTTGACGCTCTATTGCTATTTACAGGAGAGCTAAAATGCCCGAGGGTGCAGCCAAGGCTGCCACTGAAGAGCCTAGTGCTACTCCAACCCCTCAGGCTTTAGACTTGGTCTTAGCAACCAGTGCCCAGGCTTAGGGGGCCCAAGCAGTACTCCCAGAGAGGCACCCCTCTTGGCTGTGTGCTCTTATCCAAGAGATGCAAAGCTTCTGTGGTTTTTGGGAAGAAGATCTCGAAATGGCCAGACAATCTGACTCAGACAATGCTAAGCTGTAGCATGAGGTATATGAACTCCTAGAGGGTACTAAAGCTACGTTTGGATGTGATTCTGAAGCACACCCGTTGCTTATTAGGCCTTAACTTCTTGTTGTTTCCTTTAGTCTTGCGCAAGCATGTCGATATGCTGGAGCAAGAGAAAGCGACTTGAAGCAGCAAACTGAGGAATTGCAAAAGAAGCTTGAGGCTGTCGAGGGGCATCGGGCCATCGTCGAGGAGAAGCTGATCGAGGGAACCATTACTACTATTGAGCATGTGGTGGGAGTCATCAAGAGTCGCCAGCCTAATTTTGACCCAAGCCTTATATTAAAGGGTTACAATTGTAGTCAGGCAGATGATGTTCAGCAGTTTCTTGATGGTATCCGCCCTACGACTATAGCTTTTGTTGAGAAGCTTGGCTTCTCCATTGACGATGATGATGAAGATGGTGAGTGAACTTTTATCTTGCATCGAACACCATGTTTTGGAATTTGCCTAAAGACAATTTGTAATGCTGGGCACATTGTTGACGGTCACTAACAACAATTATAAACCGTCAACATAACTTGCATATATGTTTAATTCCATCACCAAACATAGGTATAGTGGTTTAAACTAATAAATTCCATGAGTTTTGGTGAATCTGTGTTTTCAGAAGGGTTTGTCCAGAAAACCGCCAAGAGCGACCTATTCGTCAAAGGAAATCACGAAATTCCACTACAGAAATAGCGTGGGAAGACTCTAGAACATTCAAGAATGCAAACCATCGAAGTTAGGCTATAACGGCCGCGGAAGTGGGTTGGTTGGCCTAGCCCATAGACCGGCCGGCCTGCTACAGAGCCCAATCGCTCTCCCCTTCGACGTGGACTCTTCCACTGCCTTAAGGATTAAATCTATGCCGTTGCTTAATGTCGGTTTGATCCAGGCCTCAGAATTGATGATGATCCCTATATATACAGCCCTGTACCCCCCTCCCTGAGGCCATCCTAAAATTCTAATTCATATCCTCCTCATCAGGATCAGAGTCTCCTCTCAAGATGTAGAAGTAGAATAGCTCTTGTTGAGAGTTAGAGAGACTTGAGCCATGCTCAGGTTCTGGAGAAATCTTCAAAGGTCGGGTATATCTTTGTATCTCATCTTTGCAAAACTTATGCTTTAATATATTTATCATCTCTATCTACTTTTATGCCTTTCATGTGTATGGTTAGTATAGTTATCATACCTTAGCATGGGATTTCTGCTCGAATCGAGTGCTTTAGTTATCATATGTGACTAGAGTAGTAATCCATAGTATAGACATGGTGTCTAGACTATAAGTTACCTGAGATTGTGCTCAATCCTATGGTAAGTTGTGGTAGTCCAGGGGTGACAGCTCTGTCAGGCCACTGTAATCCACCACGTTAGGATTGATGTTCATAGAGCTTTAGGCAGCCTTTCCCCAACTATGCTTTCTCATCCCTTCGAGAGTTGGAAAGGTACTGTTGCTGCAAAGTGTTATTGTGTGTGATCGCTATATCTACCCATGACTTAGTTATATCCTATAGAACCAAAGTAATAGAGAAGTATTTAGGAACCTTGAACTCACCCATTGTCCTCTCAACTTAGCTAGACTACTCATTTATTATGTAATTCTCTTAAGTGTGAGTCATTTTTCATAACTCTTATCATAATCAATACTTACCCCCACTTTAGTTTAGTTAGTATACTAGTTAGTAGATACATAATGGTGAACTATTAACTTCTTTAACTATTGTTTTCCTATGGATAAATACGATATTCTGGAATACTCCCGGGTGAAAGCTACAATGGTATCCGTGCGCTTACGGATTTATCTGTGTGCGTTTAAAATATACCAACAAACTTTCTGGCGCCGTTGCCGAGAAAACAATTGGCGTAAAGATTTTGATACTAGCTTGATGTCTGCTAATCTAGTTGTGACTAGCTTTTGTGGAATTACCCCTATTCTGTTGAATTGTGGAATAGATAGGACAACTGACACCGTTTCGACCTTCCAGCAAATTTCCACAGGAAAAGAAGAAGAAGAAACATTGAAGAATCCAGGGTACCTGAACATTCAAGATCCATCAATATTGGAATCCTGCCATCTCACAAGTATTGCATATATATATTATTCTAACCATTGGTAGATTGGAGAAAAGGTCAATGTCACAAGTATTCAAATCACATCTCAAGTGACGGAATCAAATGCTGCACTACTCACAAATTTTATCTCGTGAGTCATGGTAAGTATGATCAAGAAAGGTGAGATAGTCTTGCTCATGGACTTTAAATTCGATGAGTAGTTATCTTTTAAATTCTTACATTCCACTGTATGTTTACTTTGAATATTCCATGCATCCATTCCGTTCAATTTGCATTTTCTTATGTCAAATCCACAACATATTTTACTTTGAATAAACCAATTCTAGTAGCGATGCTAGGGAATGCCAACAGGCATTTCTGACATTGTTACCATGGGTGGGCCTAAACCCCCATTCTTGGTGATCATGTTAAGAAACACGAACACTCCACATAAGCCTTAGTGGTAGGAAGAGAAAAGGCATAACATCATTATTACCTTGGTGAGGTTCCACAAATACCACATATATTGAGAGACTTGAGAGTGTCATACAATGGAATCTCTGAGTTGTATTTTGAAAAACTTATAAAAACTTTAGAATAATGGTTGGACAAAGAACTCGAGACATAATGCTTGACTTGATCGTTCTATGTTTCAATTGCTCAAGACCCAAGTGAAGGCTAAGAAGCCCCATAGTTGAAGGTAATATGGGTAAGTTTGAAAGTCAAATTAGTTTATTCTAATCCAAAGGAGAATTCTTGATTGAATGCATGCGTACTTTTGAGGCGTGAAAGCATTGTAGCAACTCCTGATCCATTGCTGAGTTTTGCTTTGCTCAGGGACTGGCAAAGGTTAAGCTTGGGGGAGTTTGTTGATGGTCACTAACAACAATTATAAACCGTCAACATAACCTGCATATATGTTTAATTCCATCACCAAACATAGGTATAGGGGTTTAAACTAATAAATTCTATGAGTTTTGGTGAATCTATGTTTTCAAAAGGGTTTATCCAAAAAACCGCCAAGAGGGACCTATTCATCAAAGGAAATAACGGAATTCTGCCATGGAACTGCGTGAGAAGACTCTAGAATAGTCAAGAAGACAAACCACCAAAGTTGGGCTCGAACGGCCACAGAAGTGGGTTGGTTGGCCTAGCCCATAGGCCGGTCGGCCTGCTATAGAGCCCAATTGCTCTCCCCTTCGACGTGGACACTTCCACTGCCTTAAGGATTAAATCTATGTCATTGCTTAATGTTGGTTTGATCCGAGGGCTCAGAATTGATGATGACACCTATATATACAGCCCTGTACCCCCCATCCCTAAGGCCATCCTAAAACCCTAATTCATATCCTCCTCATCAGGATCAGAGTTAGCTCTCAAGATGTAGAAGTAGAATAGCTCTAGTTGAGAGTTAGGTAGAGTTGAGCCATGCTCAGGTTCTAGACAAATCTTTAGAGGTCGGGTATATCTTTGTATCTCACCTTTGCAAGACTTATGCTTTAATATATTTATCTTCTCTATCTGCTTTTATGCCTTTTATGTGTATGGTTAGTATAGTTATCATACCTTAGCATGGGATCTCCACTCACATCAAGTGCTATAGTTATCATATGTGACTAGAGTAGTAATCCATAGTATAGACATGGTATCTAGACTATAGGTTACCTGAGATTGCGCTCAATCCTACGGTTAGTTATGGTAGCCCCAGGGGTGACAGCTCTGTCAGGCCATTGTAATCCACCATGTTAGGATTGATGTTCATAGAGCTTTAGGCAGCCTTCCCCCAACTACGCTTTCTCATCCTCTCGAGAGTTGGAAATGTATTGTTGCTCCAAAGTGTTATTGTGTGTGATCGCTATATCTACCCATGACTTAGTTATATCCTATAGAACCAAAGTAATAGAAAAGTATTTAGGAACCTTGAACTCACCCATTGTCCTCTCAACTTAGCTAGACTACTCATTTATTATGTAATTCTCTTAAGTGTGAGTCATTTTTCATAACTCTTATCATAAACAACACTTACCCCCACTTTAGTTTGGTTAGTATGCTAGTTAATAGATACATGATGGTGAACTATCAACTTCTTTAACTATTGTTTCCCTATGGATAAATACTATACTTTGGAATACTCCCGGGTGAAAGCTACAACGGTATCCATGCGCTTGTGGATTTATCTCTGTGTGTTTAAAATATACCAACACACATTATCGTTATTTGTCTTCTAAGCGACCTGGTATATTTGTGATTTCCTTTTTCTGGTTGCTATGTACCGTATTCATGTTGATCATAGGATTAGAGTAGCTGAGACTCGAGCGGTTTGTAGTGCCATCTCTCCTAATGATTGTGAACGTTCGGGCGTTCTAGCATTGCCGGATTCAAAAATTATGGACTGATGGAGATGTATGTGTAGTAGCCCCCGACTCTTTATTTGAATAAGGAAATTATTCAGGTGAAGAGTAGAGACTTATTTAGAACACATCAAAATTCGCTTGCCCTTCGCATGGTTAGTTACATGATGTCCAAATGAGGGGTATTTGATTGACTGTCATTTCAAGGTAGCCCCCGAGCCCTTAGAGTGGGGTCGTATGATGCTAACGGCAGGCTCCAGCCCCCGAGCATGTATGGAACGTGAAGAAGGAAGTGAAGCCATGACAAGGTTATGATAATCTAGGGGTAGCGAGTCATTTTTTACTCGGTCTTTGTTTGAACACCCCTGACTCAGCTTTTGGATTGTCTGTTGTTGGCATTTCTTAACTCCTTTACTAAAAATAGAATTACTCCTACTAATAGAAATGGCGCCAGAAATGATATGGTAATTATTAACTTGTCACTGTTACAGTAGCCACCTATCAATTAACCTTCATCTCCAATATTTAACTAGGCTATCATCCCTAGTGATGAACTTGTAAATATTGTTGGTTCTATCTAGCATTACTGCAAAAATAACACTAGACATAAATCTATTATTTCATGTGACTAAAAAGAATATAAAGATAAGAATGGGAAGAATAATTTTGCAAGTGGCAGATAATTATACCATTGTAGCATTTTACCCAAGAGTATTTTAGGGTTGTCAATTTATAATTTTACCACTGGGAAGGTATGACTATTCTATGCAATGCACTAGTATTGATAATTTTTGAATATGCATGAGAGAATGGACCAATATCATATACTCTACTCAAAATAGGGATAAGTCACAAGATAATAATAAAGATATAAATAATAAGTACTTGATCAATCATCATAATGAATAAATAGTAACTCAGAGCACTCTACTTAAACAATAGGTTAAAGTCCAATTAGAATATTAGAAAGATAATTCCTAGGTAGTCTTACTAACAAGTCATTGCAGTTTTAATTAACTATATCTGGTGATCATCGCCACAACTATGCCACATAAGGAACATCATCTAGGGAAATTCAGAAACATAGTCCTCCTAACCTTCGCGACCGAGTTCTACCAACATCAATATATACGGGGGATGGACTGCAAAGGACTCAACGCAGCTGTCACCTACGCGATCTACCACCTCTCGGCATATAAGGGCATCTGCAGATAAATAGATATCTAAGCACCAGGATCACATAATGTCTACCACTCACCCATGGTCCAATAGGGTGAGCGCTATACGAACATATGCACGGTTTCCATAATCTAGCTACACCAAATATCAAACTAGAACAAACAATGGACATTACTTTCATGAACATAAATAATATAAAGCTTAATGTTGACATAAACATAGTAGCAACGATACAATCTCAAATGAAATAAAGAAATAGAGTAACGTACAGAAGATATACCGAACCTCGCTCTTGCCAATGTCAGAAATCCAAGCGTTTCTTGATCTCCCTCTAGACCTAATATAACTTGCCTAAGCTCTAATCTAAAGGAACTCTGAGGAACTAGGGTTGGCTCTAGATGAGTTGCTCTTCAACTGAATATCTTGAATGACTTGATGCTTCAGAGGGGTGCAGGGGTTCTTATATAGCCCGGTGGGTTGAACGTAAGCCCTTAGATCAAACTGACTTGGACGAAGGGTGGAGATGGATCCTAGGAGGCAATGGAGGAATACTCTAGAAGCTCGTGGAGAAATCCCCTAGGAAGGGCTAGGCGGCATGGTGGTGGGGCTGGCTAGCCCCACCTGCCAGCTTCTCGTCCTCCTGTTTGTTCCCGTGCCTTCTAGTGTCTTCTATTGTCTTCTAGCGTATCCTTCGTCACGATCAAGTTTCATCCTTTTTCTCAATTAGGTCCCTCTTCCTACGTTTTCTGGAATAACCCTATAGAAAATAGAGATTCCCCAAAACTCATGAAATTTATCAGTTTAAACCTTAGACCTATGCATATTCTTGTACTTTAACCATTTCTCTTGTTTATTCACATATAAAATGTTGACGTTATCCACCGTCAACAAGCTCCCATAGCTTACCTTGTGCTAGTCCCTTAGCAAAGCCAAACTTAGTAAACTTGGAAAAGAACTTGAACATGTTGAGGTTTTTAGAAAAACATTGAGCTAACTCCTAGAAAGTACACATGCATTCAAACAAAAATTCAGCTCCGGATTCTGATCTAACTTTCAAACTTACTCATATTACCTTTAACCATGGAGCTTTTGAGCCTTCACCCAGGTCTTGAGCAATTGAAAGACAGAACAATTAAGTCAAGCACTATGTCTCTAGCTCTTCAC
This sequence comes from Saccharum spontaneum, assembly GCA_022457205.1. Taxonomy (NCBI): domain Eukaryota; kingdom Viridiplantae; phylum Streptophyta; class Magnoliopsida; order Poales; family Poaceae; genus Saccharum; species Saccharum spontaneum. The sequence continues at coordinate 48,776,434 of CM039585.1, read as the reverse complement.
TCAACCATTATTCTAGAGTTTTGTAAGTTTTCACAATAAAACTCAGAGCTTCAATTGTATGACACTCTCAAATCTCTCAATATATGTGGTATTTGTCGATTCTCACCAAGGCATTAATGATGTTATGCCTTTCTCTACTACCACTAAAGCTTATGTGGAGCTCATAGGAGTGGAGAAAACATAAACAGAGTATACTTGCAATTCATATATTGTAAAGTCAAACAATGAATCCAAAGAAAGTTAAGTCATACAATCAAATCAAGATGTGCATGTGTATGGAATATGGTGGATAAATGATAGGTGTATATGGTGGATAATCCTAATTCTAATACTGCTCCTTGAAAACATATCTCTTAAAAATTGAAGAACACTTAGTAAAGAAAACATGGGCTATCTTATTCATCTCTTTTTTTAGGCGAGCATCTGAGTACCCATTGTTTTATTCTCTTGGACACTTGTCCATTTTTTATACTTTTTTCTCTTCTTTTTTTCCTAATACTTTTGCATTGCCACATGCATCTTTCTGCAACAAAACTTTAGAGATAATAACAAGAACTTTGAGCATTTATTTAGGGGCTATCCTATAGGGTATATTTTTGGGTGTTTACTCTCAGTGTAAGAGCAAAACATTTTCAGGTGGATCAAGATGAAATAAAAGATGAGTGTGCCCACTCCCAGTGTAGGAATAGTGCATATGTGGATGGTGTGTACGTGATCTTGATTTTAAGAGCATGACAAACCTCTCATAAGACATCAACAAAGCTTGACCAAACTCAATGCAAAGCAAGCAGCATATAAGTGGAAGGTTTCCTATTCTAAATATCATATTTGGTTTTGGTAGGAATTCAAGCTTTGTCATACAAGAGCTCATCATATAAGTTTTAAGATTTCAAAAGATAAATCTCTAGAACTCTAGTATCGTTAGGAACAAGATAAATAGCAGCTCAGACTTTCTTATATGATATCCCTCAATTACCTAGACTTTGCTCAAGCATATACTCCCACAAGTTTTAGACTTAGAGCAAATTCTTCTATCAAATCAAAACTCGGGAGAATTCAAATCTGAATAGTAGGTACTAAAAAGGAATTATAGTTGAGCACTATTCATTATTTCTATTGCCAACATTTCATGACTCCTAAAAGCAAAAAAAATCTAAACACACTTTTTATTTTGTTTTCAAAGTTTAAAATCACACCTTAATATATATAACTAGCTAGGATAATTTTTATTTGGTTTTAAATTATTATTCATCTTTTTATTTCTTTTAACTAACGAAAAACAAACTCAAACATAATAACTAAACAGGAAAGAAATACCTAGCTAGATACACAGGGGAATGCTCCTCCCCCAAGCTGAATGTTGTCGTGGTTAAAAATTGAGAATCTTTGTAACACCCTAAATTTTTGGAAAATTTTTAAATAGGGAATTTGATTTAGTTAAGCATTTTTGTGTGCATGAAAATTTAGTAAGATAATATTTTTGTTTAAATAAAATCAAATATAGGGCTAAACAAGTGTTTGCGCATTCATGCCATTGCATATTTTAATTGGGTGATTGGTTTTTATTTAGAAGGAAAATTATTTCAAAAATCATTTGAAAATTATTTGAATGTGTTAGAAAAGAAAAAGGAAAAAAAAGAAATTTTCTTGAGCAGCTTTGGGCCGGAAGCCCGGTTTTCCCGCGTCCCTTCTTCCTTTTCTTTTCGGCCCAGCCGTTTCCCCCCCGCAGCCGCGTTTTGGGCCGGCCCACTTGTCCGCAGCTGTAGCCCGCCTCAGCTCCCTCTCGCCTGTCTCTATGACGCGCCGGGCCCACGCCACAGTGGCTTCTTCTACCTCGTGTTCGAGCCGGACTCAAACATGGAGACTGACGCTGCTCCGACTCCCCTCCCCTCTGCCTTGGCCTGCACGCCTAGCCGGCCATAAATAGCAGCCGCGGCCTGCACCACCCCTCCCAAGCTCAAACCCGGAGCCACCGACCGTGAGGTTAGCCGCTTAAGCGTCGTTCGTGTTGGAGAAGATCCGCCGCCGACATTGGAGAGCCGCCGGCCTTGAAGCAACCCGACGTCACGTCTCCGGCCCGATTTCTTTCTTCGGTGAGTGCGGTGGAAGCTCCTCTTTCTTCCCGTGATGTTTTTGAGTCGAATCATGGTCTCTAGGGCCTCAACGTGTGCGCCGGTGAGAAATCTCGCCGCCGGCCATGTCCACCGTCGCCTCTGGCACTGTAGCCGGCCGGAGCACCCTTCTTCTTTTTCCCCAGTCAAATCTCAGCCGTTCGTTTCTAATCCGATGGCCCAGATCTTGAGATACCCCTTCGCCCGGCTGTTTTGCATAAGAGCCCCTGGGGTTTTTAAAGTGTTAACCCGCGGTCCATGGCGCCTTTGCTGGTTTACGCTTTGATAATTAGAAAACGTAATTTCGTCGGTTTAAATGAAAATACGCTTTCAGCTATTTACAGAATTGCCACTAGATCTATTTAGGTCATAAAATCTCCGTTTTAACTCCGATTTGATCCGTTCAAGTTGCGTTAGGTTCATAATTTCATATTCTATCTATTAATACTGCTGTATAGTAGATTTTACACTTTTAAAATTTGAGGTTAGATTTAATCTATTACTTTAATAAAGTAAATCTTGTTTAAATCATAACTTTTCCGTTTTAGCTCCGATTTGCGTGAATTTCGCGTCTGTGTGATCCTAGAGCGATGTAGATTTGTTTTAAAAACTTTTCATCTTATTTTACTGCTGTTGGTGTACTGTTCTAATTGTAGCTTTGTTTGCTTTGCATGATTGCCCCTGGATGATTGTTGTTGACATGTTAATCGAGAATAGACGGTGATCAGTTCGTTGGTGATCAAGAGTACTTTTACGAGTCGGATCAACAAGATCAGCTAGATCAAGGCAAGTATAGCATGGGATCATCCTTGTTACCTATTCACTTTAATTTACTTAATTCATGCTGCATGTGTCTCTTTGTTAAGGATGCCTTAGTATTGATCCTGTCCCTTGAATCCTAGGGTTATTGGCATTGGGTAGTGGCTAGTGCTTACATAAACAATGATCTTGTAATTTGACTAATGATATATGCAATAACTCTAAAAGATGCTTTTTAGCAACAGGGAACAAGAGGGCTAGAGTTATCTCTAGATTCCTCTCCGTAAGGACTTATCTGTAAGCGAACATCCGGGACTTACAGTACAGCTGTGAGGGCTACATGGCTCTGGCTTTAGTCATATAAGAGGACCTTTTCTAGCTTGTTAGTGGTTACCTTTATGGCGCAAAAGGGGTTGTGTTCCGGGTTGGGTGTAGTGCGGCTCCTGTCCCTATGAGTATAGGCTGCGTGTCATTGTGCCATATGGAAGGGGGGCTCTACATTCGCAGGCCACATAAACCTAGCGGCCCTAACTTGTTAGACGAACCTTGGAAAGACTTCATAGTGAAACTTGATTGTTCAATGGGGAGTCATGACCTCGGACTTTTGGGGATCACGACTCACAGTGAAAGTGTACAACCTCTGCAGAGTGTAAAACTGGTATATCAGCCGTGCTCACGGACACGAGCGGCCTTGGACCCTTACGGAATAGAGATCACTATTAATTTACTTGTTTTTGCTATTCATTATTCTCTTTACATGATCATATGTTTATTTCGGGAATAATACCTATTCGATGCTACTCAATTGCTTAAAACATGATCAACTAAAAGCTACATGCAGTTGAACCAGTGTCTAGCCTACTTGAGCTACATGAACCCCATGTTACACTTGTTGAGTACTTTTGTGCTCACCCTTGCATTCCCCCACCACAGGATGGAATCCCGAAAGTGCAAATAGTGACTACTACTACTACTTTCCTGAAGATTACTAGACTTGTGGTCAACCAGTTGACGTGCCTGTGCTATGGAGCTAGCTACCACTATATTTATATTATGTTTCCGCTTATTTATGTGAAGACTCTGTGATTCTATTCGTTATGTAATAAACATTTGTGATGATACTATTTATATTTGTCAACTTATGTGTGATTGATCTCTGGGCGCACATAAGAGTATGCACTCCATTTGTTCCTTAAAAATGGGTGTGACAGATTGGTATCAGAGCTATGTTGACTGTAGGACGCAAGCCTAGTTAGTAATGATCATTTTAGTTCTCTTTTCTTCACTTGTTTCATGCTTATCACTTTACTCTTGATAATTGCTAAATTATTATGCTTCCTTCGCCTCATTCTATTATGAAAATATTGTCTCTAATTTCAACTTACCCTTGGACTAAAATCTGTAGATGCCTCGTGCCCGCAAGACTGCCCGTATCACCACTGGAGGGTACTATCCACCCCGTCCCTTGGAGAAACCAGAAGAGCTTCATGAGGAACCCGAAGAGCTTTAGGAGGAATTAGAAGACACTACACCAACCCCGCCATCAACACCAGAACAGGCGCCAGAACCAGCTTTGCCTCAGGAGGAAATTGAACCTAAGGAGGAAGTTATCTATTTGAGTGACGATGAAGATGTTGAGCTTGCTAACAACGGAGGACAGCCCCCTTCGCCTTCACCAGGTGGTTCTGCTGAAATTGGAGTGCCATCCCTTCCTATGGGCTGGATTACAAGGATCCATCACAAATCAAGCCATGACACTCCGTCACACCACCGACTGGGTGACATACTTAATGCCTACTTCACGGATTGGGATCCTGCAATTGAGTATGTCTGCTGGGAGCATAAACACCCTTTGGAAGCTACTTATTGGAAGTGCAGTGTGCGCATCTTCGTTAAGAACAATGAGTTGGGCACCTTTTTGCTAGATCGGTGTTTTTCCCATAGTGGACGCCGTGCCACTATAGAAGATGGTGTAGAAGATGCAGCCTTTGAAGCATGCTTGGGACTTCGTCACCTTCGCTATGAGATTATGCAAGATGATCAATATTGCTATTTTCCTCGTGGAGATCCGGAGTATGGATGGGTAATGACTGACCCTGGGAATTTGGATTTAGTTCCTCGGGTCATGGTGGATTTTGGTCATGACATGATGGTGACAAATCGTCGGTTGGTAGCCCTGGTTAAAGCTTTGGGAAAAGACGTCAAGAGGTATCAAGAAGTGATAGATGGCTTAAGGATTGACCAAGGCATGGAACCGATCTATGATCATCATGAACACCAAGCCCGTACTTAGGAGTTGGAATACCATCTATGTAATAATACGATAGTTCGAGTAGTGTCAAGTTAAGTTGAGTTTGTGGTGTCGTGTGAACTTTGTGTGGTTAGTTGAGTTATTATTGTGCTTATGTGTGAGTTGGATTTTCCATGTAATGAGTGCTGGAGCTTTGTGGGCTTGTCTACAAAAGTTCCAAGTTATATAATATTAAGTTTGAGTGGGATAAATAAATAATTTAGTTGGGTTAACTTTTCTCCCTGTTCTGTCTTTTCTAGAGCGATCTGTCTTTCCTTTTATGCTTAAAATTAACTGATCAGCGAAAAATTCTGAAATTTTTATGAGAGAATCTAGACCCACGTACCTTTCCAATGCCTCTGGAATCAACTTTTTATCTATTCTGGATCATGAGTTATAATTGTTACAAGATGAAGTTACTGTGCAGTCTGGAGGTCAGAAACAGTTTCTGTTGTGTTCTGTTTTTGGGTAACTTCGTGACAGAATCTGGAAGTATGAGTTAAATAAAAGTTCTAGATAATTTCATAAGCTTTCCAACCATGTAAAGAACACCTCTACTGGATATCTGTAACTCGAGATAGGTTTGTTTTACCGAACAGCTGAAATTGGGATGTGTCCAGAAAATTTTCAGATTCTAATCTCTATCTCTAGAATTGTCTATTATGTGGTAATCTCTAAGATTTGATACTATATTGGATAACAGATGTCTGGAAGAGGACGAGGTCGAGGCCGTGGTCGTGGAGTTGGACCAACGCCTACTATTCATGAGCTTTTGGCCATACAGACACAGCTAATGGAAGCTCTGGTGAACAATCAGCAAAATCAGCCAGTTGGAGGAGCACCTGCGCGAGATAAGCGTGGAGAATTTTTGAAGGGTCATCCCCCAGTGTTTACACATGCCTTAGATCCATTGGAAGCTGATGATTGGCTTCGTGCAGTAGAGAAGCAGCTCAACATTGCTCAGTGTAATGATCAGCAGAAGGTGTTGTTTGCTTCGGGACAACTTCAAGGAGCAGCTCAAGATTGGTGGGATTCATATCAGTATGGCCGTCCTGCCAATGCCCCCGCTATTACTTGGCAGGAGTTTACCGAGAGTTTTAGGTCCTACCATATACCAGAGGGGGTGATAGCATTGAAGGCAGAAGAATTCCGCAATTTGACACAAGGATCTATGCCTGTGGCAGAGTATAGAGACAAGTTTGCTCAGTTGTCACGTTATGCGCCAAATGAGGTGGCTAATGATGCTGACAAGCAGTGACTTTTCTTGAAGGGTCTGCATGATGGTCTTCAACTGCAGCTAATGTCTAATGCTTACCCAGATTATCAAACTCTAGTGAATCGCGCTATTGTGGTGGATAAAAAGTGCAAGGAGATGGATGCTAAAAGGAAGAGACTTCAGGGACAGATATCTGGAAATAACACTCGTCAACGTACTGGTTATCAACAAGGTTTTCAGCAGAGGTATCCACCCAACCAATGGAATCGTGGTCAACTTCCTCCACGTAATCAGTTTCTGCAACGTCCTCCTTATCAGTCGCAGAATGGCAATCAACGCTCTCAACAGCAGAATGGGAACCAGAATCAGCGACAGAGTACCTCTAACAACACTCCAATGAAGACTAGTGCTCCTAATACTCCAACCAAGTGCTTCCGTTGTGGAAAGGAGGGTCATTTGTCTTATAACTGTCCTGAGAAGGCCAACCAGCAAACTCCTCAGAAGCAGAATAGTAATCAGAAGCCACCATACTACGGGAAGGTGACTCACTTGTCGGAGGAGACTGCAATGTCGGAACCTGAAGTTATGCTCGGTACGTTCGATGTCCACTCCATCCCTGCCACTGTTCTTTTTGATTCTGGAGCTTCGCATTCATTCATATCTCAAATATTTGTTAAGACAAATAGCATTCCTTTGTGTGCCATGAAAAACCCTATATTAGTCAACCCGCCTGGGGGTAGTATGCAAGCTTCCTATCGATGCCTCCCTATTAGTTTAAATTTAAGGGGGGTAGAGTTTAAAGTGAGTCCTATAGTGTTGAGGACAGCTAGGATTGATCTTATTCTGGGATTAGACTAGATGAAGCAAAATCAGGCAGTGATTCAGTGTAAGGAAAAGGCAGTAGCCCTGACAACACCGAAGGGAGATCGCATTAGTGTGGAGATTGTAGTGCAGAAGCCGCAGACAGCTACAGTAAATCGACTTGATGATAATGCTAATCAAGAGGATCCAGTTGTGGATGAATTTCCGGATGTGTTCCCCGACGACTTGCCAGGTATGCCACCCGACCGCGACATTGAGTTTATTATTGAATTATTGCCTGGAACTGCACCTATAGCTAAGCGTCCATATAGGATGGGGGTTAACGAATTAGAAGAACTTAAGAAACAAATAAAAGAATTGCAAGAGAAAGGTTTTATTCGTCCTAGCTCATCACCATGGGGAGCTCCTGTGATCTTTGTTGATAAGAAGGATGGTTCTCAACGGATGTGTGTTGATTATCGGTCACTCAACGAGGTAACCATCAAGAATAAGTACCCGCTGCCAAGGATTGATGACTTGTTTGATCAGTTGAGAGGTGCTTGTGTGTTCTCCAAGATTGACCTTCGCTCTGGCTATCATCAGTTGAAGATTCGTGCCACGGATATACCTAAGACAGCATTCACCACCCGATATGGTTTGTATGAGTATACAGTAATGTCCTTTGGTTTGACTAATGCTCCTGCATACTTTATGTACTTGATGAATAAGGTATTTATGGAGTATCTTGATAAGTTTGTAGTAGTGTTCATCGATGATATCCTGGTATACTCTAAGACTAAGGAAGAACATGTGGAACATTTGAGGTTGGTCCTGCAGAAGCTCAGAGAGCATAAGCTCTATGCTAAGCGTAGCAAATGCGAGTTTTGGTTAAAGGAAGTTGCTTTTCTGGGTCATGTGGTCTCTAATGGTGGAATATCAGTGGATCCTAGCAAGGTAAAAGATGTGTTGAATTGGAAACCGCCAACTGATGTGGGAGAAATTCATAGTTTCTTGGGATTGGCTGGATATTATAGAAGATTCATTGAAGGGTTTTCTAAGCTTGCCAAGCCAATGACGACGCTGTTGGAAAAGAATGCTAAATTTGTGTGGTCTGATAAGTGTCAGGTTAATTTTGAGGAGCTGAAGAAAAGATTGACAACAGCCCCGGTGTTAGTTTTGCCAGACTTGAATAAGAGCTTCTCTATTTATTGTGATGCATCCCGTTTGGGTCTTGGTTGTGTGCTTATGCAGGAAGGCAAAGTAGTAGCATATGCATCTCGACAGTTGAGGAAGCATGAGTTAAATTATCCTACCCATGACTTGGAGTTAGCAGCAGTGGTGCATGCCTTGAAAATATGGAGGCATTATTTGATTGGACATAAAAGTGATATTTACACTGATCATAAGAGTTTGAAGTATATTTTCACTCAATCAGATCTGAACTTGAGACAACATCGTTGGTTAGAGTTGATTAAGGATTATGATTTGGAGGTACACTATCATCCGGGTAAAGCTAATGTGGTTGCTGATGCCCTTAGCAGAAAGAGCTATGCTAACGAGGTACAAGTAATGCCGATGTCAAATGAGTTATGTGCTGAGTTTGAGCATCTAAACTTGGGTATTGCTGTTAATGTAGTGGAATTAGTAGTAGAGCCTATGTTAGAGCAACAAATACGCGAGGGTCAGTTGACGGATGACAAGATAAAGGAGATAGTAGGGAATATACCGAAAGGTAAAGCACCTGGATTCCGGATGGATGACAAGGGAACCCTATGGTTTGGAGAACGATTATGTGTGCCTGAGGACAAAGCTATAAGAGGAGCAATCCTACGGGAGGCTCATGAGTCCGCTTACTCTATTCATCCTGGAAGTACTAAGATGTATATGGATTTACGAGAAAGGTATTGGTGGCATGGTTTGAAAAGAGATGTTGCAGAGTATGTTGCACTATGTGACACGTGTCAGAGGGTTAAAGCTGAACATCAAAGACCTGCAGGATTGTTGCAACCGATGCAGATACCCGAGTGGAAGTGGGAAGAAGTTGGTATGGACTTCATAGTAGGATTACCACGCACTCAGAGGGGTTTTGACTCAATATGGGTTATAGTGGATCGTTTGACTAAAGTCGCTCATTTTATACCAGTTAGAACTATGTATTCCAGTGCAAAGTTGGCAGAGTTGTATTTGGAAAGAATAGTAAGTTTGCATGGAGTTCCAAAGAAGATAGTGTCTGATCGAGGTACTCAGTTTACATCTTATTACTGGCAGAAAGTACAAGAGTCATTAGGGACTAAGCTGAATTTTAGCACAGCATATCATCCTCAGACGGATGGGCAAACAGAAAGGATTAATCAGATATTGGAGGATATGTTAAGAGCTTGTGCTTTGCAGTATGGTACAAGTTGGGACAAGAGTTTGCCGTATGCAGAGTTTTCCTATAATAACAGTTATCAGAAAAGTTTACAGATGGCACCCTTTGAAACTTTGTATGGTAGGAAGTGTAGAACTCCATTGTTTTGGAATCAGACGGGAGAGAGTCAAGTATTTGGTCCTGATGTGCTTAGGAATGCTGAGAAACAAGTAAGAATGATTTGAAATAATTTGAAAGCAGCTCAGTCTCGACAGAAAAGTTATGCCGATACTCGACGGAGAGAGTTAACTTTTGAAGTGGGAGATTATGTTTATCTGAAGGTGTCACCTATGAGAGGTGTGAAAAGGTTTAATCGGAAAGGAAAGTTAGCTCCAAGGTATGTCGGTCCTTTTAAGATCTTAGAGAGACGTGGTGAAGTGGCATATCAGTTGGAATTGCCTGAGAGTTTAGCACGTGTGCATGATGTGTTCCATGTGTCTCAGTTAAGGAAATGTCTGCGTGTACCGGAAGAGCAGATACCGTTGGAAGAACTCACTGTTAAGGAAAATCTTACGTATGAGGAGTATCCTGTGAAAATTTTGGAGACAGCGGAAAGAGTTACCCGAAGCCGAGTTATAAAGATGTGTAAAGTTCAGTGGAGTCGGTATTCGGAAGCAGAGGCTACGTGGGAAAGAGAGGAAGATTTAAGAAAAGCATACCCACAGTTGTTTGAGTAAGCATCGTCCGAATCTCGGGACGAGATTCTTTTAAGGGGGTAGAATTGTAACACCCTAAATTTTTGGAAAATTTTTAAATAGGGAATTTGATTTAGTTAAGCATTTTTGTGTGCATGAAAATTTAGTAAGATAATATTTTTGTTTAAATAAAATCAAATATAGGGCTAAACAAGTGTTTGCGCATTCATGCCGTTGCATATTTTAATTGGGTGATTGGTTTTTATTTAGAAGGAAAATTATTTCAAAAATCATTTGAAAATTATTTGAATGTGTTAGAAAAGAAAAAGGAAAAAAAAAAGAAATTTTCTTGAGCAGCTTTGGGCCGGAAGCCCGGTTTTCCCGCGTCCCTTCTTCCTTTTCTTTTTGGCCCAGCCGTTTCCCCCCGCAGCCGTGTTTTGGGCCGGCCCACTTGTCCGCAGCTGTAGCCCGCCTCAGCTCCCTCTCGCCTGTCTCTATGACGCGCCGGGCCCACGCCACAGTGGCTTCTTCTACCTCGTGTTCGAGCCGGACTCAAACATGGAGACCGACGCTGCTCCGACTCCCCTCCCCTCTGCCTTGGCCCGCACGCCTAGCCGGCCATAAATAGCAGCCGTGGCCTGCACCACCCCTCCCAAGCTCAAACCCGGAGCCACCGACCGTGAGGTTAGCCGCTTAAGCGTCGTTCGTGTTGGAGAAGATCCGCCGCCGACATTGGAGAGCCGCCGGCCTTGAAGCAACCCGACGTCACGTCTCCGGCCCGATTTCTTTCTTCGGTGAGTGCGGTGGAAGCTCCTCTTTCTTCCCGTGATGTTTTTGAGTCGAATCATGGTCTCTAGGGCCTCAACGTGTGCGCCGGTGAGAAATCTCGCCGCCGGCCATGTCCACCGTCGCCTCTGGCACTGTAGCCGGCCGGAGCACCCTTCTTCTTTTTCCCCAGTCAAATCTCAGCCGTTCGTTTCTAATCCGATGGCCCAGATCTTGAGATACCCCTTCGCCCGGCTGTTTTGCATAAGAGCCCCTGGGGTTTTTAAAGTGTTAACCCGCGGTCCATGGCGCCTTTGCTGGTTTACGCTTTGATAATTAGAAAACGTAATTTCGTCGGTTTAAATGAAAATACGCTTTCAGCTATTTACAGAATTGCCACTAGATCTATTTAGGTCATAAAATCTCCGTTTTAACTCCGATTTGATCCGTTCAAGTTGCGTTAGGTTCATAATTTCATATTCTATCTATTAGTACTGCTGTATAGTAGATTTTACACTTTTAAAATTCGAGGTTAGATTTAATCTATTACTTTAATAAAGTAAATCTTGTTTAAATCATAACTTTTCCGTTTTAGCTCCGATTTGCGTGAATTTCGCGTCTGTGTGATCCTAGAGTGATGTAGATTTGTTTTAAAAACTTTTCATCTTATTTTACTGCTGTTGGTGTACTGTTCTAATTGTAGCTTTGTTTGCTTTGCATGATTGCCCCTGGATGATTGTTGTTGACATGTTAATCGAGAATAGACGGTGATCAGTTCGTTGGTGATCAAGAGTACTTTTACGAGTCGGATCAACAAGATCAGCTAGATCAAGGCAAGTATAGCATGGGATCATCCTTGTTACCTATTCACTTTAATTTACTTAATTCATGCTGCATGTGTCTCTTTGTTAAGGATGCCTTAGTATTGATCCTGTCCCTTGAATCCTAGGGTTATTGGCATTGGGTAGTGGCTAGTGCTTACATAAACAATGATCTTGTAATTTGACTAATGATATATGCAATAACTCTAAAAGATGCTTTTTAGCAACAGGGAACAAGAGGGCTAGAGTTATCTCTAGATTCCTCTCCATAAGGACTTATCTGTAAGCGAACATCCGGGACTTACAGTACAGCTGTGAGGGCTACATGGCTCTGGCTTTAGTCATATAAGAGGACCTTTTCTAGCTTGTTAGTGGTTACCTTTATGGCGCAAAAGGGGTTGTGTTCTGGGTTGGGTGTAGTGCGGCTCCTGTCCCTATGAGTATAGGCTGCGTGTCATTGTGCCATATGGAAGGGGGGCTCTACATTCGCAGGCCACATAAACCTAGCGGCCCTAACTTGTTAGACGAACCTTGGAAAGACTTCATAGTGAAACTTGATTGTTCAATGGGGAGTCATGACCTCGGACTTTTGGGGATCACGACTCACAGTGAAAGTGTACAACCTCTGCAGAGTGTAAAACTGGTATATCAGCCGTGCTCACGGACACGAGCGGCCTTGGACCCTTACGGAATAGAGATCACTATTAATTTACTTGTTTTTGCTATTCATTATTCTCTTTACATGATCATATGTTTATTTCGGGAATAATACCTATTCGATGCTACTCAATTGCTTAAAACATGATCAACTAAAAGCTACATGCAGTTGAACCAGTGTCTAGCCTACTTGAGCTACATGAACCCCATGTTACACTTGTTGAGTACTTTTGTGCTCACCCTTGCATTCCCCCACCACAGGATGGAATCCCGAAAGTGCAAATAGTGACTACTACTACTACTTTCCTGAAGATTACTAGACTTGTGGTCAACCAGTTGACGTGCCTGTGCTATGGAGCTAGCTACCACTATATTTATATTATGTTTCCGCTTATTTATGTGAAGACTCTGTGATTCTATTCGTTATGTAATAAACATTTGTGATGATACTATTTATATTTGTCAACTTATGTGTGATTGATCTCTGGGCGCACATAAGAGTATGCACTCCATTTGTTCCTTAAAAATGGGTGTGACAATCTTCAGAGCGAGCTCCTCAGTGGCAGTCCTTCTTATTCCGGTAGAGTGTAGTATCTATCACCGAATAAACTAACTCAAAATAACATCCTGCAAAATATACTCCAACAAGAACACCAAAAAACTCGAAGCTTTGATCATGATAAGGGGTTAGCGGTCAGCTGAGCAATTGATTGTCCTTATTACTTGAGATAGATTCATAAATTGACAAAACTTTGACAGGATATTAACTTTCATCTTTTTGTGATTTTCCTATTTATAATGCAAAAAGATATACGTGTGCAATATTTTTATTTTTATGCCACCACGGTGAATAATCCTACAGGGTTACCATAAGTTACTCACATAGGGCTTCAGACTTTTATGATGTAATGATAAAAGCAATAAATATTTTTATTTTCTTTTCTAAGTATGCAAAGATAGATGAAACATTATGAAATATTTTTCTAATATAAAATGCTAAAGTGAAAATAATCTAAATGCAATGCTAAAACAGAAAAGTAAATATGCTAACAGAATAATTTATACAATGGATAACTACCATTATTACCTCATGGCAAGGGTACGGAATTTAATAGTCCTCCGAACAGGACTAGGTAGGAGAGAGTACTTACTGTTCAGGTTCATCATCTGATCCTATTGAAGAATCAGATGTTTGCTCTTCTTGAGGTGTTGATGTTGATGTTGTCTTCTTTCTCCATGCATGAGTGGTCCGTGTAACAGAATCTGGTTGTGTAGCTTCTTCATTAATAGGCTCTTTAAACTTTTTGTCTTGAGTGTCCCATTCATTCCAGCGGTCTTTATACGTTGACACTTCTCTTGGGTAATCTGCCCATCCATTGTTCAGGGGCTGGTTTGCTTGACGGCGGGATCGATGTCTCCGCCTATTACGGTTCTTTTTGGGCTATTCATAATTAGTATAACTATTAAAGTAACAATATACCTTTCTTTCTAGAAATTGGAAGTGGACTTGTCCAGATCCAATGTAGATGACATCATTGGTAGTGTTGAGGAATAGTCTTCCCAAAATAATGAGGGTCTCTTCTTCTTCTATTCCCATTTCCAGGACCATAAAATTGGCAGGAACATAGCGATCTTGAATTTGTACAATGACATCCTTTGCTATTCCCTCCGGGAATCGAACTGATTGGTCTGCCATCTATAACTGCATATATGTAGGATAGATGGGTTCATTACCAAATAAATATTCATATGTTACCTTTGATATTATATTGACACCCAATCCAATATCGCAGAAGGTCTTATGGAAAACTTTCTGATTAATTAGGCATTCAATTGTCGGTACTCCGGGATCATCCTTCTTGGCTAGGAATGGTGGAGTGAGCAAACCTTCATACTCTGATTGAATTGTGTCGATCATCTTGATAGTCTCTTCTTGTGCCTGGCTAGCCTTGTTCTTCCTCCAGCTTCTAGGATTCTTCTTCTCCTTGATCATCACTGGTTCATTTCTCTTGGATGGCGCATGGGGTTGTGCAAGTGTGTGTAGCATTCGGTTCTTGAATGAGAATTTCTCTTTATTGTCCTTAATAGTGAAAACAATCTTGGAATGCTCTGCATAGATGATGGCCTTCGTGGTGCATAGGAATGGTCGGCCTAAAATGATCGGTGCTTTCTCATCTTTTCTTGTATCCACAACCACAAAGTCTATAGGAACATATGATTGTCCCACTCTGATGATAGCATCTTTAGAACTCTCTCAGGTAGCACAATGTCTGATTTGCAAGCTACAAATGCATATTTGTGTACAACAAAGGATCTCCTAAAATCTTATCATGAATTACCTTGGGCATAATGTTGACACTTACGCCGAAATCGCAAATAGCTTCTGGAAAAATGTGACATCCTATGGAGATAGGAATGACAGGTCTCCCTGGATCACCTTTCTTGTCGGGAAGTGTGTAATCAATCCACTTCACTTCCGGTGGTTCGATATGATAATTAGCTGCATTGTAAATATCGACAAGATTTGCAATTTCTAAATCTTTCGGTTGGTCCGGAATCTTACCTTTCTCTAATGGAGGAACAGTAACTGCTAGCTGAGCTAATTGTGATTCTATCATTTTATTAAAGCTGTGCTGATTCTTAATGTCAGAAGCAAATGTATCTATTCTAGTGCTTATATTTTCTAGAGTTTTATCAGTAGAAGCTACCTTTCTAGTCATTTTATCTAACAGTCTAGATTGACCAGCAACTAAATCTCTCAAAGGTGGTTGATTTAAAGTATTATAATTATTACCTTGATAGTTACCTTGGTAGTTTGGCCTCTGTTGCTGATTCCATACTTAATTTTGCTGCGGACAATAGTTGTTGTTGTTGATGTAGTTCATATCCTCTTGAAGTTCAGGGCAGTTGCTCCCTGAATGCCTAGTGTCTCCACACTCCTCACAAGTCATGCGGGAATCATGAATGTGCATGACATCTTTCTTTTTGCCCATTTAATCTTCGAGCCTCTTGATCAGCAGATCTACCTTGGCAATCAGCATGTCTACCTCTTTGAGTTGATACATACCAACTCCTCTCTTATGAGGTGAACACGTTCTTCATTCCAGCTCTGATTGGAAGCCATCTTCTCAACAAGTGATGTTGCATCTGTGAGGTTGAGAGACAAGAATGCACTTCTAGCAGTAGCATCAATAGTCTCATGGGTGCTAGTGTTTAGCCTGTGATAGAAAGTCTACAGTAATAGCCAATTCTCCATCCCATGATGAGGACATTCTGCAATATAATCTTGAAAGGGTTTCCAAGCTTCAGGGATTGATTTATCATGTTGTTGTTGAAAGCTTAAAATTTTCCTGCGTAGAGCATTGGTCTTGCCTATAGGAAAGAACTTGGCTAGGAAAGCAGTTGAGCAAATATTCTATGTAGTGTGTTTCTCTCTGTTTGCATAGAACCACTGCTTAGCTTTCCTCAATAGTGAAAATGAGAAAGGCGGAGTAAAATAGCATCTCTAGGTACTCCCTTGATAGTGAAGGTGTTGCAGATCTCTAGAAAGTGTTGTAAATATGCACTTGCATCTTCATGGGCCTTTCCACAAAACTGATTAGCTTGCACCATAGTAATGAGTGCAGGCTTGAGCTCGAATTCATTGTCTCCAACATTGACTTGAGGTCCAGTACGAATGTTTGCAGTTGTCGGAGCAGAGAATTCATGGAGGGGCCCGAATTGTAGAACGTTATTGTAGATTACCTTAGGTATGATGTTGACGCTAGAGTCGATGTCACAGATGACTTCGTCGAACTGTTGCTGTCCAATTGCTATAGAAATCATAGGGCGACCGGGATCCTCTTTTTTGATAGGCATGGAATCGTCTAACCAGCCCCCCAGACATGGCTTCATGTAGAACCCTGGCTAGGCTATCTTGATGAAGTGCACATTTTTTGGTCTCTCATCAGTACTTTGGGACATGCAGATCTCTGATCACTTGGTGTGAATAACCTTCCGATGCTGAGACACTACACAGATGTGACATTCTTGCACAATGTGGATCTTGTCTCGTGAGTTGTCTAGGTTGGGTTGGTTCCCACTATCCAGTTTAATGGAAGCCTGACCCGAGGATAGGTCGATCAGGATACTCCCGACAAGGACCAAATCGGATCCTTGTGCATTGGAGAACGGTGAGTCAATGTTCTCCTAGTGCTCGAATACCAAACTCCCGAAGCGGATGGTTGGTGGCATGTAGCAGGATGTCGACACGGGCCGAGGAAATAGAAGAACTTCTCTTGTTGCCTCGGATCTGATGGAGCTTGGCTAGATGGTTGCATTGAAAGCAATCAGATCTTAGACACAAGCGTTGTTGAAGATCGGCATGATCACTCTTTGCGCGAAATCCCCCTACTTGGCGCGCCTCTATTGGTGTTTTTTACGGACAGATATTCGGTTCTTGACAGAACTCGCTTGATGCAAAGAGCAAACACAATGGAGACACGGGATTTATACTAGTTCGATGCCCCGGGAAGCGAGTAAAAGCCCTACATCCAGTTGCTACTTGTTTGTATTACGATCTCATCGAATAGCGAGATGGCGATTACAAGATGGCTATGTCTATGAGAGTTTCGATGATTACAACAGGGCGGATGGCTAGCTATTTATATCCGAAGCCTACTTGCCCTACAAGTTACATAGTCATATCATAGTCGGAGTCTTGACATAATCTTCAGATATCCTTCCTTGAATAGGTGAGTCATGAACCTTCGGTCATCTTCGGTACGAATTCTGTAGCTAGCATATTCGATAGTCAGGAATCATAGGAGTATGGCACCGTCAGATAGATATTGTTGAATAGCTTTGTTAGCCATACTATAGCTAAATCCCTGAGACACCTCCGCACCTTGATCGGAATACCATTAGGGTCCATCGCTTTACCCACTTTTGTCCTTTTCAGAGCTTCCCTAACCTCCTGCACTTGGATCCTATGCACAAAGCGCCTATTGGTGTCCTCAAACGAGTCATCCAACCAAATGGTGGAGTTCTCATTCTCCCCATTGAATAGCTTATCAAAATACTCTTGCCATCTATGTATGATCTCATCCTCCTTCACCAAGAGTTGCTCCCTCTCATCCTTAATGCACTTGACTTGGTTGAAGTCCCTCGTCTTTCTATCACAAGCCCTAGCCATCCTATAGATGTCCTTCTCTCCTTCCTTCGTATTTAGACGTTGATAAAGACCCTCGTAAGCCCACCCCTTCGCCTCTCCCACCGCTCGTTTTGCGGCCTTCTTTGCCACCTTGTACTTCTCTATGTTATCTGCACACCGGTCTTGG
This sequence comes from Saccharum spontaneum, assembly GCA_022457205.1. Classification (NCBI taxonomy): domain Eukaryota; kingdom Viridiplantae; phylum Streptophyta; class Magnoliopsida; order Poales; family Poaceae; genus Saccharum; species Saccharum spontaneum. Next base: position 48,758,651 of record CM039585.1, on the reverse strand, counting down.
TACAAGCGCTTGTAGCATTCCTTGTTTTCCTTGATAGCCTTTTGCACATCTTCATTCCACCACCAAGCATCTTTCAAGTCGCATCCACTTCCTTTGGTCACTCCGAGTACCACTGTTGCAACCTTTTGAATGCATGTTGCCATCTTCTCCCACATGTTGTGTGCATCACCTTCGTCCTTCCAAGGGCCCTCTTCAATAACTCTTTCCTTGAAGACCTTTTATGCCTCCCCTTCTAGTTTCCACCACTTTGTTCTTGCAATCTTGGCTTGTTTAACCCTACGAGCTCGTACTAGAAAGCGGAAGTCAGCCACCACTAGATCTAGACCACAAGAATGGCTAGATTAGAAAATTAATAAACTGAGATAATAAACAGCTAGTACATGTGTTGATCTAGCATTATGGATCCTGGATATGATAGCACTTGATTCACCCAGACATAAGAAACTAAAAATTTTCTGATCTAGAATTTTAGAGTTGCGGTATGTATAGGTGCAAGAATCTAAACTGATCTAATAAAGTAGGGAGAGGAATCTAAATGCGAGCCTCCTTTGCCAATTCATTGCTCAAATATAGGTTCTTAAGTATATATATTAATATAGATTCCTAAAAAACAATGCCAAAATGCATACATGAAAAAAGATACCTAACCTTGGTGGACTTTAATTTCATGAAGCTTGTTCAACAGTTATCTTGTAGCTCTATATCAAATTACAAAAGATTAGAAGTTTTGCATTTATCTGCACAAGTTAGCTAGAAAAGTAATTGACTTATATAATAATCACAAGATAAAATCAGTAATTTAATAACAAACCGTCTATAGAAAAAAATTACGGGTGAGCAAATCATCTACTTGAAATGAAAGATTACAGGAGAAGGCAAAACTATGGAATCAAGATAGGTGCACATGCAGAGTATAATGCAGTGCACCTATGATCTGCTACTCTATCATGCGACCAAGCAGTGACTTCCCTACATATAGACATATAGGCTACTGGAAATACCACACATGCATGAACAAACTAATTAAAAGGGATCAAAACAATGAGTGATTTTCAGAAGTACTATTGTCGATGGGAACTTCATTCAGATCCTTCTTTCAGTCATTAATTATTCCATCTGCACTATCAGGCACTATTGGGACAAAATTAAATGCCTATTCAATCATGAAAGAGCACCAGGCAAGCAGTTCACAAAGCTGATCTGAAAAGGTACCAATGCAACATCAAACTATATTCCTTTATAAGAAAACAGTAAGGAAATCCTACTCACATGTCAACAATTGATATTGCAAGTGCTCCCTCCGTCTAGGAAAGAATGCAACTATGGGATTCGTGCCAGTCAAACTAGTTCAAGTTTGACCAACTTTATAGTAAATAGTATTAATGTTTATGTCTCCAAATAAATTTGTTATGAAAATATATCCTATAACGAATTCAATGATACTTATTTTGTATCATGAATGTTAGTACTTTTTTATATAAATTTAGTTAAAGTTCAAATTGTTTGACTTCTCAAAAAATGAGAATTGCATTCTTTTGTGGACGGAGGGAGTAGATGGTTGAGATATCTATCACCAATCCAGCTATTGATTTCTAATTTAATAATAGGTAGTAAAAATTACAAAAAAAAGTAAGGAACATTTACTAAATTTTTTTTACCTTTTCTGCACACCAACAAGAAACAAATACATTTAAACACTTCCTGGCATGTCTTGTCAAATATATTAGTTGAAACAACTGTCGACCCTGCATCCTCTGAGAGAAAAATACATCTGGGCTTGAATACAATTAGTGCACTAAATTTCATAGGTCGATTTAAATATTTAAGAACATACAGGATGGGGAAGATACATGCTTGGGGTAGATGTGAAGGCATCGTCTGGAGGGTAACAACAACACAGATGGGATGAGAAGACAGCTTCGTCCATCAGATCTAGCAGGCGCATCCCCTCTCCTCACCACCAAACCGATTGATCAGTACATGATTTAGGGTCATGACTGCCCTGTAGGAACATGCCTTCAGATCCCATCTAGAGGAAGATGGCGGAGCAGACTGGATGGAGAGCCTCGAAAAAGGGTTAAAGATCCACGAAAGGGTTAAAGATACAGGGAGTATCGATGTAGCATCCTTACTTCGATCCAAGAGCGGGCGTCGGCGCACGAGGCAGACGTCACCGCATTAAGGGAACGAGGACTCTGGTCGTTCGCAGCCACCGTAAGCGAAGGGCACCGCCAGGCAGCGATGCGAAACCCTACGTGAGAGGGAGTGATAGATCCTAATATGGCTAGAGGGGGTGAATAGCCTGTTTGAAAAATCTACAAAGCACTATAGCAATTGATTAGTATGACTAAAGGCGTAATGCAATTTTGCTCTAACTCTACAAGGGTTGCAAGCCACCTATCTAACAATTCTAGTTGCTATGATCACTATGACAATCAAATGCTAAGTCACTACGAGCTCTCAAAAGCTAGCTACACTAAAAAGCTCAACTAGGTGACAAGCTACATTAGCAAAGATAAAACAAGCTCTCAAGACTAATTACACTAAAGAGCTTGTTACAACTAGTTTGCGGGAATATAAATGAAAAGAATGTGAACTTTATACCACAGTGTCGAGGAATGAACCAATCACGATAATATGAATACCAATCACTGGGAGAAATCCAAAGAATCAATCACAATGGAGACACATGATTTTTCTCCTGAGGTTCACGTGCTTGCCGGCACGCTAGTCCCCATTGTGTCGACCAACACTTGGTGGTTCGGCGGCTAAGAGGTGTTGCACAAACCTCGTCCACACACTTGGACACTATAAGAACATAGCTCAATGACACGCGCAATCCACTAGAGTTGTCTTTGGCGCTCCGCCGGGGAAGGCACAAGAACCCCGCACAATCACCGGGAGGTGGCCAAGGACAATGACTAACTCTTGCCATAACTCCTCCACTACTCCAAGCCATTTAGGTGGCGGAAACCACCAAGAGTAACAAGAATCCTGCAGCTCAAATGATCCCCAAGTGCCACTAGATGCAAACTCACAAGCAAATGCACTTGGAATCACTCAATCTAACTTTGAATTCACAATCAAGTAAGGGAGACGAGTGGGAGGGAGTATGCTCAGCTCAAGAGGATGTCAAGATAATCAAAATGCCAAGAGAGGTCCCCAAGAGCCGGCCACCAACTATTTATAAGCGTCCCCAAAGAACAGAGTCGTTAGGCTCTCATTGCTGCCTGCCTCGGGGAGACCGGACGCTCCGGTCTGGTGGGACCGGACGCGCGACCCCAGCGTCCGGTAGCCTAGATCTCGCCATGTGTCATCATTTTAAACCTTGTTCATCATGTCTCAATGATAACTAAACGATCAGCGCTCAGTCAAACATATGACCAGACTCGCTGCTCAAAATCACCTGACGCAGAGCCGCCTAGAGTCTGTTCATTTCTAGAGAGGTTCCACGGCGCGAAAATGACCACCGAATGCGTCAGGTCAACATCGAGCTAACGCGCCCCAACGTCCGGTCAGAGCTTCGCCATTCTCTCTCACTCGTGATGCTGACGTCACCATGCGTTAGAGCTCGACGGACATGGGCCCTACGCGTTAGATCCACAGCGTCCGCGCGCCACCAACAAGTGACCTGATGCGCCGGTCAAGCCAGGGCAGCGTCCGGTCAATCCTCTTTGCTCTCAGCCAGCCGCGCGCCCGCGGCAAAGAACTGACCTGACGCTGACATCAACATCCGGTCATGACTGGCTCAGCGTCCGGTCACCGTCTGTCTCCTCCTTTTCTTTTTCTAAGTCCGCGACTGCTTCACCCTTGCTTCCAACTCACTAACCACAAAGTGTAGAACTTGTGTGGACGTGTGTTAGCATTTTTAAAAGTAATTTATAAGGGTCACTTGTTAGCTCACACTAGGTCCTAATGCATATGCTCATATGAATTTACCTAGTGGTACTTGATAACCATTTTAACTGAGAAAGTCCCCTCTTAATAGTATGGTTATCGATCCTAAGTCACTCACACCCTCTATGGTGTCTTGAGTGCAAAACAAAAATGGCCCTATCACATATACCTTTTCCTTGAGCCCATTTTTGTTTTTCTCTTTCCTTTTTTCAAATGTGAATCACTTGATCCTCTTTTGGTCACCTCCATCACCACGACATCATCTAGCTCCACCACTCAGCTTGGGACTTGTCATTTCATGTCTACGCACTTAGCACAATGATTAGTCCCTAGGTCTCATCAATTATCCAAAACCAAACTAGGGATTTCAGGGAGCCAGGGAGAAATTGGTTTGAGGACTTGTGTGTTGATCGGGAGTCTGGTGGGGGAAGTTGTTTTTATGTTGTGAGAGGGGGTTTATGGTGTAGTGGATAAAAAGAGGTACTTGTTGAGAGGCATGGAATCAGATAAGACTAGATTAGGCATCCTAGCCAAATTGGAGGCCTAAACCATAGTAGTTTCAAGTCCACCTCAAACTCCAAGAGAAGTTTGCACTCCAATCACCGTGAAATCGCATATTGAGTCTAATTCCATCATTCTATATCTGCATAGAAAGATAAGGATATAAGTTTTCCAATGGAGCAAGTCCATGTCTAAATTCCTCAAGAGTCAATAGGAATCATCAAAACAAGTGGGCACCTACGGTCATTAAGGTGATGCATAACCATCTTTTGGGTCGTTTGGTTGTGTATCATGTTGGAGTCCATTAGGGATGCTTAGAGTGGTCCTTGGCCACCAATAATACTATATATTTTGTAGCCACTATCCAACTTAGGGTTTTGATTTTGCTTAGATGAAGATGTCATCTAACAGTTTCATCATATATCATGTAACGCCCCAGAGTCCAAATAGCTTATATCCACTCTGCACGTTGTATATCTCCTTTGTGCTTTGGATAAAGTGCCATCATTGGTATTTATAGTGATATGGAAGGTGTAAGCTACTTATGGACCAAATATGAGACAGTTTTGTGGTGGACCCAAGTTGGCCGACCTAGGGAAGGTCAACCAACCCTCTGATTGACCGACTTGATCAATGCATGGCTTGGGTGCATTCTTGATGGAGGTTGGAAGTTTGAAATGTCAGTGGCTCCCTAGATGCTACTGAGCTAGGTCAGTGACCTAATGGAGATCCCCTCACCCCCTCTGGACTCTAATTCATCTGATTTCCATGTGTAGATGATCAACGGCACGTACGTTGCCTTGGTAAGGTAGGTCTTCCAAACTATGTTTCTTTACATGGTGGAGGTGGGCCTTTGATCCATGTGACATCCCATCTCATCCCCTCAAAATGAATCAACCTTGATCCAATAATGTACGATGATGGTTTGTGTTTATTTTTCTATATTCATCAAGTTTGAGGATCATTGGGTCCAAGAGCAAGTTGGGCTACCTGGGTGAGGTTGGTCAATCCCCCTATAGGCCCATCTTGCTCCATTTTGTTCCATTACCTATGGTCAAACATAGACCAAAACTTGTGAAACCCATTAAAATAAACCCTATAACTATGGAGGTGACCATGGAATATGTCACTTTCATATTATGTTAGTAGTAAAAAGTTAGTAATAAGACCCGCCAATAGAGGGCATTAGTAGCACTAATATTATCATGTCATGTTTCTATAGTATTGTTTCAAAGAAGCAAGATAAGTTGGAAGAAGGGGAACATTGTTGGTTATTGTCATGCACTACACATCAATTGCTCCATGTGAAAGTTTGGTATCAAGAAGGGGGATGATAGGAAATTAGTCCTTTGGATACAAATATCCCTCCTCAAGAAGGGCAAATTACTAGAGTTCAAGCAAGACAGTTTACTCTACAAGTGAGCTCGGTCTTAAGTACTCCTTTTTGATATTATGATAATACATTACTAGCTAATGATATTATTATCTTTAGGAAGTATCGAGATATAAAGGAGTACTTGGAGAGATGCATGGAAGTGGAGAAGACAAGCATGGGCATCCAAGCCAAGTTGGAGGCCCAAACCATATCAATTTTGAGCCTACCTCAGACTCCAAGAGTCATCCGCATTAAAATCATCATCCATATCGCATATAGACTCTCTTTTTATGTTCTACATTTGCATGGAAAGCTAAGGAGATAAGATTTCCAATGCCACCAGTCTCACATACAAATTCCTTACAAGTCATCAGGAATCTACAAAAACAAGTGAGAGTCCAAAACCTATCAAGGTGCTATGTCATCGTCTTCTGGGTCATTGAGCCATTTATCGTATCGAAGTCCATTAGGGATGCGTACAGAGTCCATGGCTGCCCCTTATACTATATATTCAATTGCCACTGACCAGTTTTGGGTTTGGATTTTGCTTAGGTTAATCTCTCAGCAAATAGTATCATCATACATTAGTTTAAGGAACCCTGACTTGTGAACTTAATCATTCTTCTGCAATTTGATTTGCATCATTCTTGTTCTCGCTTGTGTTCTTGGTTCACATGCAAGGATTAGCCTTTGTGGCTAGGTCAATTGGGTAGAGCACGATTGATAACCAAAGGAGATATGGTGCTATGATTGCAAGGTTCAAGTCTTTATGATTTAAAATCAGATTGTATATATCAATTCTCCACCAAATTGAAAGTTATCTTCACATAGTAGAAGATTGGGAACCCTCATTCCCATCAAGTCAGATCATGTATGTCAGTTTGCCACCAAATTGAGAGTTATCTTCAATTGACAAAGAAGATTGGGCACCCACGTTCCCATCACCTAATACAACTCTGAAGTGAGATCTAAAAGAAGCTAGTGATAACTTAGCTCAAATTAACTAAACTAATATTTTAGCACTTCAAAACAGCAAATCCTTTCCAAGTATTGAGGTGGGCGGGAGTAGAGTTTGGATCACACTATTAAAAGCTATAAGAAAACACTTATCCAGATGTGGTGGATTGCGTCGACTTGATAGTGATGTCATCCCTGGTGGGGCTACCACAACTATTTATGACACATAAAGCAAAAGCATCCAAGCTCTATCCATAAATGGTGTTATCTTAACAATTCACATGACATTACATACTAAATTACTTGAGAACATTGCGTATGCAAATCCTTTATGTGTACACAAAATTAGCGAGCTGCCTCAAGTTGTATATCGATCTAGTATTCCAAATTCCAACAACTCATGCAACATTACAAACAAGTAACACAATATTACAGAGTTAGTTTTATGAAAAGCAAGAAAAGGACAATAATCCTTGACATGTAAAGTGAATCTTATTAGATTACCTAACCCAACACAAACAATAAAATTAGTTGCACAAAGGTACAAAAAACCACATCAACCACTAAATCAATACGCAAAGTGAGTAATGAGTCACATTATCCAATAAAATGTTTATCAAAATAGTATCGTACAAGCATTGAGATCCCATAAATGCAAGAAATTCTACCATCAAAGCTATAAGTAACACTCATGTGTTTGCTTTCATTCATCACAAAACATCCTTCTATTGCTACCGTCAATAACCATTATACTTAGTAGTATAGGTACCAAATCAGTCTGCAATATCAATTATTGCCAAAATCCAACAACCATGAAGGAGGTGCTTGTGGTTCTTGCTTTCATGGCACTTGTATCGAGCACTGCCTGCACACAGACAGGTGGTTGCAGCTGTGGTCAACAACAAAGCCATGAGCAGCAACAACACCATCCACAAAAACAGCAACATCAACCACCACCACCAAAACAGCAACATCACCAGCAACCACAACACCAACAACAAAAAGTTCACATACAGCAGAAACAGCATCACCAACAACAAGAAGTTCATGTTCATCAGCAACAAGAAGTCCATGTGAAACAACAACCACAACACCACCAACAACATCAGTGTGAAGGCCAGCAACAGCATCACCAACAATCACAAGGCCATGGGCAACAACAAGGACAGAGCCATGAGAAACAACATCAACAACAATGCCAGGGTCATGAGAAGCCACAACAACCGCACCAACAACAATGTCAGGGTTATGTGCAGCAGCAGCCACCACAACATCAACAATGTCAGCAGGGCCAGGAGCAACCGCAACAGCAGCATCAATGCCAATGCCAAGAGCAGCCATTGCAACAACCAAAGCACTACCAAAAAGAGTGTGAGCAGCAACAGACTACAAGGTGCAGTTCTAGCTACTGTAGCGATAGCACAAATCTAAAAAATTGCCATGAATTCCTAAGGCAACAGTGCAACCCTTTGGTAATGCCTTTTCTCCAATCACGTTTGGTACAACCAAGCAACTGCCAGGTTTTGTGACAGCAATGCTGTCAAGAGCTTAGGCAGATCGAGCCACAATACCTTCACCAAGCAATCTATAGCATGGTTCAATCCATAATCCAGCAGCAACAACAACAACAACAACAACAACAACAACAACAACAACAACAACCACCATACGAGTTATGTAGAGCTCAATTAGCTACTCAAAGTGAGGTAGCAATATTGATGGCAGCACGGTATCTACCATCAATGTGTGGCTTGTACCACTCATGCTACCAAAACAATCCATGTAGCAGCAATGATGCTTGTGGTGTTCACAATTGAAGTATTGTGGCTAGCTAGCCGTTATAGTCTTATAGCGGTGTAAAGCAATAAAATGCCATACATCATGGTGTTTGGACAGTGATATCTAAATAAGAATACTATTTATAATGATAACTATTGTGTGCCCTATGACCGCAAATAACATGCCTTGTTCATCCTATCCATATTTTGGTTAGGAATTGGGAGGGGTTGTTATTATTCCATGGTTAATCACAATTACACAAACATATGGCCATCCTAAACATAAAGCATGTGTCTTGCTCCTTAGTGCACATCTTTCCTCTTCCCTCTAAGCATGACATTGTTGAACCTCTACTTACACTTTTTCCTCCTCACCTGATGAAAGAACTTTAACCATTTAAAAATTGTTTAGAAAAAAATTAAATTGGTTTAAACACCATCCACCTCCAAAACTAGTGGGTTTGGACAAAGAACTACCAAATAAATTAGAAAATTACAATTTGGAAATCTTGAACATGATTGACAAAACTTTTGACTCATATGAATGTTAGGATGTTCATCATAGAATTTTTAGGATGTTAATGGCACTAAGAAAAGGGAATAAATAAGTAATGGGAGGGAGTAACCAAATTCATGGGGAAGGATAGAGAGGCCTCAAAGATGCAAGGTGGCTCACAAGTCAACCAGAGCTCATTGAGATAAAAAAAAATAGTTGACCTTATGCATATGAAAAATATATAGATTGAGTCTATCGAAGTTGTGGAGGCAAAGTTGTGATCACATGGGTGAAGAGAAGGAACTGCAGGGGTATTAGAACCGACCCTCATGGGTGCGCATACTAGTCAGTGTGCGGGCATATGTCGCATGTGCCTATGGTGTCAACGACCTGGTCTCAGTGGTCATGATAGATAGGGTAGTTTGTTGTTGAGCCATCTGCTCCTAACTGGAATCCTATTTATGTATACATGACCCTAGCATCTAGGCATGGCGGCTGGCCATGATCTCACAATTGGACTCTAGTGCTTCGGCACCTCCATATCTACCGGCACACTGTGATGAATGGAACTTGAGCATTCTCCAATTTCCCTCTCTTACAATGAGAATGGCAAGGACTTCACACTCCCTTTAATTTATCACTTCCTCTACTTTCGAGGGGAGCTCACAATAATGAGGCTGGTGGATCTGGTGTAGCTCAAGATAATATTCATTTACCAATGACCATCAACTAGACAAATGCTTCACCTTCTCATACAAAGTCTATTGTCGAAATGCAGCATAAAATGGTTGCCATGTAGACTCTTATCTAGATGCAAAGAGGTTAGCAGCATTGTCCTGACAGCCAGCACGAGGCTCTCACTTCATCTATCAGAGGGCATAATGCCCTTCCTGAGCAACCGAGGAAGGATCATGCTAAGACAACCTTCCAGAGTTGAACTACATGTACAAGCAGATAGGCCTTGACCCCTTCATGTTGCCGATCCTTAACTTGAATAATTTGATCACCAATTTCCATTTAAAGTAAGAATTAAATGACAATCACCTCGGTTATAGGGTTTAATTCTAATCAGTTCTAGAAGTTTGTGCGATTATGTGAACTAGACATTTTTGGCCCAAACAGGGTCGGACGACCAAGCCCATGGTATGTCGATGTACACCCGGTTTTAAGAATAAAACAAGGAACAATTTTTAAACATACAGTGACATCATAAGTGAAGAACAATTTATTAAATAAGCAAATATATATTGGTTTCTATTTTCTAAAACTAAAAAAACAAGTTTAGTCTCTGAAGAATCATAACTAATTTAATTTGGACCAGACAAATATGAAGCTAGTACTAGTTATTTAAAAAAAATGATATCTATCAATTGGTGATCTATTAAGGTAGATTTTGGAACTTATTATTTTTGTTAATATTGTTTTGTTGCTCGTGTTGAAACATTAAGAACATGCACAAACACGATTCAAATAACTCCACAAGGAACACCAATCGATAGATAACATTTTTAGCAAAAAAATGTAGACTTATGTCATATTTTAATAATTTAAGATAAATTACATAAGGGTATGTTTGGATCCCATGAAATGAGACCGATATCCAGAAAGTATTTTCCATTTTATTACTAGGTTATTTTCTAATTCCTCTAAATCTCTAGAAACCAAGAGTTCTGAGAGGTTACTTAGGCCTGTTTGGAAGGACTAGGACTTAAGTGGACTACCAACTAGTCCATGACACTAGTCCAATTAGAGTTTTGAGAGGTTACTTAGGGCCTGTTTGGAAGGACTAGGACTTAAGTGGACTACCAACTAGTCCATGACACTAGTCCTATTAGCTCCTATAAGTGGACTAGTGAACTACCAACTAGTCGATGACACTAGTGGACTAAGGTTAGTCTCAGTGGGGATTTCATGTCACTGTTTCTAACACATCCAAATTTTAGAAACAGTGCAGAAGAGTTTCATCCCCATGAAACTCTCTCTACTTCCATGAAACTCTTATCATCTCTCTTTTCATTAATATAATGCCACATTAGCATAATTAATGCCCATAAAACTCTGATGAAACTCCATTGAGACTGGCCTAACCATTAGTCCGTTTGTTTGAATGTTTAGAGACTAAAAATTAGTCAAACTAGTTGTTAGTTTTATGGATCCAATCAGGCCCTTAAGAGTCTACCAAGCAGGAGGCAGTTCTCTCAATTTGGCAGCGCCTCGTACGTGCTTGGTGCCATAACCAGATAACCACGTTGTGCTGACTGCAAAAAGAGCATTGCGTACACTAATCAGGGGTAGCACATAGTAGGGCGCATTGTGACCAGTCTCAAGGCATCACCACCTGTCTGAAACAAGTCACAAGTTTCAAACGTCTTCTTGCGGTGTCTTACGGATCGGAATGGCAACACTTTTGTTGCAAGATACCAGGAGGTTGCTCCACGGGTAATCTTGACACGCAAAGTGTGATGAGGAACACGGAACGACCATTGGCATGTAAAGCTCTATGAATTGGTGATATAACAACTCGCAGAACATCACAATTAGATTGCACGTCAAGAGATTGGGTCAGAAACAAATCGTCTCCGTGTACAATGAAGTGGTGAGTCATATATAGGTCACACTGATCTGATATATGCTAATAGCTCACACGACATCACAAACAACTCATACTACATTACAGAGTTAGTTTCATGAACAAACAAAGTAGGACGGAGAGGACAACAATCCTTGACGTGTAAAGTGAATTACAAAGCCATATATCAAAGCTATATCTAATTCGTTTTACATAGATCAACCACCTGTAAAAGGCAACAAAATGAGCCACGCAAAAGTGCAGAATGAATCCAAATGAACGAACCCTCCACATGTTACATAAAGTGGATGATGAGTCATATAAATTTGGCAAGAAACTGTAGAAGCTACAGCCATCCATCGGTAGCATAGAAACACGAGAAATTGTTCTAATCGAAGCTATAAATAACCCTCGTATGCCTATGCACTTCTCCATCACCACCACTGGTCTTCAGCCTATTTATTAGCTTATCTACTCCAGAACAGAGAAGAACTCGACACCATGAAGGTGTTGCTCGTTGCCCTCGCTCTCCTGGCTCTCGCTGCGAGCGCCGCCTCCACGCTTACAAGCGGCGGCTGCGGCTGCCAGACACCGCATCTGCCGCCTCCAGTTCATCTGCCGCCTCCGGTGCACCTGCCACCGCCAGTCCACCTGCCGCCGCCGGTTCATGTGCCGCCGCCGCCGCCATCATGCCACTACTCTACTCAACAGCCCCGGCCTCAGCCCCCACATCCATGCCCATGCCATCCAACAAGCCCGTGCCATCCAGGGCATCACGTTGGCAGCCCGCCGATCCTAGGCCAGTGCATCGAGTTCCTGAGGCATCAGTGCAGCCCGGCGGCGACACCCTACTGCTTGCCACAGTGCCAGGCGTTGCGGCAGCAGTGCTGCCAGCAGCTCAGGCAGGTGGAGCCGCTGCACCGGTACCAGGCGATCTTCGGCGTGGTCCTGCAGTCCATCCAGCAGCAGCAGCCGCAAGGCCAGTCGCCGCTCGGGACGCTGATGGCGGCGCAAATAGCGCAGCAACTGATGGCGATGTGCGGTCTGCAGCCAATTACAAGTCCCTGCCCTTCTTGCAGCGCTCCTGCCGGCGTTGTCCATCACTGAAGAAACTATGTACTGTAATAATGTTATATAGCCGCTGGCTAGCTAGCTAGTTTAGTCATTCAGCGGCGACGAGTAATAAAGTGCCATCCATCACCATGGGTGGCAATGTGAGCAATGACCTGAATAACAATTGAAATGAAAAGAAAAAATATATTACATGTCAACGAGATCCCTCGTAACGCGTGTCCAGGCAAAGTATCAGTGACACGTATTCACTTTTTTTTATCAATGTGACACGTTTTTTTTTAGCAGAGATCAATGTGACACGTATTCACATTTGTTGCGGGTAGCGGCGTACCCAACCCAACAATTTCGATCATTATCAGAAAGTCGACTAAAGTGAGCCCAGTCAAGAAATGGGCTGCGGAATGTGTTAGGCCCAAATTATGGCTATCCAGTATCGACAATTCCGATGGTTGAGGGACATACCAGCGAAGGGGTCCCAAGGTAATGTCTGGAAAACAGAATAAGACAATGATCTTCAACGACCTAAATGGCCCTAATTTTGTGCCTAGAAAGAAATATATTCTAAGAACATCTTCATCAGTCTCCCAATAATCTATCACCAATATTAATGTATTGGGTAGCCCTATTATTTTATGAATATAAGGAGAGTTGCTACAACAATACATAATATATCTCCCATGATATTCATATGAAAGATGGGTCTCACAAGTGTGTAGGAAAAAAAAAGATGACTGAAAAGTGATAGTTGGTGTGGACCCATGCTATTGGACCTAATACAAGTCCTCTTTTATTTGAGGGGGAGATGAGAGAATTGTTAGTGGTCACCCAAAAAAGAAAGGGTATGGAGGAACTGTCGGAACAAAAAGAAAGCATGGTTACCTCCAATATACTATTTTTACGAGATACAATGAGGTATTGGGAGACTGTTGGAAATGCTCTAGGGGCTCTCAAATCAGGGCTCCTACTTTTGATTTGAGGGTTTCCCTTACTCTTGAGAGTGATTTTTTTCATCTACTCCGATAGGAGCTCTCAAATGAGGGTCCTCAAATTTATTCCAGGAGACACTAGCATATGGAACCCACACGCCATTCAACCATATCCATCGTCGTTCCAATTGACTAAGCTATGGGGGAATGAGGCGAAGAGCACCGGAGATGTCATGGTGGGGGAATGCCTCGCCGGGTAGGAGTGAGGCCACATTGAATGGGGCTCGTAGGGGACGGGACGGATGCCAGGGGTCTCGCCAGGGGACAGGGCCAGGGAGAGCAGCCGCACCTAGCCAAGGCCTTCACTAGGGGAGAGGAATAGGACGGCAGCTCAAAGAGCGTCGGATCAAAGAAAAGACACATGACAGTGAGTTAGTGGAGAAAAAATCCCAGAAAGAACTAGGCAGCTCCCACACACCCCACGGGAGATGGGGCTAAGTGGGGAGATTTGGGGCCTCCATAGAGAGCTTAAGTTGGGACATTGTTGGACTAAGTTTTTTTTTTGCGCTGTAGCACCAAAAAGTAGAGTAAGGATCCTCTTTAAGGTCCCTGTTGGAGATGTTCCTAATAGGCCTCTAACTCGAGTCTCTATTTGACGGAGGCTCGCAAATCATTCCATCAGCCTCATCTCTCAAGAGTATATAGGGAGCTTCCACTCTAGATTTTTTTTTGTGCAAAGTTTTTTTTTTCTCTCGTGTTGTCGCCCCACTACCTCCCACTGTGCCACCGTCTCCAGCCCAGTTCTCTACTGCGCTGCCATCCAACTGGGGAAGAAGCTTTGAAACTCACTTTTATCTATCTAGATGTAGTTGCTGTAAGCCCAAGTTTTGTGGGTTGCAAAGGATCCAAAGCAGGAGTTCCCCCAATTCATTCATTGTTGGCTCCAGGAGAGAGACTTCAAGACAATCTTGTATTCTTGTGGAACATTTGTGGGGGCTTCGTGACGTTAGCTAGTATGCTTTATTGTAATTTTATCATGATTTGGCATTATTTCGTGTGATAGACAGTTTCTATATGCCTATATAATTTTTTATGTTTAACAAATTTGAATTTAAATTCGAATTGTCTTATTTGAAATCATGAATCTTAATATGATTCATTTGTATGGTTTATCTATACCTAATCTATATCTATACCTAATATTAAAGAGGCAAAATTTCAGGCTTTTTTTTCGTCCATCCATTTTTTCGTCCACCTCCCCCTAACTATTGGACAATAGAGAGTTTCTTCCGTCCGGACTTATATATATAATAACCCGTACTCATACGAGTTAGAATAGCTTTTGTCTAACGTGATATGGAGTCTGAATCCAAAACATAATAAGAAAAAGGAAACGTTATGAGTTAATTTTGAATATTCGTTTTACATACGGAAAGCAAAGACATGAGATAGAGTTCAAGCACAGCACATTACGAGTCCAAATTTGAAAGATAAGATAGAAACAAAAAGGAAAATGAAATAGGCCGGAAAATGGAAACATTACAAGTGAATTGTGAAAAAACGAGAAATAGAGGCGAGAAGGTGATAGGACGTGTGTTTGCAAGAGATAATAAATAAACAAAGAAGGAAAAGGAAATCGAACGAATAAAAGGAACGTTTTGCCATGAAACACATGGAGGCAAAGGCGAGAGCAAATAGATCCTGTATGCATGCAATTCTGTTGCCGGAGACGCCGAGAGAGACGGACGGTCTAGGCGGTTGTCGAAGTGTTCGGGTGGCGTGGACAGTTGTCCGCCTGCAAATGCGCATCCTGAGCCTGCTCGCTGCCACCTCTCCGCTGCGGCCATCCACGCCACCTCGACCTCCCACAACACACTGGCACTACTACATTTGTTCGTGCACGCACCATCGAGCACACGTGCGCATGCGGCCGCCCACACGGCCACAGCGGTCCATGCATGTGCATCGTTGAGTTCATCTATCCCGGCCCAGATACACAAGATGCTGAAAAAATCAACAGAGAGAAAACACATTGGGCCAAAAATAATAGAAATCAAGATGGAGGCCGTACCGATTTCCATTATTATTATTGCCAATATGTCATAAATCTTTGTAATTCTTTCTATAATTACACAATCATTAATTACACATGATGTCATTAATTATATTTTCATAGTATATCTGTTTGATATCGTAAATCTTTGTAATTCTTTCTATAATTTTGGTCAAAATTGATAGCTTTATATTAGTTATGAATGTGCTTTATAATGAGAGAAAAAACTATAAAAATTGTTTTTCTAATTTGATACAAGTTAATAGAATATTATCATTATTATTGCCAATATTAGATTGCGGATGTCGTAGTCATCATAAAATGAAATATTAAATTTTTATAAAAATTTGCTTTCCATGAATGTTTGGTAGTTTTTTTCTCCCGTCGCAACGCACGGGCATGTTTGCTAGTCTATATTTATATCTCCCACAACTAAAAAGAAAGAAACTAAGACCGTCAAATCGTGCGACATTAGCTTCGTACGTCGTGGGAAACGCCCCTCCGTGCGTCGTCGCTGTTAAAAGGAAGGAAACGCCCCTCCGTGCGTCGTCGCTGTTAAAAGGAAGGAAGACGTCGGTGCTAAAAGGAAGGAAAACATCGGTGTTCAAAAGGAAAGGAAATGTCCGTGCGTCATCGTCGCTCTCACCCTCTTGCCCGCAACCCTCGGCCGGCAAAACGTCGGTGTTCAAAACGAAGGGAAACATCGGTGTTCAAAGGGAAGGGAAACGTTCGTGCGTCATCGCCGCTCTCTCTTGCCCGCTGCAATCCTACCCTCGACCGGCCTCCTGCTCCCCGCTGCACCGTGCCCGTCGTAGCCCGTCGCCTGGAGGAGTTGCGCTCGACGTCCAGTCACAACCGCGACGCTGACTTGATCGGAGAAGCCTGCAACGACCGCGCCACGACCGTGCCGTCGAAAGGAGAAGAGTCGGCACCGCTACGGACGAGGTACGATGTACTGCTTGATCTAGGGCTTTCTGCCGGCCTCCGCCGCCGCCGCTGGGATTGTCGTGGCCACGGGACTGCCGTGCCCGTGAGATGAACTCCGCCGCCGGTGCCGCAACGTCCTTGGTCTTCACCTCCAGCGTGTTGCCCTAGCCTGTTTGCTTGAATGGTCTTCGTCGAGTACTACAACAGTTTGTTTGCATGGTCGCTGTCGCCGCCGCTGGGATTGCCGTGCCCGTGAGATGAACTCCGCCGTCGGCAGGGGCGGATCCAGCAGTATGGTGAGATCATCTGGCGGCCGCCAGACCTCCCAGCCGGTGCCCGACGACCCTTTACCCCTTGCGGCAGAAGGATTAGCAGTGCCGGCTTCTTGTCTTTGCGATAAACTGTCCAACGCCGAGGGTTGTTTGCCGCTTGCCGCTGGGTTGTTTGCTTTGCTGGGAGGCTGGGACTGGGAGCAACGCTGATCGACAGAGTTCTCCGTGCCACTTCCGTTGGATAGTGGCCGGCTGGCTGCCACCACGAGTCCATGAACGAAGGATGGGGACGATGATACTAATGTGCTGTGGTAAAAAGAGGAAAGAAAGGAAAGTAAAATCGATCCATAGTCTCCATCTCCACCCGCAGGTCTTTGTACGTGTGGTAGAATGTGGATTTGGAATGAGAGGATAAGACGAGTGACGATGGTACCATGGAGTAATAGTAGAAGATAAGGATGGCTTTTGCCCTTCGTGGATGAGCTAAGTCCATGGACCATGGGTCCACTCCACATGCAAGATCAAGAGTGTAGTAGAGAAGAAAAGGCCTATTCTTGAATTTCAGACACCTCTTTTTTTTCCTCATATGTACTTTCCATCGTTCCAACAAAATTGAAGTTCTAAGATTTATTGCATATAGTACATGTTTTTTTCTTATAAAATCACAATCGTTAAATAAATCTTCTGAGACGCAAATTATACATGTAATTGGGAAAAGATGTATGTCCCGTTCCAATGCATATGCACATTTACTAGATGGCATAATGTTCGATCCTAAAGACGTGTCTAGCGACAGTACAAAGTTTAACTCCAAGATGTAGTGGACCAAATGATGTGATCATTAAAAAATATCTGAGTCAAAATCGTCAAGCTAACTATGTAATAAGTTATACATCCCGTTGCAATATACGGGTACTTTTGCTAGTAAATACATAAGTTTGAATAATAATGGTGTGATACCAAAGATATATATGAATATTATTGTCGACTAAAACTGCAAGGCAGTCCACCGAGGGGTAACCCACGATGGTAGATTTGTCATTAAGGTGAGCGAGATCAGAAGCGAGATGGTGACAAGTAAGGCTAGACGAAAAACTCGAAGCTCGTTAGCTCGCTCGGCTCGTGGCTAGCTCGGCTCGGCTCGGCTCGTTACCGTAACGAGCCGAGCCGAGCCAAGATTTTAGCTCGTTAGCTATAACGAGCCAACTCGAGCTAGCTCACGAGCGGCTCGCGAGCCAAACGAGCCATAGTTTTAGAGAAAAAGTTATCAAAACTTATATTATGTTTGTATTACTTCATGTCTTGCACTCTGCAAATGGTTCATATGTTAGCTCATACGAATATTTTATTCAATTTAAGGCTATTGGATATATTATTTTTGTATTATTACTATTTTCAAGCTTTTGATAAATGCAAATATTAAATTTTGTATATTTTTTATAACTGGCTCGCGAGCCTAACAAGCCAGCTCGAGTTTTAACGAGCCGAGCCGAGCTGGCTTTCTGGCTCGTTAAGATAACGAGCCGAGCCAAGCTAGCTCGTTATCCTAACGAGCCATAACGAGCCGAGCCGAGCCGAGCTGGCTCGTTATCCAGCCTTAGTGACAAGACATAAGGTTTAGACAGGTTCAGGCCGTCAGCTTGACATAATACTCTAGTCCTGTGTCCCATCGGTTTGTATTGGCTATCGTATATGATTGCGTGTGTTTTGAGGGGGTCCCCTACACGCCTTATATAGCCTGGGGTAGAATTACATGCCGATCAGGTCAGAGTCCGATCGGGTAAGAGATAATCTATACATAGAATCATATATTCGGCATATCCTAACAAATTCTATGCTATCTCCAGGATGTCGCTGAGATGTCTTGCGGCGTGTGCCGAGCTGTGTCGTGCGCCGCAAACCTCCGTCTTGTGGGCTGGACAACCCCTTGCGATGCGGCCCATGTCTTGTCCTATATATATGGGGGGTATATCGTCCACAGCTAGTCCCCGAGCGCCTTGTATCCTTCTGAGCAACGCCGTCTTCATCTTGTCCGAGCAGTTTAACTTGAAGCCGATCAGTTTACTGGTAATTCGAGCGGAGATAATTAAAGCCGACTAGTTTAACTGGTAATCTAAGCGGGGATAATTGAAGCCAACCAGTTAACTGGTCGGCAGGCCTCGGACTTGCGCGAGCAAAGCTTGCCAGAAGGATTAATGGGCTCAAGATAAAATTTAAAAATTCTTCACCTTAGGTGAAGTGTAGCCACTTAGACTCTTTAATCAATAAAGAGGGTAAATAAAAAAAGAGCACTACATTCACCGCGAGGTGAAATGTAGCCACTTACTCCCCGAGTCTGCTAGAAGATGAAGAAATAAATCTTGTAGCAGGGTCAAAGAAAATAAGTCAGAAAGCTTGCCAATGTCATCTGGCATGTGCGTATCAAGACCCCAGACGTGCTGCCCAAGATCAGCACCCTGATCCAAACAGCATAGAGCAACTTGATAGCACATCGATAAGACGTAGCAAGATCCGACCGCCAAGAGAGTCCCCAGCTTAGCTGGCAACTCTTGCACGAAGAAACCGAACGTCAAGGAGTCCCCAGTGTAGCTGATGATGAAGCCTGTCGGTGTCACATAACCACCGGCTAGTAATTTGTGTGATTGCGCGTTTAGGCTCGGATGACTGAGCTAAGTTGGGCACAAGAGGTTTATACTGGTTCAGACGGAACGTCCCTAGTCCAGTTGCGGTGCTCATGCTACCCGCTATTTGTTGAGTTTGTAGTAGGGGTTACAAACATGTGAGAGAGGGCTCCCAAGTCTCTATGGTGTGTGCGTTTGCTGCTGTGTGCTGATGAACTGAGAAGTTCCGAGAGCCCTCTTCCTTTAGAAGGGTCCCAAGGCCTCTCTTTTATAGATCAAGAGAGGAGGCTTGGGGTACACGGCAAAAGGAGGAAGGAAGAAGAGTAAAAGAAGAAGCGCCAGGGAAGAGGCTCCCGTGGCGGTGCTGCTTCTTCTCCCACGGGCGAGCCCCTCCAGCCCGGATGTCGAGGACGGGGGTGGCCCTTCATGTTGTCATGTCGTTGTCGCAGCTGGCAATGATGGCATGCCGTTCGCCCAGCCGTCACATCTCGTTTTGCCACAACGTGCAGCGTGGCTTGCGGCGCCTTCCACAGCCCCCTTGTCTGGGATCGTACCAAGTGCAGACGGTGCAGTGCTGGTCTGCCGGTCAATGTAGCGCGGGGCGCCCCTAAGAGTAACGCGACGTGGCTACGGCGGTCTTAGGGCGCGACGATTTCAATGCCGTGACGTGGCGCCGCGGCATTAATTGTTTGCTTGTTGAGACGAGGGGAGACAGTCTGGGCCCTCCGTGGGCCTGGATAATGTCTTGCCTGACCCCCTAGGTTCCCCCCGAGCCATCGGGCAAGGTGGAGACTCCCCTGGAAGGGTCAGGCGAGGCGAGATCGGCGTGTATCGAGCCGGCAGGACCAGGGCCTGTGCCTCAGCCATCAGGCGGGGCGGGACTCACGCTCTCTCTCTCTCTCGCCCCGCGCCTCCAGGAGTCGAGCGAGGCGGAGCTTGCGCCTTGCTCATCTGGTGGGTTGAGGAGGATAGTGGATCCGCTCCCGCGCGGGTCTGGGCCTTCCTTGTAGAGGCCCATAACCCTGCCCGGGCCGTGCTCCGTGAGCCTCGGCGGCCAGCTTAGGGCCCTTTATCCGGATACCTTAATATTGGTACCCGACAAAGCCCAAGCGACGAATAATTCGACCAGCTGGTCGGCGAAGAAGCGAGCACCGAGCAGCCCAACCAACTGGTCGGCGGTGAAGTGAAAGTCGAGTAGAAATGAGCGCCGAACAGTCCGACCAACTAGTCGGCGACAAAGTCCATAGCGGTCTGACCAGTTGATCGGCGAAAAAATCCGACTGCCAGATGGTGCGACCACCCGGACGATGATTCATTTGTCCTTCTTGAATGATCCTAGTCCCCGAGAGTAAAAAATAGCTCATGGACCGAACCAAGCCCCTGCAAGACAAATATGGAGAACGGGTAGTACATGATGTAAAATATATAAACTCTGGAGAAAAATCAGCAGAGATGAAATAGCATATGCCGCTCGGCGATCAGTTGTAGATAAACATTATGTTTGTTTGGAGTTGTTCATATTTTAAGTATGAGTAACTGCCTTTTCAATTGGTTCTGCATTGCATCACCAGCCCCAACTAGCCCAAACTCTATAGCGCTGAGTGGTCGGCACCCGTGTACGCATAAAAGAAAGAGCGTTGCCAAGGAGCCGTTGCTGACTGTCCATACGCAGAGCGTGGCTTGTGCACGTGTAGGAGCGAAGTTGAGGACAGAGCTGTCTCTAGATGACACAAATAAGAACGTAGCTGGTCGGCGAGTCGGTGAACAAATGGAGTGTATGGAGAACGATCGGAGTATCTTAAACATGGAGAAATTAATTGTAGAGAACGACTGGAGAAATAATAATTGGAGAAACATGGCGACGAGAAAACTGTATTAAATGCAGATACAGAAAAGTACTTATCTTTTAGTCAGCTGATCGACGGCGTATGACGTTATCTGGTAGGTGTTGACGAAATTGCTCGGCCCTCGAGCTCTCCGGCCTGTCATCACGGCGGTGGTCACGGTCGTCATAGTGCCGTTCTTCGCGGCGATCATCATTGTGACGTGGCAGACGATCGGAATGAGGTCGGCGACTCGGGCGGCTCGCTCGATGACGTGGGCTGCTCGCTGAACGGCTCGCTTAGCGGCTCGGCGGTGGCTCGACATGGCTCGCTAGACGGCTCGTATGTACTGGAGTCCGAGTTGTCTGAAGTTGATTCGCGTATCGCTGGCTAGGCTCGTACGTCGGCGCCATGCTCAACTAGGTCACTGGCCTTGCTTCCATGGAGTAGCGTGGCCAAGTAGAATGAAATCCCTTGTTTGCTTGTGGTCAATTAATCGCCTTGCGTATATGGTGCATGTATACGTGCAAGTTGGCTTGCACGACGGATCAGCTTGCTTGTTTGCTATTGGCTTGCATTACTCCGTGTCCTCCTTGCTGGCTTGTTGTTCATCTTGTTGATACGACGACACCCTAAAATCCATCAGGTTCCGTGCGGTGCTGCCGTAGAGGCCCAGAGAGCGTCGCCTGTATACGGATCCTTCGCTGCTTTCTTGGTAGCAGATGGAAACGTACGCACCCTGGGACGTGTACATCTTGGATTTGGATCCCTGTCAAAACGATCATGTGTATATGTAGATATCTGGACTGGACACATACTGTTTTGGATATTTATAGATTTAAGATTAAAAATTGACTTAGCTTGTGCGAAGTGGAGGAGTCGCCCGATCAGCTGATGGAGAATCTCCATACGTGTATACGCCTCTGGATCTTGTCAGCTGATACACGTGTGGTGCCGCCTAGTACTCCGAACTCCGCAGCCTAGGGCCACGGTTGATTTGATACATCGAGCCGGATGTAGATCGACAAGGAAAATAGGAGCGCCATGTCTTGTCGCCGATGCCAAGCCTGATACGCAGAGCCACGAGCGCCGAGAAGGATCTACGGCTTGACTCCACGTATCGAAACTGCTGCCGTGAATTAGCAACAGGTTGCGCCGTGACGTCGGTTCACCACGGATGATGTTGACGTTGATTTTGAGATCCATCTGGTTCGCCGGAGGCGAAAAGCGCACACCCTACCCGCCACATCAACTGTCAACTAAAGATGCTCGACGATCAACCGAAGGATATCCCACAATGATAGATTTGCTATAGAGGTGAGCGAGATCAGGATTCAGGAGCGAGACAGTGATAAGACACCAGGGTTAGATAGGTTCAGGCCGTCAGCTCGACGTAATACCCTAGTTATGTATCCCGTCGGTTTGTATTGGCTATAGTATATAATTACAAGTGTCTTGAGAGGTCCCCTACCCGCCTTATATAGTCCGAGAGTAGGGTTACATACCGATCAGGCCAGAGTCCGATCGGGTAAAAAGATAATCTATACATGGTATCATACATTCGGCATATCCTAACAAATTCTACGTTATCTCCAAGATGTCACCGAGATGTCTTGCGGCGTGTGCCAAGCTGTGACGTGTGCCACAAACCTCCGTCTTGTGGGCTGGACCGCCCCTTGCGATGCGGCCCATGTCTTGTTCTGTGGATACCGGGGTATATCCCCCACAATTATATATTTAAATATATGAGAAATTATTTCCTACTCATATAGAACATATAAAATAGGGACTTAAAATATAGGGACCCTTATTTTTGGATGAAAAAGACCTTTATTGGAGTTGAGTGCTAAAAGTAGAGTTCCAGAAAATATAAATCCATACTCAAAAAATAGGAGATGGACTCTACTTTAGGGGGTCATTTGGTTCAAGAAAATAGGAGAGGGACTCTACTTTAGGGGTCATTTGGTACCGCTCCAACGCCACAGAAGCCATAGCAGAAGCACCGTTTCAGCAGCTCCACCTCTGTATAAAACAGCTCCTACACGTCATCCAGAAACGCTTCTCTCCCTTGCACGCCTTCGGCTCTGCCGGAGGAGCACCAAACAGGACCTTAGAGGCCACTCTCACTGCTACATATGCTCTTAGCATTATTAATCCAATGTTCCGAAGGTTCCATTCCAATTTGGTCCAATTAGGTCCATGAGTTCAATTTATCCAATGTTCCAAGGGTCCATTGCAATTTGGTCCAATTTTAAGGTCCATGAGTCACAGGAAAAAGAAAAAGATACTCGGATGCCCGCGACTGCAGTCTGTTTCCCTGGACCCGTTTTCGCACGTCCATGTCGGGGCCCACGCTGCCCGGACATCGCCCGCCTGTGTCTGCGTTTCGCGCGCCTGCACGGGTACCGCTCGCGCCCCCTCCCACTTCCCATACACATTCTATGTGTAACACCCGATCTATTTTTAAAACATCTAGATATAACACTTACAACATATAAAAAGAAGACAGATAAAACACTTGAAACATGCATCTGAAACACTTGCAAAAAAATATCTTAAAACACTTGAAAACAATTGCAAACATACGTAAAATCCAGATAAAACGCTTATAACATATTTGTGAAACATATGCAACATCTAGATAAACACACTTGCAATATACGTCTGAATAACAAATGAAACATTGGGAACAGAGGCTTGCAACATACTTGTACAACAATTGCAACATATGCAATATCCCGATCTATTTTTGCAACATCCGTATGAAACACTTGCAACATACCTCTAAAACATCTGAAACACTTAAAACATATACTTGCAACGTGCACTTTCAGCACAATGTCTCCATGCTACTTGGGAGAATGGAGGGTCGTTGACGTGTGGAGTTCACCTGAGACAACGGTTCGGCAGCAGCGGCTCCGTGACGCGGCTGGGAGGTAGTGGCCACACGACTGGAAGAGGGCAACCGCTGACCGGGCCGGTAGCCAAGCGCCGCGACCCTAAGCGCGGCGGCACGCCACACCTGGTAGGGCCAACAGCCGAGCGTTGTGCCTCGAAGGCGGCAGGCCGCGCGCTGGGCAATGGAGGACGTTGTGGGTGCCTCACGGTGGCCATTGCCCCTCGAGCGAATAGGAGCGGAGATGAATTTTTTTTAGAAACTCTCAAACGGATAGAAGGGTATAGTTAGGCTGGCGACACAGCCCACCAAGGGAGCGTCGGGGCGCACAAACGCCCACTTCATAACATTACCGTTTAAGAAACTCACAAATGAATAGGAGGGTAGTTGAGCTGGCATCTCGGCCCACTAAGGGAGCATCCGGTCACAGGCTCACAGCATTACTATATGAGAAACTCCCAAGCGGATAGAAAAAGGTAATTGAGCTGGCATCTCGGGCCACCGAGGGAGCGCCCAGACGCCCGCTTCATAGCATTACCCAAAAGAAAAGCATCATTGCGCCAGCAGCTTCAGGGCCTCACACTTTGCATGCTGTTCCGTCGAAGTGTTTCGGGAACCAGACAAGGGAAACCAAAAACACAGCGGAGATTAAAATAAACAAGAAGCTTACACCCCCATCTAACCAACTACTGTTGGAACTTGTCTGTGTCATAACCACTAAATTAACGAGATGATACATTCGAATACTACATACCCTGAAGGCCTTGCCCATCTTTCCATCAGCCTATTCTCTACTCTAATGACTTCTTCCCACAAACATGGGACCAAAGGAAAACAAAAAACAAGAAAATTAAACATTTCGTGGTACAGATGACGTATTTGAAAAACCATTAGCTGCTTTTGGTGGTGGTGGCTTCTTCTTGTAGTTTGCTAAGCTACAGTGGGGGCAGATGTATTCCAAACCGTCTGTCTTAGCGTAATCCTGTAAGTAAAGCACCTCATGAGATCAAGCCATTGATTTCGGGCAAGGATGAGATCAAACCATCATATTATTGTTTACCTTGAAAGTGCCTAGTCCTTGTCGTCTGTCGCAACCAAAGTGAGCCCATTCACCACATAAACCACAGTTCACCCAATCTCCAGGTGCGCTACTGGAATTACACAAAAGGTACTGTTAGATTTTAACATGATATTAGTATTGAAGCAGAAATATTTGAAGGAAGATGCCCTCAAACCTGTGACAAAGTAAGCAGCATTCGCCATCCACATCATCATGCGCTAACTCATATTCCAACAAGTATGTTTCGTAATGCCTTTTCAATGTGTTCCCTACACCCTAAATATATACAGAGAAGTGCATAGAATTAAAACATGGCATTTCATTAGGCATTCCTGTTCTTCAGCACAAAGCTAAAAAACAGGATCAGAAATCAAGTATCAGAGAACTGACGATAAATACATACAGTCATTCTGTTTGTTGCAGTATGGTTACGCATCTTTGAGAAGACTTGACCCTTCCAGTTTATGCCATTACCCACATAAAATCCACCTCTAGACACCACCTAAAAAATAAAGAAAATATTTATCAGGGAACAGGCTGATAATACATGTCATTGGACCTCCTAAGTTCACATAAGTAAACTAGTGCACAGAATTACCTCTTTGTACAAGTTATAAAGATCAAGGCGCTTGGCATTAAGGATTGCATCAGGAAATTCAGCTAGTCCTCCGTGAGGTACAAGTCGATTGTGGCCCCTCTGGATTAAAAACTGCATGACATCCTTCAAGAAGTCCTCCTACAAAAAATGTAAAGAACAGATCACTTTCTAGACTGATTATGTATGGAAAACAGAATCATATCATCATCATGACTCATGAAGGTTAAAGACGTGTACCTCAGAGCATACTTGGATAGGCAACCTATCACATCCATGTTTCTTCATTGGCAGAGGATTCAATTGAATGACTGAAGGAGTATGAGATGGCCCTGATGTTGATTTTCTGTGCGTGGTTGGGGCAGAAGAAACTGAATTGTGCTTCATAGTTGGCGCAACTGGCAAGCTTGGCTTCACAATACTAGTTTCATGAAGGGAAGTTTCAGGTAAACCCATAAAAGGATGCATTTGTTGCTTTCGAGAGTGAGGAATGGGCCTCATAGTTGCAGGCTTTAATTTAGCCTTGACGGCTGATAATGAGGAAGGCCCTTCCATCATATGCTTCTTGTCTTCCAAAATTCCATTTGCACCCAACAGATTTTGTTTTGATTCTGAACCCACCTTTGTTCTGTCCTTGGTAAGGGAGGCTGACCATCTTGGCAGATGAAAATATGGACCATTTTCATTAGCCAAATCTTTGCACTGACTTGTGCAAAAGAAAAGAAGACGGTCTGCATCTTGCCTCTCAAAGGAAGCAACAGGAGTACCATTTATACAACCAATACCAAGTGCAACCAAGCTCCTGTATTGTTTATCTGGTGCTAGATGCTTCAGGACCTAAATAAACATTCAAAGAAGAATGTTAGGTTCAAGATGAACATTAACAACAACAACAACAACAACATAGCCTTTTATCCCAAGCAAGTTGGGGTAGGCTAGAGATGAAACCCAAAAGAGACGAGAAACAGGGAGACACAAAAAGGACATAAAGGGAGACAAAAGAGGTCACGGTTCCGGCACGTTGATTGCCAATCTCCAAGCGCTCCTATCCATAGCTAAATCCTTAGAGATATTCCACTCCTTTAAGATCTCTCTTAACGGACTCGTCCCAAGTTAGTTTAGGTCGACCTCTACCGCTCTTTACATTATCGGCCCGCTTTAGAACTCCACTACGCACCGGCGCCTCAGGAGGCCTCCGTTGGACATGTCCAGACCATCTCAACCGATGTTGAATCAGTTTCTCCTCAATTGGTGCCACCCCAACCCTATCCCGAATATCGTCGTTCCGGACTCTATCCCTTCTTGTGTGCCCACAACACCAACGCAACATACGCATCTCTGCTACACTCAATTGCTAGACATGTCGCCTTTTTGTAGGCCAACACTCAGCACCGTATAACATAGCCGGACGAATCGCCATCCTATAGAACTTACCTTTCAGCTTCTGAGGCACCCTTTTGTCACAGAGGACGCTAGAAGCTTGACGCCATTTCAACCAGCCGGCTGAAATTCTATGCCTAACATCTTCATCAATGTCTCCGTCCTTTTGTAGCATCGACCCTAAATACCGAAAAGTATCCTTCTTGGCCACCACTTGCCCATCGAGGCTAACGTCTCCCTCCTCATGCCTAGTCGCGCTAAAATCGCACCTCATGTACTCGGTCTTAGTCCTACTAAGTCTGAACCCTTTCGACTCTAACGTGTGCCTCCATAGTTCTAAGTTCCTATTAACCCCTGCCCTACTGTCGTCAACTAGCACCACATCATCAGCAAAGAGCATACACCAAGGGATACCACCTTGTATGTCCCTTGTGACCTCATCCATCACCAAAGCAAATAAATAAAAGCTCAAAGCTGACCCCTGATGCAGTCCTATTTTAATTGGAAAGTCACTGGTGTCGCCATCACATGTTCGGACAAACGTCACCACATCCCTGTACATATCCTTGATGAGGGTAACGTACTTAGTTGGGACTTTGTGCTTTTCCAAGGCCCACCACATGACATTTCTCGGTACTTTGTCATATGCCTTCTCGAGGTCAATAAAGACCATGTGCAAGTCCTTCTTCTGCTCCCTATATCTCTCCATCAATTGTCGTAATAAGAAAATCGCCTCCATGGTCGACCTACCAGGCATGAACCCAAACTGATTTTGGGTCACATGTGTCACTCTCCTTAGGCGATGCTCGATAACCCTCTCCCAGAGCTTCATCGTATGGCTCATCAACTTAATCCCACGGTAGTTAGTACAACTTTGAACATCTCCCTTGTTCTTGAAGATAGGTACTAATATACTTTTCCTCCATTCTTCAGGCATCTTGTTAGATCGAAAAATAAGGTTAAAAAGCTTAGTCAACCATACTATCGCTCTGGCGCCTAGGTATCTCCACACCTCAATGGGGATACCATCAGGGCCCATCGCTTTACCTCCCTTCATCCTCTTCAAAGCCTCTCCGGTCTCTGCCTCCTGAATTCTCCTCACAAAGCGTCTGTTGGTATCGTCAAATGAGTCGTCCAACTCAAGGGTAGGACCCTCATTCTCCCCATTAAACAGCTTATCGAAGTACTCTCTCCATCTGTCCTTGATCTCCTCATCCTTCACCAGAAGTCGATCTGTCCCATCCTTTATGCATTTTATTTGGTTGATGTCCCTTGTCTTCCTCTCGCGGATTCTAGCCATCCTATAAATGTCCTTCTCCCCTTCCTTCGTGCCTAGCCGCTGATAAAGGCCATCATACGCCTGACCTTTTGCTACACTCACAGCTCGCTTTGCAGCCCTCTTCGCTATTTTATAGCCCTCGATGTTGGCTGCACTCTTGTCATGGTGGAGACGTTTGAAACACTCCTTCTTCTCCATAATAGCCCTTTGCACCTCGTCAAAACAGCATAAATTTCCAGTAGGTGCATATTATAAGCAAACAATGTCAGAAACAAACCTGTGCTGCCCACTTAGGAAGTGACATCCAAACTTCAAAGGTAGAAGCCCCACAAGCCGTGGACATGGAAGTTAGAGGCTCGCTTGATGGTAACTTGTCCTCACTATTTGAGAGAGCATGGACTAACTGGCTCTTCTCAATAATTTCATTCTTGATGTGGCTCTCTAGAAGCTGCACAGACAGGTGAGAACCATGTGACTTTGCATGGAAGGACCAAAAAACCTATCCAAGGTCAAAGGAATATATACCTGGTCATCAAAACAAGTTTGTGCGCTACCAGAAACAAGGAGTGACACATGGGAAGTACTGCAAGTAGTGATATCACAGCGCATAGTAACCATCCCGCGTGGTAGAGATGCAGCTTCAAGAGGTGGTGGAGAAGCACTGTCAGACAGGAGGAACAACAAATCAGTTTTCTGCTTACAAAGACAATAATAATAATCTATGGCAAAGGCACATTGGCAAGTAAACAACAATCTCTGTACATATGAAGGCTCCCTTCTTAATAAGTAAATGAAGGCTCACTTGTTCATTTTCTTTCCCTAAATTATCTCCTAGAAGTATCGTTGACGTTTTGTTTTCATGAATCGAGAAGAATGATACACTACAGAACTAAGCATGATCAACCAACATAATCATGCATGACAGCATGTCAAACGAATTTGGTTAGTAATTCATGGACTCATCACATGGTATACAAAAGTAAAACCATAGAAGGAAGTAGAACTAAAGAAGTTAGAAAGCAATCCAAGATACCTGATTCGATTCTGCAGTTTACTCCCACGAATCTGTCAAAAAAAATGATCTCTTTTATATAGGAAAATCGAAAGTCATAAAGTTTCGTAATAACTTAAACAATCAAGCATTAAATATTTGCACCATTGCTTTATGTGTCAGCATCCTTTAAACAATACAACGTGATAGCCAGCTTGCAGGTTTAATTCACACCCCATGGTAGCGAGCAGTTTTTGAGTGCACATCGTGTGTGGGTGGGTGGGTGTGGGGGGGGGGGTCTGGACCATCCATTTCCGTCGGCTGGATCAACCAAAGACTGAGACTAACGGGAACTAAAGTTCCAGTTGTTCAGTACAAAACTTCCTACCTAATGTCAATACTTTTTTGTGATGCAGAATAAAGTAGCTACTAGTGTCTACATTATAGCAGCATGATGTTTCACTTTCATGTACCATACGAGCATGAAGACTTCCATTAAAACAAATCATAACAATTGCCGGCAATGGCCTGGATGTCGATGGCAACAGCCCCCCTGGGCGCCATACAATTATCGCCCCATGATAATAAGGTATCCAGAAATGTGATCTCATTAATAGAAATAGACCAAGTGATGAAACAATGGATACTGCTAATGATGTCCTATAATTTTAATTAAGGATATCACAATCGTTGCTTACCTAGTATTTCTCTATATGTAAGTGTGCCTTGGTCTTGCACATCTAATTTGATTTTGTTCTATGATCCTTACAGAAAACCTCCATGAATTAAGAGCATAAATGTAACATTGCCATATATCTGAATTACTATTACATACACTATGAAACAAAATGTTTTTTTTAAACCATGAGTTTATTATATAAAAAGTAGTTCACACAAAAAGGTACTGCATAGCTAGAATCTTTCGTTCATACTTCAATATTCAGAAGTGCATTCAGACCGTCTTCTAAAGAGCCCAATAAACAAGGATCCTGTGGGAGTAAAAAAGGGAAGCATTAGTTTGCATCGGAATAATATAACTAATCTTTACTCTTTAGACATAAATATTAAAGCTTTTATTTACCAAGGTGCATGGCACTCCACATAGAAGTAATTTCATGTTGATTTCTTCATCGTATATTTTTATAGCTGGGGTCACTTCAGACGAACCTTCTTCATCAACAATTTCAGTCTCAGGTGGGCTTATATTTATTTTAGGAGCATCCCCAAGGAGACGAGGACCAAGCTTAACACTTTGCACGTGATTGTTTCTTACACAATATAGACGGAAGGATGCATGAGCAAGCTGAAAAGCATCCCAAGTATGGCTCACCGAACTGAATCCAACCAGAAGCACATTTATTATAAATAACACTTCCATTTAGATCGAACTGAAAGAGGGAGGGTGAATGAATACCTTTGAACTACTGACATCAACGCATGGCGAAAATGAGATGCGGCATAAGACGAGAATGAATTTCTCCAGTATATTACATATGGGATCCCCTGAAATAAATAAATAAATAAATAAATAAATAACATTACCGAAATTTCCAATTCCAGAATAATAAAATTGGTTGCCTCACACTTTAAGCAATATATAAATTAAAAACATATAACAAGTTGTTTAGATATAGAGGAAACAATGTTGAATATATTTGTAGAAATAAGCTAACACTTGAGGCCCTGTTTGGATCTCATTTTCATCGTGATTCTAGATGGTGATGTAGAATCTGGATTCTAAATTCAAAAAATGAGGGGTGTTTGGATTCCAGATTATTGTTTTTTCATAGTGAGAATCTCCAAATAGCAGGCTTTGGGTAGATAGACGGATTCTAGGAATCTCATTCTAGAATCCGAGTGTTTGGATCTAATGCCCATTTTTTAGGAGATCCAAACAGGGCCTAACAGCAGCATGACATTGTTGCCGAACTAAGAAAAGCAGACCAAAATGAACAATCCGAAGAAAATATGGCTACTTTGCTATGCAGCCATATCCAAGAAAACACGATCTATGAGTTGCGGACAAATAGTAATACTCTAGTTGTTGACAAATAGTAATAATCTAGTTGTCTGAAGAGATGTGATTACTGTACAGGGAAACTATCTACCTTTGAGTGAACTGCTTGGGCAAGTTTTTCACCAATAGGAACTTCCAGATATACCTGTATGCAGAGTATGGTTATCAGCAACTGTAAAAATGTTAAAGAGTTGAACCCATGTGGCAGTACAGCCAAGATGTTGGAACATCACAAAAGTTACACAAAATAAATGTTCCATATGCATTCCTGTGAAGTAAATGAAGCAAAAATCTTTTGTAGGAACATTGCTTTCCGTATATATTTCCATGACCTAAATGAAACATTTTATGTATAGGATAGGATACTTGGGCCAGTCAGTTACTTATTTTTTGTATTGAAATATTCAGAACTGGATTCAGCATTAGTACTTGACCTATTCAAGTAGTTGCAACATGTGTAGCATAAGACGAGACAATCCCTATTCAAGTTATATAGCAATTGTTGTATAATGCAACGACGAAACAAATACACTGGCATGGTGACTTCAGGTTCATAAAATAGAATTTACCAAAACATCATGGTTTGCCGTACAAGTAATTGCAATGTTCATATCATGATGCAGCTAGAAACTGGTGCTGATATCACATCCTGGTATTTGCACACACTAGAGTAGAGCTTACTATCGTTGGGAATGGTGGGCTGATAAGAGTGCTAAACGCCTGTGGATCAGAGACATCGGCGTCTCCCCACACAAGTGAGCCAATCTCCTTCTCATCCTCGAGCTGCTGACCCTGGATGTACAAGAAGTTGGGCTGCACCACCCGCTGCGCCTCTAGGAACTGCTCCGGTGTAGGATTGAACAGGGTGTGGACCTGCATTCAGAAGCCCCCTAATTCAGCTGACAAGCAAAGGAGGGAAACTGCAATGATCGCAATCAAGCGAGGACACCAGCAACTGACCTCCAGTCTCCCAGCCGAGCTGAGCTCCGGGAACGGGTACGACGGCCGCGGCCGCTTCGCCTCCAGCCCAGACCTCGCTGCTGGTGCGCGCTTCTCAGCATACTTGCCACACAGCACCGCGAGGAGCACACAGTTGTTCCGCGAGAAGCTTTGGATTTGAGACATGGTTAGCCGGCCGGAGCCTCCCCGACAGTGGCCAAGCAGTAGAAAAGCCTCCCCTCCAAATCAACACCGCTTCCTCATGGACCAAACCCTGCGACACAAAAACTGGATCAGGAATCCCCCAAAATCCAACCAAATCCGCAGCGAAACCCTACGAATCTGAGCGGGCAGCCTTACCAAGAAGCGATTTTGCGGCGGAATCGGCGGCGGCACGGCCTGAATCGGCGGCCGGACGCGGCCGGGGAAGGGGGCGGATTCGGTGCGGGGAGAAGGGGGTGGAAAACGAAGGGTAAAGTGCGCGAGAACACACGGAGCCCTAGAAGACGATTCGCGGAAATAGCTACTGCAACAACGCGAAAGCAAATCCCAGTGCGGAGGCAATAAAAAAGAGGAGCCGTGCTTGTGGTGGTGGCGAATCGGCCCACGCCCCCATCCCAATCCAGACAAACACACACAGCGCAATCCACGGAGAGAGAGAGAGCCGAAAAAAATCTCTCTCCAAGAACCGGAACAGCAAGAACTGAAGCGGGATTAACCAGCGGCGACGACCACAGGGATCAGGCGAGCGGGGCTCATTACCCAGCAGCAACCAACCAACTGACAGCAATCCCGCATCACAGAGGCAGAAACTTTGGAACAGTCCCGGCCAGACCAGGGAGGCGTCAAGATTGGATTTTTGACGGGCGTGGGGAGGGCAGTCCGGAGATTCTCGCGGACTTTTCCTCCTCGGATTTTTGCCGTGCCTGCCCGCCTGCCTGCTCACACGCTCGCAATCACACGCATCGCCCAGCTTGATGAGTCGTAGATTAGATGAGTTGTTGATGTGTGCCTGCCTGCTCTCTGCTGGTGCTGGTGCGTTGTTTTCCCTGCGCTTTTTCGTTTTCTCCTTTTCCTCCTCCGCTTCATTACTGCTGCACAAGGCAGGGGGACGGCCGGAGGAAAAACGCGGATTAAAAGATTAGGAATTTCGGGAGCAGGATTGGTGAGGGCCTGAGGGGGCGAAATAATCTCTTTCTGGGAGAATTGTTTTTGCCGGGATCGGAATATCGGATGCTACTGCTGCTTTTGATTTGGTGTGCATGTAGTATGTGTCTGGTTGGTGCAGATTGACTCGGTGTGGCCTGTGGTGTGGCGTAGGGTTGTGATCGGGGATCCGGCTTCGCGCTCGAGCGGTCGAGCCTGCAGGGTGGGTGTGCATGGGAACTCGGATGCGGGCAACGGGTATTGCAGCTCGCGGTGGCGGCGGCTTTGGCCGTAGGGTCGGGGCGCCTGTGTTCGTGGGATCATGGGAGCAAATGGCCCGTTTGATCCGTTTCGGCGTGTTCCTAATCGCAGCGGTGGAGGCGACGAGGCGTGGAGCGAGAGCGACCGCCCACGCCCACGCCAGCTTTAGCTAATGGGGACATTTAAGTATTTGCCACTTTTAGTTATAGTCAATTAATCCCTCTTACATCCACTTCTCTTACGTGGAAGGCAAATCTGTTGTCACTCTCCCTAAAATAGTGGCAATTGGTTAATTATGCCTAGCTAACGCGCCGTCAGCGTCACACGATGGCCGTTGGTTCTCTGACTGGTGGGTCCTGATTCTAGGTTTTTTTTTTTGAGCAATGGGTCCTTATTCTAGTCCAGGATGCGTTTGGGAGCGCTCCTCTGACTGCCAAACGGTTTTCTCAGTGCTGATTCTATGGAATGATTCTCTGAAATGAACTAAGAAACTGAGAACTGAAAAAGATAACTTCTCCTAATTCTGTAAAATGATTTTCCATAGTGATTTTAAGAGTTTATGCTAAAGAATCAAAAAGAATTATTTTCAATCTCAGAATCACTTCACTAAAAAATCAGGGAGCACAGCTGAAGAATCAGGCACACCTCTGCCAAACGAACTCTAGGTAAAAAAGTTATAGCTGACATAGTCAAAAAAAAAAAAAACGCTATCTGACATCTGCGTGACATAGAGCCCATCGGCCCATGTGCTAGTTGGTCGTGGCCTTGTGGGGCTGTATTTAATTAATTAATTGTTATATAACTATAGATTATTCATGAAAATATCCAAATTCCCCTAAAAAAAGAAAATATCCAAATTCCTTGTTGCAGTATCTGGTTAATGGCAAAATATAAAGTGTTGACTATATTAAGAGTTAAGTTTTAAATTATTTCTTAGGATTTTTACTTTTAGCTCTTTTTAAAATGATATTTTAACGTTATTTTAACTACCTAGATTTTTTTCTTTCAAATAACTTTTTCCGTCGTGACAATGCCATTGGCACATTTAACTCTTTTTAAAATGATATTTTATTATTATTAATCGCCTAGTTTTTTATTCAAATAACTATTTACATTTAACTTTTTTAAAAAAATGATATGTTAATACTATTAATCACCTATTTTTTATCCAAATAACTCTTTTGGCCACGCTAATACCATTGATGCATTAGGATCACGATGTCGTG
This sequence comes from Saccharum spontaneum, assembly GCA_022457205.1. Taxonomy (NCBI): domain Eukaryota; kingdom Viridiplantae; phylum Streptophyta; class Magnoliopsida; order Poales; family Poaceae; genus Saccharum; species Saccharum spontaneum. The sequence goes on along the minus strand of CM039585.1, from coordinate 48,723,592 downwards.
ACACTACATGTGGTGCAGTAGCCTTGCCTTTGTCAGCGGGCACCGGGATAGATAGGGGTTGGAGGCTAGCTTGCTGTGACACTTGTCTAGTGTGGAATGCAATAATTACATCATGTGGGCCTCTTTGTCTTCCTCCATCTATCTATTCTCCCCTTCTTCTCTAGTGCTCAACCAGCGCTTCACCTGTCGTCAACTAGAATTCAGTGCAAATGCAACAATTTGGGCATAGATTCGAAGCGAAAATTATCTTCCGCGCTTGATTAAGGTATACCCCCCCCCCCCCACACACACACACCTTGTGTTTTTTAGTCACATTTGATAGTTTAGATGATGGACCTTGTGTTTTTTAGTCACATTTGATAGTTTAGATGATGGACACCCTCACCTAGGGTTAGGAAATTATTTGCAAATGTGAATGAGTGGTAGTTTGATTAGTTGAATCATAGGCCTAATTACATTAGTACTTTTGTTATGTCCGTGATTTTGACACGTACAATTAGTTGCATGTTCCTTATATGTTTATTAGAATCGTGTAGCATATATAGTGTTGGTAAGTGAAAGCCCTAGGCTTGGTTTTGGTACTTGAGGGTATTGTGCTCACCCCGCGGGAGATCGTAAAAAGCAACTCTAGTGGAATGCTCGAGGCTAGTTGGAGTACTATTAGTTGATTGTCTTCTTTACGACACCTACATTGAGGGACAAGCAATCACCTAAAGACTCGCTTCAACAAGGATGTAGGTTGTTGACAAGCAACCGAACCTCGGAGATAAATAAATCTTATCACCCTCTTGCCGCAGTGGTTTGCAATTCTACACTTTGTGCTTTACATTCTTATACTTAACTTATGTAATTGTTGCTTGGTTGAGTAGCTCTCTAGTTGCAGTTGTAGCTCTAGTTGAATAGAGTAGCTAGTTTAGTTGCTTTACTTGTTTAGCTCAACTGGGAGTAGGTGCTAGCATCTTTGGTTGCTTGAGTGCATTAGTAGTAGAGTTGACTTGCTACTAGAATTGTTTAGGAGGCTTGCTTTTGCAGTGGCGTATAGGCTCAAAGTAGTTGCTTTTAGGGTCACCTATTTTACTAATCACTTTATCTTAGTGTTGTGTTTTTATAGAGTTTTTTTAATAGGCATCTAGATCCTTACAGTAAGTTATTGTAGTTGCCCTCATCTGTTTGAAGATTTTGAAGCTGTGCTATGACATATTGTCTTTGGAATTTTGTAGATAGATTCTTTAGTGATTATGTTTCATGGTGGAAGGGTCAAGAAATGGAGATTTGAGAATATGAAGAGGTTGAATTGTTTGAAGGACGCCTTGTTCTAGTGAGCTTGTATGTCATGCAAGAGATAGCTTTGACAATGAGTTTACATTGAAATGACACAATGTTTGCAAAAGTCGGGAAGGATATGGCATATTATGTGATGAACTTGTCAACCAAGGTGTGTACTGGAGACACTACAAAGAGGTCATGAAAGGGGTAACCGTGAATTGTTTTGAGGTGGTGGTAGACAACAACCATAGAAAATAACATATATAAACAATTGATTAAATGCACCAGAGGTCTATTAACTTATGCAGGTTTCAGTTTGGTCTATCAACTCTGAAAATTGATCTTTGGGTCCATAAACTTTTTATAAGTTTTTTTTCAAGACTCCATAAACTTTTTAAGTGATTCACCGCACCTTCGTTTGGCCCTTAGATTGAACTTCCGAGTCCATGGACTTTCTAAATGGTTCACCACAGGTCTCTTTGTCACAGGGCGAGCTGAAGCCCAGGTATTGCAAACTGCTATTGCTGGTAAGTTGAGATCGTAATCCATGCTAATGCACAGCCAAAAACAGGTAAAGCGCTATTGTACTTGAACCACTCTTGCCTAATTAAACCCATTCCATCCTTTGCAACGGCTCTTAAGTTTCACGTGCACAGACCAGCCTGTCACACCCCCAGTCACTGCCCTATACTACAACGATTATGCCCACTCTACCACTCTAATGCTTTTAAAAGATCTACTAGACTCGTATTCCAAAAACCGTTCGAGTTCATCCACTTCGTCTGTGTCCACATAATCATAGCTCCGATCATCTTACTAGCCAATCCTCACAACTTTGCTACTCCTCTCTGTCGATCAAAAGCAAAATACTATGATTACATGTCGACTTTATGTTGATGACCTAGTCACCACGACTAGGATTCCAGCTATGCATCTAGGCCTAGAAACTAGATGATAAGATAAACGAACACAGACAGCACATAGCACAGATCAGAGGTAATAAGATCACAAGATATGTAACTAGGTACATGTAGCACGTGGTTATACCTAGTATTTGCGGAGAACAAGAGGTGTACGACAGTAATGCATCAGATAATCACGAAGTTCATCAAAAGAATTACATTCTGGTACTGTTGAGTTCAGATATACATGAACTCCCCACCCCTGACAGCATTGGCCGCACCCCTTCTATCTTCTTCCTCCTCCTTTTCACGCTCCTTCCTGCTCTCATACACATGGTCATCCGTTCTCAGCTCATGCCGGCAGATAGGGCAGGAGTTGTTCTCGTCCTAAATGAAACAAAAATTCACGGTTGGTTTGATACACTGATTGCAACAATGATGCTCCTCCACTCCAAATCTACCTACTTATTTGAAGGATTCACAAGAAGTTTACCAGCCATGGCTTCAGACAAGGAGGATGGAAGAGATGCTTGCAAGGAAGCTCCTGCATCTTGTCATCCACAACCAAGTTTTCACGGCAGACAGCACACTCCGTCTCACTGCCCAATCTAGCGATGACTTCCTCGGTAACAGCAATGACAGGTAGATTGGCAACAACTTCCTTTGAAGCCGGGGGTGCTCTTGGTGGATGCTCAATGATTCCCTGGCATTAAAAATGTAAACTTGAGATCAGTATTTTCACATCCTATTACAGTTCCAGCTATCTGAAGCAGACTTACATGGCAGAGTTAGAAAGTTGTCACATAGAGAAGCTGCTTCACTACAAATGGCTAGATCCTTCCCATTACATGCAAGGTCCAATAAATATGATGATAATAAATTTAAAGAGCATTATTTCCTCATCCATCAAAACATGATGAGATTACCTCTGCCTTTGAGCAGATCAGTACTATCACTTGAGTGTTTTGCAAATTAGGTTTACAAGGGTAGTTTGCCATGAGATTGGATAAACTAAAGATCAGAATCATGTAATTGTGAAACCTGCTTTAGTTGCTTAAAAGGCCTAGCAGTGTGCACTGACAAAAGACCTAGCAATGTACTAAAGAAGTGGATTCTCATGAAATGGTTATTAAGTATTCATGCACACCTGCAGTGATTCTTCCAAAGCCGTTTCTAGATCTCTGTCGCCTGATATGGATTCTAGGAGGTTCATTATAGCAGGTGTAATCTCTTCGGCTCTAGGCACTGTTCTATTGCTGTTCCCATCTTGATCTACAGAGGATTCAGTTAGTATGCTCAATTCCCGCGTTAAATTCTGGGCAACAAGCCATGCTGGAGGTGGAGGTTCCTGTCCCACAGTAAGGTGCCCTTCTTTTGAGGAGATATAGCTATGTTAAGTGTATAACAAAAATAGACCCACATTTGTTTTGTATTTACATATGCTCAACTTGATAAACCCAACAAATGTCAACTAATTAAATGGTCTGCATTTGAAGTAGTTCTTACAACATTACCATGAGATCACTCATTTCATACAGGGTTCCACATGAACATTACCACGAGGTCACTCATTTCATACAGGGTTCCACATGTATTTAACTATTTATAGACGCTTTTGGATGTTTCATCATAAATAACAATTCACCATAGTACATTCTAACTAATTATTTGACTTTGTTTATTAATCTAACAATAAGATTTTAAATATGTTATGTACCTGCTTCTCTGTTGCTTGGCATGGAATCCTCATTTTCTTTTTCGTCAAGATGCTCACGGGCCCTTGAAATGCAGGTCTTCAGGTGCTCCTTTTCAGCAGGATTACTTACCAGCTTCTCTGTTCCCATGAAGAGGTTCAGACCAGCATGCCAGAATCCCGGAGCTGTATATCTGGTTTGAAGCACTGTTGCAACACGGCAAACCGTTGAATACATCTGCGGAAAGTAACAAATGCTCAAAATAAACACAAAGATAATAGATGACATTCATAAAAAAATTCAACCAGTGGGGGAATGCCCTATGGCTTTGCCGTTTGCACTAAAAAAAACCTCAGTGAAACCGGTCCAGAAAACCCCAAACCCCGGCCTCACCCTATAGGGATGTACAGTAACTAAGGTCGGGTGACCACTGTCATTACCTGAGCTGGCTGGTACCACTATGCGGTGACCAACCACTACACTGCTAGCATGTTTGCTAGATAACACTTGTAACAGTCAAGAGTGAACATAAAGGACATTCAAGGGCATAGCAGTCCAAATAAATAAGAGATTATGTAAAATAATAACAATATAGGCATATAGCTGTACTATATAGGATGCAAATTGAATGACAATATCATTTCCAGTAAAAAGAATCACCAAGCGTACCTTTTTTATAACATTAATATAGATCAAAATGCCCACAAAAAGATGCTATGCATTTTGCAGCTCCAAGGCAGATATCTCAATTTGTATATGTGTGTGCCATAGAGTAGCATATACATATCTTTCATGTACTCTTAGTTAAGTACATCAAGAGAAGTTACCTTGGCCTTATGGCTCCCTATGCCCCACATCATGTGTTACTACTTTCTGCAGATAAGTTTGTTCCTCAGATGGCGACCAATACTCTCAAACATGATGATCTTAGTTAGAGCATTCCTTATAATTACTCCCTCCATCCCAGATTATAAGACGTTTGACTTTTTTGACACCAAGTTTGACTACTCGTCTTATTCAAAAATTTGTGCAAAATATCAATTCTTTTATCGTGGCTTGGTATATTAATAAAAATTCCTCAAGAATGACTTAAATTTGATTATGTTTGCACAAATTTTTTGAATAAGACGAATGGTCAAACTTGGGATAAAAAAAGTCAAACGTCTTATAATTTGGGATTGAGGGAGTATATAACAGGGGTAAAGCAAAGTGTCATGGATTGGGCTGCCAAATGGGCTAGTGTCGTGCTGCTATAAAGGTTCAGAGCATATATGCCAGGAAAGGTGATCGAACAGAACAAGTATAGGGCTATAGGCTCTGTCTTCTCCTACCTCTGAACTCTGCTCATGTACTAGTTCTTGCTACCTGCCTCTGATTCCTTACTATTTCCTGTCTCAATCCCATTCTGATTCTCTTGTGTTGTATCCCAAACCACCAATCACTGCTATTGCTGAGATTTGTCGGTCTAGGACCGTGACACAAAGTCATGTAATTATTCAACAGGCACGTTACTATATAAGAAGAAGGTTTAAGTATTGACCAAAATCATAGTAGCACAGCGAGTTAAGCCAGCCTTGATTTCACCCTCTATTGACGAATAGGTGCATATAGAATGTCCCTGGTTAATTGCTATATGGAAACCCCATGACTAAATTTAGCAGTGGCAATCGAAGCAAATCCATGTCCGCGCAGTGGTACGACCTACGGTTCCATCAACATCGAATTTTGGTTTTGGTTTTTGGATAGCCAGCCGTGCCGCCCACCCGAATTCCATCCTCTAGAAGTCAACCAGAATTTTTCCGTGGAGGCTGGAGAGGCAGGTGAGGTGGGGTCTGCGTTACCGATTTGCGGAGGGTGGGGGAGGCGCCGGCGTAGCGGTCCCGGACGGCGGCGGCGAGTTCGTTCACGGCCTCCTCGAAGTGCTGCTTCTTCCCGAGCCTCTGCCGCAGCGCCTGGAGGCGCGCCTCCACCGCGGCCTCGTCCGTAGCGGTCGCCGACATGGCGGCAGGCAGTGTGGTGTGGTGGGGGAGAGCAGGGGCCCCCGTTTTGGATCCGCGTCCTGCGATTTCGAGAGTTTCTGGGCTTGTATAGGTAGGATTAGGAATCGAAGGTTGGCTGGCGTGCGTCGCCGCGGCGGAGGTATAAAAGGAAGGAAGGCCGGTGCCGGAGGTGGGCGCCGCGCGCTGGCTTGGAGGAGAGGAAAGAAACACCGCGGTAGGAGGGACGGTGGCCGCTGGCCAGGGACAGGGAGGCGGGCGGTGCCGCTCGACGGGACGGGCGGAGCGTTAACTTGAGACGGCGGTTTTGGTAGCCAGATGGGTACTGTAGGACCCGAGCCGACATGGTGGGGGTGGATCGGAACCTGTGGACCTTGGTGTGTCGTTTTCCAGGCCGAAACTGGACTCGGGCGTGGCGCCTATGAGAGCGTGATTGGTTGAGCTGATGCCCTTAGGCCCGTTTCGTCCAGGCCAGATAATGTATATCATCGTGGCCCATATACTTTCCGCCAAGCAAACATAGCCCACCTGCGCCGTCTTCTCTTGGGCCCTGGCCAAGGCTAAGCCTGTACCGGCCTCCTCCAGGCAGGCCATGGGCGTTCCGAAACGCAGCCAACGCGCGTGGGCCGCAGAGTTACGCCTCCAGTGCACGCACGTGGGCCGCAGAGTTGAGCGCACGCACGTGGGCCGGGAGCGGGTCAGATCGGCTCGGTAAGAGCATCTCCAGCAGTACTGCCTAAAACAGACTACCTAAATAGTTGTTTAGGTAGCCACCTATTTTTATACTACCTAAATTTTACTTCTAACTCTAGTAGTACTGCCTAAATCATGGCTCCCAAATTTAGTTTAACAGCCAATGACATGTGGAACCCACATGTCATCTCCTTCCTTCTTTTGCCATTGATGAACTCGGCCAAAGCAGTCGCGGGGAAAGGAAGGTCGTAGGGCTCGGGGCGGCCGTATCCGGACACAGAGGTGGCGTGGCTCCCCTGCGGCATCGGTGCGTCGGTGAAGGGCGTGCGCCGGGAGGGAAGGCTGTCGCGCAGGTGATGGCCGCCACGCCGAGGGCAGGGCAGGCCGCTGCATGCCCGCTGGCGCGGCTCCCCTGCGGCGTCGGTGCATCGGTGAAGGGCGTGCGCGGGGAGGGAACGCCACCACGCAGGTGATGGCCGTTGCCCCAAGGGCAAGGCAGGCCACCGCGCACCCACCGGTGCTTGCCGCGGGCGAGGAGCCGCTCGTCGTGGAAGGGCACCGCCGGTGGAGTTCTGGCACCGACAGGAGCGACGGGGTGGCCAGAGAGACACCCTGCGCCCTCATCGGAGGGACCACCGCACCAGGGAGCTCCGCCCACGCCGAGGAGCCGCGACGGAGCAAGGATGACGGCGGCCGAGAGTCGCGCACGGGCAAGGAAGTGCCGCGATGCGAAGGAGAGAGAGAAGCGCGTGGGGGAAAAAATAGGTAGGCAAATCTGTTGGCCCAACAGATGTTGGGAGGGAAAATTTGTTGGGCCAACAGAAGTAAGTAGTCGAGTAGGTAGTTTGTTGGAGTAGGGTTTTTTTTTTTTGCCTCCACTATCTAAATATAGAATAGGCAGTGGATTTAGATATTTTGCTGGAGATGCTTGAACGCAACCACCAAACATCCGTGCGTACGTGACCGGCCAACCAAAACCACGTTCACACGCCGCGTCCGCCGCGGTCCGCGAAGGCAGAACCGATTAACCGAACCCGCGCCTCCGGGGGATCATCAGCGTCTCTCTCTCCGCGTCGTCGCGAAGAAACCGGCCGACTCTCTCGGTCTCGGCACGTCGGCAGCGACACGGGCCGCCGTCCTCGAGTATCCTACCTGTAATGATCACCATCACCTCTGCAGCTCTTCTGGCTCGGGGACGGGGACGGCGACCCGGCCTGCGATGGGCACACGCCCACACCCGGAGCTGTTTGCTGTGCCGCGCGGCAGCAGGACACCGGCCGGGACGGTTTGGCTGCTCCTGCTGCCTGCTCGCTAGTAGGCGCACGTGTCTGAAAACCAGCCGCAAAAATGAAACACGACACACCCAAGCGGGAGGCTTCAATGCAACACGTCGTCGACGCGAACGGAACGGAGTCACGGACTCATGTGCCTGTCCCCACGCGCCGATCCCGCTAGCACGCCCATCATCAGCTTCGATCTGCCACACGCCATGGCCGCCCGGCCTTATCCTTTGAACCAACCCATTTCGCCCGTCCAATGGGATGGATCGTCTTTCTCAACGGAGGGAGTAGAGTATCAGACCCACATGTGTGGTCTGGTCTCGCAGTTCCGACAAGACCAGACACAGTACTATACCGTCTACCGGACGTGCTGTACGGATTTCCGGAGGATTAGGACTACCTCAAAAATACATACATAGTAATTCCTCCGTAAATAAAAAAAAAGAACTGTATTCTTTTGAAGACAGGAGTACTACTAGTAGTGTGCAGTCTCTCTCTCGGAAGCAATCATATGTCAGGTCAAGCATAGTAATTCCTCCGTAAAATTCACATGCGCCGAGTCAGCCGAACATGGATATCTGGTTTCTGTAACTCTATCATCAACCAATCATATCAGTCAGGTCAAGCATATCACTTCTCATCGTTTGTCCTCTAGCATTAAGGTCATGTTTAGTTTTCAAAATTTTCAAGATTTATCGTCATATAGAATGTTTGAACACATGCATGGAATATTAAATGTAGAAAAAAAAACTAATTACACAGTTTGGTAGAAAACCACGAGACGAATCTTTTGAGCCTAATTAATCTATTATTGGACACTAATTATTAAATACAAACGAAAGTCCTACAGTAGCCAAAGTCAAAAATTTTCGTGAACTAAACACACCCTAAATAAAACAGCAGAGGCTTGCTACGTAGTATTCTGGGCTGTTTAGTCGGGGAGTCGAAAAGTCTTTGAACGTCACGTCAGATCATTTGTCCGAAGAGATTTTGGATACTAATAAAAAAGCTAATTACATGACTCGTCTGAAAACTGCGAGACAAATTTATTAAGTCTAATTAAGCTGGCATTAGCACATGTGTGTTACTGTAGCACTTAAGGCTAATCATGGACTAATTATGCTTAAAAGATTCGTCTTGTGGTTTCCAACTAAACTGTGTAATTAGTTTTTTTTATCTACATTTAGTACTCTATACATATGTCAAAACATTTGATGTGATGGGATGAAAATTTTTTAAGGTGAACACACCCTCAACATCGCGCTACACTCATCAGAGGATCGGATCGGTTAGAGAGATATCATCCAACACCATACATTCATTGGGAGGAAATATCTATATGATGCAAGCTCACACTCCAACATGGAGCATCTCGTTCGATTCATTGTACATCTGTTACATGATTGGCATCTGACCGCATATATAATTAAAAAATATGCATTTTATTTCTGTGGTGCTCCTGGATGCCATGGCATGCCGCATGCCAAAACCAAGGCCAAAAAAAAAAGGCCGATCGAGGTGACGCACGGATGCGGACACGGAGATTGTGCGCCCAAGTTGGCTAACCGTACCGCTCGCGCGTTTCCTACCTTGCAAATTGATTTGAGAAAAAGCGCAAAATGTGGTTGGGGCGTACTGTACGTGATGAACTGCAAAAGTTTGGTGACCAAGGCCACTGGTGGCTTGGTTTTATATGTGCCCGTGTCCGTCCATGTCATCCAAGGGATGGGATAAACTTCCGCGCGATATTGAAGTGTATTATGGCTATCTTTAGTTTTTAAATTTGGATATACTGAAGCATTTTCGTTTGTATTTAGTAATAATTATCCAACCGTTGACTAAATAGGCTCAAAACATTCGTCTCGCAAAGTACAACCAAACTGTGCAATTAGTTTTTGATTTTATCCACATTTAGTACTTCATGCATGTATCGCAAGTTTGATGTGATGGGGAATCTTTTTCTTTTGCATAGTGCACTTTTCAATGGAACTAAACACAACCTATATTAGGGCCTGTTTAGTTCTCGAAAAATTTGGGAAACGCTACTGTAACAATTTCGTTGTTATTTGATAAATATTATCCAATCATGGACTAACTAGGCTTAAAAGATTCGTTTCGTGAATTTCGTCTAAACTGTGTAATTAGTTTTTTTTATCTATATGTAATGCTTCATGCATGTGTCCAAAGATTCGATGTGACGGAAAATTTGAAAAATTTTGTAAAATTTTTTGGAACCAAACAAGGCCTTATTGCCACCATGACATGACGGTGGGATGGGACTACTGCTGTATAATACTCATACTACTAGTATTTGGCTGCAATGACTGTTGAATCCGTGCAAGTGCTAGCTGCGAAATCTTGGAGCTCCAAGTCAGATGTATGTATGGATGTATTATTTACTCCCTCTATCCCAAATTATAAGACGTTTGACTTTTTGATCTCAAATTTGACCATTCGTCTTATTCAAAAAATTTGTACAAACATAGTCAAATTTAAGTCATTCTTGAGGAACTTTTATTAATATACCAAGCCACGATAAAAGAATTGATATTTTGCACAAATTTTTGAATAAGACGAGTGGTTAAACTTGGTGTCAAAAAAGTCAAACGTCTTATAATTTGGGATGGAGGGAGTATGTAACCAATCAAAGTCAATTGCTTGGAGTGTATCCTTTCACGGTAATATAATGAAATGAAAAATAAAATAGTTCCTCCGAAGCTTAAAGAAACCATATACGGAGTTGAAAACTCCTGCTTATGCAATGAACTTGGGCAACTAACCATTAATGCATGCGTACATGTGTCTGCTTTTATTACAGCCATATACGGAGTTGAAAACTCCTGCTTATGCAATGAACTTGGGCAACTAACCATGAATGCATGCGTACATGTGTCTGCTTTTATTACAGTTTGGAAGACGACAAGCCTCAGCACAAATCTGTCCACTGTGATCGATATGCTGCAATTAGATGACCGCACCAAACAATTACCGATCTCGGCAGTATACCTGTCCAGACTTCAAATTAGCGATAATGGTCCCGTTCGGCTGGGCTGATAAGCCAAAAAACACTGTTGTTGATTTGTTGTGAGAGAAAACACTGTTCCGGTTGAAAAAACAAGCTGAAAAGTACGGATTATAAGCCGGATGAACAGGGCCAATGATACAATAAGACGTCTTTCCATGGACCGCCCGCTCGTGCCATGCGTCCCCCACCCCGCGCGAGCGGCCTGCCTGCGCCCCACTCGCCCCACTCGGGTGGATTCGCCGTCCGTGCCGCCGATGAGCTCTACACCGGCGATCTCCGTCACTTCGTGACATTGAGTTCCACGCCGGCTCGAGAGTTCCGCGTCGACGAGCCTCCATTCGCTCAGGCAGAAGTATATATTGCGCTGAAAGCACATGTTGCAATCTATATGTTTCATATGCATATTGAAAGTGTTTTATCTGGATGTTGCAAAAGTACAGTTGGTGTTGCATGTATTGCGATGGTTATACACGTATGTTGCAAGTGTATGTTTCGTATGTTTCAGCTATTTTCAGACATAGTATGTTGGACGTATACGTTTCAAATGTTTCAGTTGTTTTAGACGTATGTTGCAGTGTTTCATCTAGATGTTGCAAAAGTATATCTGAATGTTACATATGTTCCAACGACTACACAGACATGTTTCAAGCGTATATTGCATATGATGCAGTTTCAAATATATATTTTATATGTTACAATAACTATATAAATATGTTTTAAGCATATACTGCATATGTTATAATGGTAGCATTGATGTTGCAGAGGAGTTGGGGTGTTAGGACGGGAGCGGAGCACGGTGGAGGGTGAGGCGTGGCGGGGAAGGGATGCGGCGGAGACAAGGCGGTAGAGGACAAGTCGCGGTGGGGATGGCGTCACGACGGGGGATAGGCATGAGACGGAGGATGAGGGCGCGGCAGAGACGGCCAGGATGGGATGCGGGAGCGGGTGTTGCGTCCGGACACGAGATGGGATGCGGGCTCGGGTGCTGCATCCGGACATAAGATGGGATGCAGGCATGGGCACACGGGCTAGAGGTCCGGACGTGCAGACGCTGCACCATTAAATTAGCAATGCACGGTGCCAACTGCCAGCGGGAACGTTTTCATTTTCTTCGCAGATTTTTTTTTATTTCTCTTTGCTAGATCCTAGATGATCGCCTACTGGCGCGCGGTATACAATGAACGGGATGGACGCTACGTACACGTAGGGATTACGGGGAGGTTAGTTACACGAAATAAACACACGCTGTGCTGTACTCACATCAGAGTCCAGGAAAGGAGAAGCAGGATCGGAGCAGAAGGATGTCACGTCAAGATGTCAAGATCAGCCTGATCACCCGACGATCTCGCCGCTCCGCTCCAGCGGCCGGCAGTTTCTTCGGTTCGCGGCACACAACACGTCGACCGCCAGCCAGCCAGCCGCGCGCTCCAAAACCCCAAAACTGCCTTGGGAGGCCCATAGGATAGCTTTCCTGCTTGCGTTGTCAGTCGCCGCGCCATCTCGGCCGGCCGGCCGGCCGGTTTCGTTTCCTCTTTCACTTCTTTGTGCTCACGAACGTCTCTGGCAGGAATCCGCGTCCCAAAGAGAGAAACCGAACATGCATGAGACCAGCAAGATTGCCATTCATGTTTGGCCAGGCCAGCCAAGCGCAAAGCAAGGGCCCTGTTCACTTAAACTTATCCGTGGTACCATTTCAGTGAAATAATAGTATTTTTCTCTTACAATAAATCAGCATCAGCCGTTTTTCCAGAACAGGGCCATAGTGTCTGCGACTAATGACTAACTAAAAGCATCTTTTATCGAAAGCGAAGCTAACCTTTTAGCAACTGTTTACTGGCACGACTCACGAGTAACATCTTGTACTCCCTCCAGGTTGGTAAAGAAAGTCGTTTTGGACAAGGTTTGGTCAAACATTGGGGATGTAAATCATGAATAACTTTTAAGTTGTTGAGTTTGAAAATGTGAAAACCACATGAATAGATTTGTCTTGAAAAATACTTTCATAAAAATATACATACATCACTTTTTAATAAATATTTTTATAAAATTTAGAAGTCAAAGTTATGTTTTAGAGATCGTGTCATTGTCTAAAACAACTTTTACTAATATGGAGAGAGTATTTCTTATGACGACTGCTCTGATGCTAGTGTTGTAGTACAAGGTAATAACTAATAAGGACACATTTGAATGAGGTTCTAGAACAACTCCTAAATTAAAATTAGGAGAAATTTTGCCAGGCAAATTTTTATCGACAAATAATTCTATTCTAATTCCGTGGAGTCATCATTTCGAATGGACTAGAAGGCTGATAAAAGAATAGTGTCTTGTTCGTTTCAAGACATAGTCACTTTGTATACAATGTTTATCTGACGATCATTTTTGTCAAAGAATTACTTTCCTAAGAAAGTCACCACTTCCCACGGAAAATTTGTGCAATGCTTTGGTTTTTTTAATAGGTTGTACAATGCTTTGGTTAGAATACATTAAAACAAGTGTACCATGCAAGCCAATCTCTGTTTCCAAATACTTCGTACTTTGATATTTTATTATAAGAATATTTTAGAACTATTTAAATAACTTTTATAAAGGCACTTTAGTTATTTTCATCTAAAAATAAATCAAATCACCATGGTAATCATGCTTTGATTAGAACTGTCACGTGTTTTACGGGGGTTAGTGCTCCCTTTTCTCTCTTATAATGACCTTTTGCTTCGGTAAAAGAGGAAGGAAGCATCGTCGGAGGTAAATTACTATTTACCCCAGGGTGGGTAAAGAAAGGCCCGGTTTAGTTTGCAAAAAATTTTGTAAAATTTTTTAGATTTCCCGTCAAATCGAATCTTTAGACACATACATGAAGCATTAAATATAGATAAAAAAATAAAACTAATTACACAGTTTAGACGAAATTCACGAGACGAATCTTTTAAGCCCAGTTAATCCATAATTAAATAATATTTGTCAAATAACAACGAAATTGCTACAGTAATATTTTCTAAAAATTTTCAGTAACTAAACAGGCGGAAAGAAGAAGAATGCGCCGAAGCGAGAGCAGCACACGCGGGGCGGCAGAGGAGGCGAGTGGCGCGGGTCCCACCGCAGCTATCTCCTTTGGTGTCGCTGTCCAGTAGTGCGTCAGCGATCAGCGTCGCTTCCGATCTAGGCTATCCGTAATCATGCACCTCTATATTCATCTTCTATACGTCATAGAGAGCAAGGTTCTCTCCTCTATATTCAATTCTCCCGCACCCATCTATTCTTTATATCATCCTCTATCCACTCTATCCACGGTGAGATCCACTTATCACTTTATCTAAATATATCCATGTGTGATCTAGTTTTAAAGGATTTATTGAGACGAATTTAATAGTGCAATCGGAATTTAATTTGGATTTTTAATTTGTGAGTTATAGCATTTTTTTTCCTTTGTTTAGCGAGTGGGGCCGCCAAGCACTGTACTACTTTAAATATAGAGTAAGAGAAAGAATACAGTGGCTGTGTTTAGTTCCCCTGAAAAGGGTGAAAAATATACTGTAGCACGTTTTGGTTTTATTTGATAAATAGTATCCAACCGTTGACTAATTAGGTTCAAAACGTTCGTCTCGTAAAGTACAACCAAGTTGTATAATTAGTTTTTGATTTCATCTACATTTAGTATTCTATGTATGTATCGTAAGTTTGATGTGACGGAAAATCTTTTTTTTGCATAGTGCTTTTTTTTTTTTGAACTAAATACAGCCAGTATCATTTTAGAGTACCCAGTACAACAGTTTTTACTTTATATTCGTACTCTAAAGCTTTAGAGCTCTAGAGTATTAGAGTATCCGCTGCGGGCAGCCTTATAAGCAGCGTGGCCAGCTACCATCTCCCCAACTCCGCCTCCCAGGCTCCCACCCCAACTCCTTCGCTCACCGAGAACCATAGGGGCAGCCCAAGACGAGCCGCAACCACAGAGATCTTGCCTGGCCTCCTTTTCTCCCAGCTCGTCACTGTGCCGCTCGTGCCCTCCACTCCCCCGGTCCGCCGCACCAATAATCCATCCACCACCACCCCGCTGCGGCGATGTGCGGCGGCGCCATCCTCTCGGGTTTCATCCCGCCGTCCAGGGTGGCGGCGGCGGCCGCCAAGAAGAAACAGCAGCGGCGTGTGACGGCGGACCTGCTGTGGCCGGGGCCCGTCAGGAAGGGAGCGCCCCAGGAGGAGGAGGAGGACTTCGAGGCCGACTTCCGCGAGTTCGAGCGCGGCCTCAGCGAGGATGACGTGGACGGCGCCGGCGAAGGCGGCGACGACGAGGTCCAGGAGCTTCCTCCGCCGGAGCCGGCGAGGTTTGCCTTCGCCGCCGCGGCTAAGGCGCCGCGCCCTGCAGTTGGTGAGCACTGAGCACCGCATTAAAGTCGCTTTTTTTTTCTCTCGTTATATATGGCACACACACTGCTTAAGTGCTTAGACGGGCGAAAGAAAGATGGTCTCTTTTGCGGCGCTGTTTCTCGAATCTCCTTTGGATGTTGAGGAGAGAATCGGGCTTCCATGGAGCTGCGGCCTGCGGGTGCTGCCAAACAGGGCATCTAGCTGCAAGACGAAAATTTTATCTTCCATTCTTTTGGTTAGCCTTAGCCATGGAGTGGGCAAGGCTGTTCAGACTTTCAGTGGGAACTTATGGCAGCCTTGGTACTTCGTATGCAATCCGCTAGCTGCTCTGTCTGGAATAACATATTATGCTACAAATGGAGAAATTATTTACTACTAGTTCTTAAGGTAGTCCATGTGCTTTGCTCTGTGTTGTCTATAATTGTGCTAACTCCAGATTTAAGCAAAGCAGATATGTTGATTACTTTTTATGATTTTACGATTAACATAAATGATCTATTGAACAATTATGAAAATAAGTACATGTCTTGTTAGGGTATGTTGAGTTTAGTTGTATTCAGATTGGGCATCTTACTCAGACTGATGTTTAGTTAATTTCAGAATAATTTCTGGAATTTTTCCTTATTAACTGTTATCTCCTTCCAGATGGTTAGCTTCAGTTCTGAACTTCTTTATCTGTCAGTTTTATTGTTTAAATCCAGGTTATGCTAATTCCTTTTTTTTTGGGGGGGGGGGGGGGGGGTTGGGGCGGGGGGCGGGTGTTGCCAAGAGAAGAATTTAATTGCTTCTTGTTTCTAATTTACATGTTCATGATTCTGAAATTAATTAGTTAAAAAAGGTATTCTAATCTGTGTTAATTGAAGATCTCGATGGATCTTCAAAGGTCACTGATTGCAATAGATCTAGAAAAATACTATATGTTCTTGTAGTGCAACAAGCTGTTTTATTGGAAGCATATGCTCATGGGCAATTTGTGTACCAGAGATTGCTTCTACTCTTCAGTTGTCTGAGAAAAGGACATCATTTATGCTTCTACCTCTTTGTTGTTTGCTAACTATTCTCCAATTCAGCTACCCGAACAAACTACCTACAAAGTAGAGTACTTGTTTGTTGATTACAAACAATTCATGCTAGGTGTGGATGGTGTCCATCTCCTGGCCACCTGCTTTTTATCTGAAGATGTAATTTCGTGAGACTGGGACATAAAACGGGAAACCATGACTAACATATAAATCAATCTATTGTATATTCATCATCTATTGAAGTGTGGGATCCTTTTTCTAGATGCTGGGATAATTCAATAACAATATTGCATACTAGATTACCATGCCTTTCGATAATGATTTGTCCTTATGCCAATATTGATTGTATTTTTACTATCTGTGGCTAACTAGCTATTGTAGTTCTTCTGTATGTGTTATTAATTATCTGCTCATACAAGTATATGTTAACTTCTTTAACATGCCTATTCCATATGTTTTGTTGAGATGGACTGATAGACAGCCTTTATTATAGATGGTGTGATGACTCCAAAGAATGTTCAAGGAGATAGACCTACTGCTAACTCGGTAAAGCGCAACCGGAAGAATCAGTACAGGGGAATCCGCCAGCGCCCTTGGGGCAAATGGGCAGCTGAAATCAGAGACCCTAGCAAGGGTGTCCGTGTTTGGCTTGGAACTTACAACACTGCTGAGGAGGCAGCTAGGGCATATGATGCTGAAGCTCGCAAGATCCGTGGAAAAAAAGCGAAGGTCAATTTTCCTGATGAAGTGCCAGGTGCTCAGAAGTCAACTGCAAAGCCAACTGCTGCGAATGCAACAAAGCTAGCTCTTCCCCCAAAGGCCTGTGCTGATGAGGTTTTCAATAACCTGAGCAATGACAACAACGATTTGTTCGCAATGTTTGCGTTCAATGACAATAAGGTTCCTGTGAAGCCAGCTGAGGGTGCCAGTTTCCTCCCTTCAGTGAAACCTCTGGTGCCCAATAAGAGATCTGCGACTAACATGCTCTCTGATCAGAGCAGCAACTCCTATGGCTCTTCTGACTTTGGGTGGGACGATGACACCATGACCTCAGACTACACCTCAGTCTTTGCTCCCAATAATGTTATACCAGCATCTTACATTCAAGGTGGAGTGTCAAAGAGAATGAGGAACAACTATGGTGTAGCCATGCTTCAGGGAAATGGCGAGCCCAGTCTCGCGCAAGTCATGGCTGGTTTTGATCCTGAGATGAACTATCAGCCATTGCCTTATGTTGAGAGCAGCTCATCAGATGCATCAATCGAGCAAACTGATATTCCACAGGATGGGGCAAGCAATGGGGATATCTGGAGCCTTGATGAGCTGCTCATGGCAGCTGGTGCTTATTGAGAAGCTATGGTTATTATCAATGTGGTGTGTTGACAGCAAAAAATGTAAGGCATCCATACTGGCTATTTTGTTCATTTTGTTTTCCCTACACATATGTCATATCTCTTGTAGAAGATCACTTCTGCAGTGAATGGAGCATCTCATATTCGTTTTGTTTTCATGGCAGGTCTCCTACCTGTGGTGATGCTGGAGAGGCAGTTGTATCCGCTACGTTTTCTCGCGGTAGTTATATATGGTAGATTACATATATATATGCTTTTGCCAGTTGAACTCTACCTATGACAATGTCTATAGTATGTTGCTGCATGGTGCATCTATGATTGGAAGCGAGTTTGAGACTTATTCAATAATTTACCTTGGCTATGCCTGCTGGACTGTAGTGTGATGTTATGTATGTATATATATATGGTGTGCTTGTATATTGCAATTCTTTGTCTGGAAGCACTCGATTTCGCTTTCTACGCAACATTTCTTTTCGGGAAATGGTAGGTGCCGGCCAAGTCCGACGATCTGTGGCACCACAAATCGAGAAACTTCTGGATGACCTAACCGAATCAACTTGCTGATTGCTGGTGTGCAGGCTTGGCTTGTTTGTCTCACTCAGCTATTTGCTGGGAATACATTAATTAAGTTTGCGTTAGATTCCGGCTGGGCTGGGGTTGTGTTGTTTAAGGGCCAGTGGTCAAGCCATTAGCTGAACTTGGACGGGTTCTTGTGCTATAGTTTTATGCTCAAAGACATTTTTATGCTGCAAACGGATACTGGAACAGATAGTTTTATCTTGTGGACTGTGACCCCAAGCTGGGGAAGGTGGTGAACTTCCACACTGGATTTGGTGCCTGGTTTTGCTTTTCAACGTTGGCACTGAGGTATACAGCAGCCATAAACAAAGCCGGATTCTTGAAAACTTTTTAGACCAAAAAACAAAGTCTTGAATTAAATTTTCGTAGCTGTTAACATATCTTTTTCACCTTACATGCCTAGTGATATTCTTTTGGGCAAGTGTCAATATTAATGCGACTGCAAACATTAAGGCTCCAGGGCGAGTCTGCTTTACCCCTGATTTTCATTGTCAATATTTGAATGGAAAACTAGGGAGCAAATTGGCCAACTTGGGCCTCTGGCTGTTGCTTGTGCTGTCAGCTGTGGTCATCAAGGAATTATTGCCATGGCGTCAGTGACAGAGGCTGCTCATTATAGTTGCATTGCGGTTTAAGGAAGTCCGTCCTTTCTCCTTTCGCTGGCCACCATCCCAAGTGGGTTTTCGGAAAGTCCCGACTGCAAACCTCGGACCATCGAGGGCAATAATTAGCGTGAAGTCTATACGACTATACCACTTGCTCAACTAAGGCCCGTTTGGTTTGGGTGTGTTAAAGTTTAACTCTCATCACTTCAATGTTCCCTCAAATGCATGAAGTACTAAATGTAGACTAATTACATGTATGTCGGTACAGATCAGAAGTAATTTACGAGACGGATCTATTAAGCCTAATTACTCCAAGATTGAAAACTTTTTATCAAATAAGACGAAAGTGTTACAATATTTGTTAAACTTTAACACCCAAACCAAATGAGGCCTAAGTCTATACGACTATACCGCTTGCTCAACTTTGCAACTCGTATATAATTTTAACGCTGAGCTAATAAGAAACCATGTAAATAACCTCTAAGCTAGTCTTGTTCATTGTTTTGTGTGTGTGTGTGTGTGTGTGTTTTAAAGTATGATTGGTGTCATTGTTTTTCCGCCATCCATTTCATCACCTCTATTAATGTGGTGAATAATGTTTAAGTTGTTAACAAATCCAGGGCGTGTCAAAAGAAAATTGGATGGATTTCTCGCGCGATATATGTTTTGATATCGGGGAAGATTAAGACGGTGTACTTCTGCTGCCAAAAAGCAAAACGTCAACTAAATGGATAGAACTAGAATTGCTTCACGTAGTACAATCTTCGCAACATCTTAGATTCTACTTTTGGCTTTCAGCTTCCAGCTTTTTTAAATGAGTGAAAAATAAAGTGACATTACATAGTTGTTTCAAGAGAGATAGAGAAGAGGTGAATTTCATAGTTGTTTAACCAAAATTTTATAACTTTTTCACATAACTCAGAATACATTTTTCACAGCTCATGGTAGAATGAAATAGACCTTAAGGCCTAACCGCTCAAGCGATTGAGGAGCGTATGATCCTGTCTTACTCCGCACCAACACCCTTGCAGCGGTCACACCAGTTCTCCCACTATCCGTGAGACCGTGACCGACCTGATGCCTCCCTAGGGCCTCATCTGCCCACCCAACCCTGCAGGCCCTTCTCTTTCCACCACTAGCAGCCACTGCTCTCAACACCTCGCCTCATTGATGTCCTCCCCTTTTCCAACCATTGTCCCTCGATCCACCCTCCCTTAATCACTCGCTCTCCCCTAACTACTTGAGGTGTGGCGTACCCTTGGCTAGCCCGCCCACCATCCTCCTGCAGCCTGCAGCCCACAGACGTGTCATGGACGCCTCCCCAAACCCTCTTCTAGATTCGCCGGTGATTGAGAACCCTAATTTCGGATTCTTCTTCTTTGGCGACAGCAGGGTCATGCGAGCGTGCGAACACGTGGATCATCTTGGGTTTGAGTTTGCGTTTGATATTACAAGGCAGGATGCCAGCATCTTTGAACTAGGCAAATCTGAACATTTGATAGGGTAACATGAAAATTTTGTACTTGTCATCATCAATCTAATCTTGTCATAGTGCAAACCGCAACTACCTCAGAATTGTATCTAGCCTTAAAAATTCAGAAGGAAAACCTTGACAGAAAAATCAGTCCACCCTAAGGAATTGATTGGAACAACGTACACTGGGGCTTGGATATTTTGGTCGATCCTCATCTTAATCTTATCGACTAGACCATTTTCACATTGAGAGTAGTACCTGTGCGTGATGGATGGATGAGGCTGGTGAGACGACTACGAGAGACAAAACGTCGCCGCCTGGAGCACACGGCCGTGGCCGTCGCGCGCAATGTGGGCCATGTGGCCGTCGAGCACTTGGGCGCGCGCGGAAAAGGACCACCACGCTCCATTCTTCGGTTGGCTCTCAGTCATCACTTGATTGCCACGGACGACGGATCCCACTGGCCCTTAGGTTCAATGAACTCAGCCTCCCCTCTCCCCCTCAGATATCTTCAAACAAGGGCAATGGGGTACGGCAGGCCACTTTTTGCCAGGATACAAACAAAACAAGCTGGTATTTTCCTTCCACGAACGATGATGGACATGGACCCCCGGCTCTACGCTCTGCTAGCGAGCATCGGGTGCCATGCAATGCATCCAGCTACGATTGCGAAATAATCGCCGGAAGCAATTTGTCCAAAGATTTGCAGATTTTCTTTTCTTTTTGGAACGAGTTTTTTTTTGACGAATCTGGAGGGGGGCCAAGGCCCTACAGTAATTTATTCGCAAAGAAGTCGGTATAAAATAAAAATAATAATGGAAATTGAAAGAGGGTATAATAATAATAAGAAATAATATAAAAGGAGATTTGGACGCCTAGGGCCAGGTGCAAAAGTTTCATCTCGTGTATACGAGCAATTTGGCTCTTTTAGTGGCTCTAGATCTAAATCCGCTCATAGTTTATGGTGGTAGTAGCTGAGCTTATAACCTGGTGTTTGCTTCGTTCGCTCGTTCCCTTCCCCACAAGGCCACAAGCCGCAAGTTCGCAACGACTCCACGCTGCGTGGGCCTGGGTCCTTCCTCATCGGCGAGCCGGCGGCATCACCGCATCAGGCATGGGTTGTCTTCTCCATGGCTAGTGGCATCCAAAGAGAGTTTCTGAAAAAAATAGATTTATACATTTTCTACAAAAAAGACTTATACATGAAAGTAGCAGGCTCGATGGCTCGGTGCGGACGCCGTTGCCATCGCCATCCGCGCAGAGAACTGGCGAGGATGGATGACCTGACATGGATACAACCAATCAGGAATTTAGAGATACCCCTAGGTCCGGTCGGAACTGAAATCACAGACTGTGGCATCTTCTGCTGAAACTGCGTAAAATCTGGCAGTCTGGAAGTTTTGCCAACCGAAGGCATCTCTTTTCTGCTCAATCGAACTACCGCATGCACGATGAGTCAAAACTCTGTACGTACGCGTTAGTGTGTCCAATAGATATCGGATCTTGTTTCCTCTTTTTATTTTTAAGCTTTCATATGCCTGTGGCAGTGCTGTCGACGAGCAACGAACTCTACTGCTACGCTTGTCAAAGCTGGGCCCGGCGTCGGTGCTGAGAACTTGGTCTGGCATGATCGATGACCAACAAAGCTTGCTTAACATAGCCAGCATTGTCAAACTAGGTCAATCTGGAATTGGAATAGCAGGAACTCTGGATCGGTCCATGGCACTTTGATCCCTTCATCTGCTGCGAGCTGTGATTGGGGAGCAGAGGCTAATCATGAATTGGACAAGAACACAGCCGTCAGGAGCTGCGCTGTTAGGAGACATCGAAGGACGAGAAGGAAAGCGGTCAAGTAAAAGAGCTTTGGGCCATTCTGATTGGGCTTCATAGGTGATGGGCTACGGCCGAAGACTGGGCCTGCGTGCCTGTTGGTCAGGGGTATAAGAATCCTCTGCTGTAACTGAATCGGGATCGAACATGATTTCCCTGAACTCGTCTTCCTCCTCCTATCTTCCCCTGTCCTCCCTCTGAATCCTCCATTCCTGTACCCTTGAACTCAACTACCATAGTGGAATCGGTGCCGATAGTGTGTGTATCTTGTTGGTACATAACATGCGCCTGTGCGGAATGGCGACACTGGTGTTAGTGGCGTGTGGTTCCGGGACCACGTGCGAGTGCGATTCGCTTTGTAGAGCCGACCGGTCTGATGAACATGCGCGTCCTCCTGCCCCACAAAATGCAGATATTTTTTTGAACATAAAAAATGCAGACATTTGACTGATGCATGAATAGCAATAGCACTCAAATGAAAAATGTGTGGGTGGCATTGTCACTGAAGAGCAAAGACAATTCACAGAACATGTCACACACAAGCTCTCAATACTCCTAGTACTATAGTTCTGAAACCTGTTTCAGACATCTATTGCTGCAAATCTGCAGTCTTGCTCTCCCTACCAAGAAGAATCATCATAAGCAATGGATAACAAACTCCGTCAATTCAACATTTGTCGATCGACACGCCTGACTTGCATTCAAATCCTGCTTTCTGCAGAGTAAGAGCAGGGTCCTCTTTGCCGGAAAAGCACCTGCAACCTTTCTCTGAAAGAGGGGAGCCGCAGCCGTAGCAGAAGCTAGTGCCACACCTGCACATCTCAACAACAGACGGATGTTAGGAAGTTATCGCGATCGATTTCCACAAAGGTAGCAAATGCTGATAGTTTCCTCAGAGGTTTAGTCATCGGTCAAGTCAACATCACTGAGGGTCTGTTTAGTTCCTGAAAAATTTTGGGAAATGTGTAGCAATTTTGTTGTTATTCGACAAATATTATCCAATCATGGACTAACTAGGCTTAAAAGATTCGTCTCGTGAATTTTGTCTAAACTATGTAATTAGTTTTACTTTTTATCTATATTTAATGTTTCATGCATGTGTCAAAGATTTGATGTGACGGAGAATCCGAAAAATTTTGCAAATTTTTTTGCAAACTAAACAAGCCCTGAAGGACAGCCAACTGAAGAGTTTCAGATGCCTGCAAAGTTCGTAACTGAATGCCTCCCTATTCACGCACCCCTCGATATCTAACATCGAATTTACAGACCTTTTGAAATATAACCTTGCCCATGTGAATTGCTTTGATATTTGAGATTTCGGAGGATTTCTCCATTTTTGTAATTTTAGGGGCCTCTTTTCGCTGTTTAGGACACGAGAAAAGATGATACTACCCCTGGTCTCTAATCAGGTGGCCTGGATGCCCGCCCAAGGCCTCGGTTCCGTTCCCAGCTGATCCGTACGCTCGCCCAGGCTCTCGGTTGCTTTCCCAGCCGGTTCGTTCTTCTTCCCAACAGTTCCCATACTTCTCAAGACTAAAATTTTACATAGATCTAATATTTGTGGTCAAAATAAATCTGAAGTATTGTCTCAAAGTTTTCAATTAGGCAATGCAGAGTCCTAACTGAAAATTTGTCTGTAAGCATGAAAGATCCATTTGTATGCAATCCCGTGGGCAAGGTAGTAGGTTGGGTTGAGGATGATCTCTTGTATTAGCTTAGTTGGTTGGAGTTTTACGGTGGAGGGTCCCCCTTCGTATTATTTTTTTTGCTGTTTGTTTGTGTTAGGGTTTCGTTAGTAATCCATGGATTACTTGTGAATCCTATGTATATGTAACGTTTGGTTACCTCCTCTTCAAAATACGGGTGAATGGCCCGTTCTAAAAAAAAAGGTAGTAGGTTGTTGAAGCATGTTTTGGACTTTAGGATCTTCCCTGTTTGTGATTATATTTTCATCACATACGGACCGACTGGGAACGGAACCGAGGCCCTGGGCGAGCGTCCAGGCCCCCTGATTAGAGGCAAGGTAGTATCACCTTTTCCCGTGGCCTAAACAGTGAAAAAGACCCTTCGAATTACTAAAATGGAGAAATCCTCCAAAATCTCAAATATTAAAGCAATTGGCATAAGCAGGGTTGTATGGGCGCGTGAATACAGAGTTAAATATCAAAATTTCTAGAATGCCTCCTATTACCGATTTCGTTGATTGAATATACTTACAGAGTGGCAGTAAAATTCGACTCGCATTTTGACGATCCCAAGAAAGAAAGACTGACAGGAGGGAGACAGATTGAAGAGAACAATGCCCAGTACGTAAATCGGATAATTACCTGCACACCATGCGCCTGCACCCGTCGATCTTATCGATCATGGCGCGGCAGCTCGGGCAGCGCGTCCACTTGTTCTCGACGGCGAGCCCGGCCAGCACGCACCCTCGGCCGCCGCTGCCGCCTCCGTGGCGCTCGTCCCACGGCTCCTCGCACTGCAGGCAGAACGCGCGGGAGCACGTGGGGCACTCCACCTCGGACACCACGCCGCCGTCGGCGGCCTCCAGTGCCACCAGCTCGCCGCAGTCCCTGTAGGGGCACCGCGCGCGGGCGGGCCCCACGGCGCGCTCGCAGAGCGCGACGCACCACGCGTCGAAGACGTCGATGTCCACCAGCTTCTTGCACGCCTCGGGGTGCATGACGCCGTCGCGGCACTCGGGCGCCGGGCAGGGCACGGGCACGGCGCCGTACGCGACGCGGCCCTCGATGTACCGGACGACGCACTCGATGCAGAAGTCGTGCGCGCAGCGCGCGTCTAGACCGGAGCCGGCGCGGAACCGATCGAGCACCAGACGCCTCTCCGTGCAGATTCCGCAGCAGAACCAGCCGATCTCGTCATCGGTCAGCGGCGCCACACGCGCGCGCGATGACGACGGGCCCGGCACGGAGCCGCGGATGAGCTCTTGCAGGTACGAGTCGTCGGAGGCGGCGCACGCGGCCGCGGCCGCTGCGTTCGCCATGGGATGGGAGTGCGTGTGGGTGAGGAGGGGGAATGCGAGGTAGATCGCCGAAGAGGTAGTGGACTCCTTTGTGCAAGTCGTCGACAGTTGTTTCTTCGTCAGTTTTTTTTCTTTCCTTAAACACGAAGGAAATGGACTGCAATGGGCTTACGCTTACGGGCCATTTGTTTAGTTGATTGTGATGCCTATATTTTAAGGGCGTTCGGGTTACCCGCTTAATTCGAATCGGGTAATTCAGATATTAAGAAATTCGAGTAATGAAAATTATTATCCGATAGCAGGCTAAAAAAAATAATACCCGCAAATTCATATACCCGTAATATCGGGTTTGGGTTCGGGTATTACCGTTTTACCCGAAATATTACAAAATCACAGCAAACACTCAAACAACACATAATTTTGCATAGAACTAAGAACTGGACAGAATAATTGATAAACTGAGCTGATAAGTTTAAGTTTTCAACCACAGCTCGCAGGTCATCACAAACATTATCACATCTCATACCTGACATATATGATACTTACTTAGTACTTACTAGTCTTGTATAAATGCAACATTCAGATGCAAGTACAAACTATAACA
The DNA here is from genome assembly GCA_022457205.1 of Saccharum spontaneum. Lineage (NCBI taxonomy): Eukaryota > Viridiplantae > Streptophyta > Magnoliopsida > Poales > Poaceae > Saccharum > Saccharum spontaneum. The sequence goes on along the minus strand of CM039585.1, from coordinate 48,697,921 downwards.
CGTTGACTACTGACAAGATCCCATAGCACAATTCAAAAGTTCAAGCCTTCAAGGCGAGGAGATCAGGAGTCAGTTCGTTCGTTCTCCATTGAATGTTGAATTAATTGGCTATATGGGAACTTGCTACTTGCCTGTTGGACTGAACTCCAGGCTCCGAGTCTCAAGTGCAGCCGTGCAGGCACCCAAGCGACACTAGTACGGGTAGTTCGGGTACCGGGTGCTGCTACCCGAATTAACCAAAATAAATTCGGGTAATAACATTCACTATCCAAACTAGACTTTGGGTACTGCGGGTTCGGGTTTTTCGGGTTCGGGTTCGGGTATCGGATAGCGGGTAATATGCCCAGACTTACCTATATTTCTAACCTTGGCCATCTTGTCGCATTGCATATCGTTGTGCTTTTAAAGTCCCTGTATGATCATCTTTACCAAAGATGCATATAATTCCATAAATCCTATACTTCATGTGCCTGAAATCGTGATCGATTTCACGATTTCAGGCACATGAAGTATAGCCTGAAATCGTGCCTGAAATCGTGAAATCGATCACGATTTTAGGCTACCTGCTTTCACGCGCCATCCTCCCTGCGTGACTTCCTCCTAGCGCGACTTCCTCCTTTCTACGCACATCTTCCATCTCTCTAGCGTGACGTGGATAGGCGGCGGCGGCGGGCTTCCAGAGACCTCTGGCGACCTTAGAAAAAGGAGGTGCCCGGGGAAGGCAGGCCAGCCAGTGGGGACGACATTAGGGTTCTGGCGGCAGTGGAGGCGGCCGGGCCAGGTCGGAGCGGGGGCGACGATGGCCATGGCGGTGGTGGGAGGAGATGAAAGAGGCCACCGCGGGTGCGGTAGGGTCCGTGGTAGTGGAGCTTCGGTGAGACCCTACCGCGTCGCGGCGGGGTGGTGGGCGGTGGCGGCGGCGCGTTAGGAGAGTTCGTGGAAGAAAACAACAGGCTGTAGGAAGAAGAAGATGCGTGCTCCATTGGATTAGAAAAGAACAGTCGACATTCATCGTCAGAAGGATATCTTAATTTGGAGTATAGCAGATCCCATACATTTCTGATAAGTAATATCTTTGTGACATTCTAGATATATTTTGCAACACTCTAGTATAGCTGTCTTCTTAAATACACAAATATTTTTAGCATTCTAGACTTTTGACTCATAATTTATCGTTGTTAGTTAAAAAATGCTTTTTTGGAAGAAGAACGTATTGCATATTATACTTGTTTTTTTTGCATGTTTTTGCCCCTGGGTTGGGGTGAGGAGGCATGCCGATGAAGTGTGAATGTAAGCGCTCCATGTTTTTTAGAGTAGAGATAGCCATCTTCTCTTATTGCATATCATTGTGCCGTTGTAGGCTGCATATCTTCTAGAATCTTTGTATCATCGTCTTTATGAAGATGTATATCTTTGTGATACGTAATATCTTTGTGACGATCTAGGACATGACAATATAGTATAGCTGTTGTCTTAGATTTTTTGGCATTCTAGACTTTTGCCTCATAATATGTCATTTCTAGTTCAAATTGATTTTTTGTAAGAACATAATGCATGCTATACGTGTTTTCCCCACGTTTTTATATTCCCCTCAGGTCTCGGTGAGAAGACACGCCCATGAAGTGTGAACGTAAGCGCTCCACACTTTTTAGAGTAGATATGGCCATCTTCTTTTACTGCATATCATTGTGCCGCTCTAGGTTGCATATATCTTTTAAAATCCTTGTATGATCGTCTTTATGAAGATGTATATCTTTCTGATACGTAATATCTTTCGGACTTGGCACCCTAGTATAGTTGTATTTTTACTTAGATACGTGTATCTTTTTGGTACTCTAGACTTTTTTTGGTACTCTAGACTTTTGACTCATGATTGGTGTTTTTTAGTTAAAAATAACTTTTTGGAAGAAAACATATTTCCCATCTCCCTACACTCCTGATCTTGACCCAAATCCAGTGGCTTGGGAAGGCCCAACTAGCAATGGCCATTGGTCCGAGGTGTGGGTTAAGTGGGGGTGGGGGTAGGGGTGGGGAGGCGAGCGACATTTGAAGAAGATAAGGCACGCTCAAAATTAAAAGGAAGAAAGAAAAGTAATTAAAGGGAGGACGAGAGTTGTGGCAAGTTGATAAGGATGTAAATGGTACATATATTTCTCGAGCGGTAGAAGGGCTTCAAAATCCGTATGGAACATACCATTGTAAGGTCCAAATGGCTAGAGGGGGGTGAATAGCCTATTTAAAAATCTACAAGCTTCACTAAACAACCACGTTAGTATAAAAGATGGCTAAGCTAATTCTAGCACTAGCTCAACTACACTTTGCAAGCCACCTATACAATACTAGCGTAGCAAGGCTATGATCTCTAATACACTCAACAAGACTAAGTCACTAAGCTACTTACTCCTATGTGATAAAAGCTTCACTAAGCAAACTACACTAGGACTAGTACAAGAAAGTAAAGAGCAAGTGACTTGATTCTTATACCAACGATGTAGAGAAGTAATGCACTCGAAGAATCAATCACAATGATCAACCACAAGAGAAATCCTCGGCAAAGAGATGACACAAGATTTTTACCGAGGTTCACTTGCTTCCCGGCAAGCTACTCCTCGTTGTGGCGATGCACCCACTTGTCGGTTCATGAGCTAATTGACTATCAAGAGTCGAGCCCTCGGCGAGCGCCGCATAACCGCACACAAGGTGGGGATCCTCCAAGCCACGAGCTCCACTAGAGTATCCAATTTGCGAACTCCCGCGGGGAAGGATCAAGAACCGCTTACAACACTTGGTGAGGGCTCCAACAATCTCCAATTGCGAGCTCAATCACCTCCGCTGCTCCAAGCCGTCTACCGTGTCAGGAAACACAGAAGAGTAACAAGAAATCCGCAGCAACTCGAAGATCAAGTGCCTCTAGAATGCAACTCTCAAGCAATGCACTTGAATCTCACTCAAGATGTGCAACTAAGCAAGGAGATGAGTGGAGGGGTTGTTCTCTAGCTCAAAGGATGTCTCTAGGTCTCAAAATGTGCAAGAGTTACCCTCAAACCCCGGACATCTTCTATTTATAGCGAAGGGGTACGCAGCTAGCCGTTATCGGACGACTCAGTGCAAATCGCGCTGACCGGACGCTCCGGTCAGGGTGACCGGACGCGTCCGGTCACTATAGGACAAGCGTGAACAATGTGCGTCAGAACTAGCCGTTGTCGTGACCGGACGCGCTCTACCATTTGACCGGACGCGACAGTGTCAGCGTCCGGTCGCAGTCCAGTAAGCTCCCGTCGAGACCGGACGCGTCCGATCGCACGTGACCGGACGCGCCACCGCGTCCGATCACATCTGCCCTCCGCGCTGAACTCCTGGGTGCGTGACCGGATGCGCCGGTTCGCGACCCTTCTCACACGCGTGTCTGTCTGTGGTTTGAACTGACCGGACGCGCCAGCCGCGTCCGGTCAATTCGACCACAGCGTCCGGTCACTGTATTTTTAGTGATAAACATTTCAGAATTTCGCCACCTTTTCTCGCCTCCGGTGCAATAGAAAATAGGCATTTCATTTCCTCGAAAACGCCTGAATCCCACGCTCGCAAGCTCGGCGGGAGAGAGAGCGAACCCCAAAACCCTTACTACCGCTCAAACACCACCGCCTTCGCAAATGTGCCAACACCATCATGTGAAAAACACCATGTGCATGTGTGTTAGCATTTTCACAAACATTTTCAAGGCGTTATGTTAGCTCTCTACTAGATCCTAATGCATATGCTCAAGACATTGATCTAGTGGCACTTGATTCCCGAGCTAACCGTGATTGCCCCTCTTGATAGTCGGCTATGTATCCTAAACCTGGTCAATCACTTCTCTACTCAACTTAGACCGGCAAAAGGAAAACCCTATGGTTATACCTTTGCCTTGCGCTCTTAGATCCTTCTCTTCCACTTGATCATCATGTCCATCATTTTATGTGCATTTCTTCATGATCTTGCTCATCATTTCATGCACCAAATCATGTGGTCTTGTGGCCATCTCTCCATGCTATTTCCACCTCCATCACATGTTGCTTATGCCTAGCTTAATCACACTTGATAAATAGCATTAGCAACTTGATGTCATTAATTACCAAAACCAAACTTTGGCTTTCAACCATATTTGAACCTCGATATCCATTCATATCTTATCCGAATTATTCATAACTGAATCTGAATCCAAGGAATAATGTAGCTCTACATATTCATATCTATAGGTATCTATCCATATCTGACCCATTTATGCCCCTACCTGTTGGTAACGGTTGCTAACAACAAAAAAAACTTGCATCAACATCCCACCCCTTTGACTGCCTCCAACCAAACAAAAACTAGAATGAACCTATTCTCTCAACCAAACATATATAGAATGGGACAATTTGATCCCAAAATCAGGGATAGGTCCATCCCATTTCACCATATCCTAGCCAAACAATGCTTAATGGACAATAGCATAAAGACCTAAAATATGGTTTACATTTTTTACATATGAAAATGAGTATACACCTTACTATCAAGATGAGTGCAAATTTTGATCAAAGTAATTCTAACAAGGTGCTAGACCATTTGAAGGATTTCCAGCAAGGCTCCTAGTAATTCTGCTTAGTTTGGGTTTTTATTTCTGACAATGTAGCAAATTGTTCGATACATGACTTGCTTTTAGCTCCTTTGCACGTAGGGACTAATGAATACATCAAGGCTCCTAGTTTAGGTTTTGATGATTAGTGAACACAAGGATATATTGCTAACTTTGTTTTGAAGGGTTATTGACAAAGAGTTGGTCATGTTGAGGCTACATGCTTTTCTTGGTCCTTGATGATTGGATTCAGCATATAGTGCAAGGATATCCGTGAAGGCTAAGGGCCCAATACTCTTTAAGTGCAGATTTGGTGTTGGTGACACTTAGAATTCTACACTACTATCCCAACACCATATCAACACCCCTGGAACATATAGAGTTTAAGTCAAGAATTTCAAACAAGTTGGATGTTGATGGTAGTTAACAACCATTATAAACCGTCAATATAACTTGTATAAGGGCATGAAAATAATCACCAAAATAGACTTAGGGGTTTAAACTAATAAATTACATAAGTTTTGGTGAATCTATGTTTTCAGTAGGGTTTATCCAGAAAACCGTCAAGGTGGAGCTATATGTCAGATTTAATCGTGCTTATCCGCAATGAGACGGACACCAGAAGAATCTTTAAGACTCTAGAGGACACCACACCACGACAGACTGTGAGAGGCAGCCAAGTGGTGCCGGTCAGCCCCTTGGGACCACCGGTCAGCCCTCTGTTGCAATGTTGGTTCTTCACCGCCTTAAGGTTTGCATCTACGCCGTCTATAGCAGAACCTCCTAAATTATATGGCCCACGTACACCTGTCATTGTCCCTAAGACCTCTGACAGCTATGCATGTACACCAGATAACCTAAGAAGATCTGTCGGGTGCCCTCACAGGACCCCGATTCAACTACATTTGACAACTCATACCAGGATCAACAAAGGAGTAACTACAACATTACAACATTTGTACAAAACTTTACATCAGAGTATGGAAGAATAACAACAATGAATTTATAAATCATGATTAAGTTAACTTTTTACAAACTTAACTTGTATTGCGGAAGTCGAGTAGAACTACAAGAGACAACTTAGGCAGAACACCTAAGTTAGGAGAGGTCGACCAGATCATATCAAACCCACTAACATGACCCCGGTTAACAACTGTTGACGGTTCTTAAGTATCAATTTTAATTATCCAATAAATAAGGAAAAGGACCTATATGCAAGCAACACCTAGAATTAGGGTTTGATCTGATAGAATTCCACGAGTTTTGTTGTTTATCTGTTTCTGCAGGGGGTTATCAGGAAATACAAAGGAAAGGCCCACACGTCGGAATTATATAGAGATATTAACGTGTTCACCGATTTTCAACTTCTGTTTTGACTTATTAGAAATGCCAACGAGGTGAATGGGGAGTCTTACGAGCCAACTTCTATTTAGATTTTTATTCCCTCGATCGTATCGCCGACCTTAGACTCAAAGTTCTATCTTTTAAACAAAAAGAAAATGAAACTTTGGGAAAATCCTGGAAACGTTTTTCTGATCTTTTAGAATCTGGTCCAAAACTCAATATTGAAGACCCTATTCTCCTTTTTTATTTCTTTCGAGGTCTTCAGAAAGATCATAAACAAATGCTACATACAATGTCTAGAGGTTCTTTCTTTCATATCCCTACTGATGAAGCTAGAGCGATCCTAGATAGAATCCTAGAAGCTGAGATGGATAATACCCTCCATGATGAAACCTACGAAGCCGAAGTAGACACTCTGCCGAATTCTTCACCTATTTCAGCTATCCCAAGTTTTGAGCCACAAAAGGAAGAAATTCCACCACCTGATTTCATGCTGGATATAGAATCCGATCTTTTTGCCGATTTTGGAAACATTTCAAACTACCATTCTATAGACAAACCCCAAAGCGGCCATTATAGCATTTGTTTACCAAGTGAATATCAATTGAGAGAGCTTATCTCAGTCATGAGTAGCGAATGGTTGGAGGAGTCAGAGCTTTCCTTTGAAGTGATCCGTTTGGATACACCTCCTATCACTATACGCTGTGCTTATGATTCTGATCAATTTGATGCTCTCTATAATCCTGTTGTGGGGATCAATATCATGTCTGAAGCTTTTGCACTTAAATTATTTAGAAAATTAATTTTAACCCCCACAACAAAGTTCATGAAGGAATCTTCAGGACGATTGGTCCCCAGTCTTGGAATTGTGAATGTCCTACCCTTTATGGTAGAAGGCTCCATGATTCATTTGAACTTTTATATCTTTGATACATGGGACTTCGACCTGTTGATAGGACAATCATTTAGAAGACTCCTTTATGAAGGTCAAACTGGAAAGCTACACATTTCTTTTGGAAAGGATTTTAAATTCCCTATGACAATTTTTCACTCCTTGAATAATAAGATCGAGTCATCTCTTTTGCCTGATCCTATGGAAGAGGTAAAAGCTGCGTCTCTAGAGCTTTTAAATGAATCAGACTTAGAAGAAGAAGCCCCTTTCTTCATAGAAGAGGAAGCTGAACCTTCTGAACCTGAACCTTTAGATGAGTTTGCAGAAACACCCAGACCTCCTATAGAGCTTAAAACTTTACCACCCGGTCTTATCTATGCTTTCCTAAACAATAATCCAGAGTTTCCTGTGATCATTAGTAATAAACTCACTCAGGAATAAACTCTGTGATTAATGACCATTTTAGAAAAACATCACTCAGTCTTTGGCTACTCACTCCAAGATCTTACAGGAATCAGTCCTATGATTTGCACCCATCGCATTTCGACAGATCCTTCTGTTTCACCTTCTCGGGAACCCCAACGTAGACTCAACAACGCGATGAGAGAAGTAGTTAAAAAGGAAGTTATAAAGTTGCTGCATGCAGGGATTATATATCCTGTGCCGCATAGTGAGTGGGTGAGCCCTGTTCAAGTTGTGCCTAAAAAGGGAGGCATGACTGTTGTTACAAATGAGAAGAACGAGCTAATTCCGCAACGCACCGTCACAGGGTGGCGGATGTGCATTGACTATAGAAAACTGAATAAAGCCACGAAAAAAGATCATTTTCCTTTACCTTTTATAGATGAGATGTTAGAGCGGTTAGCGAACCATTCGTTCTTCTGTTTCTTAGATGGATTTTCAGGGTACCACCAGATCCCGATCCATCCTGATGATCAAAGCAAAACCACTTTTACCTGTCCATACGGAACTTATGCTTATCGTAGAATGTCTTTTGGGCTATGTAATGCACCAGCTTCTTTTCAAAGATGCATGATGTCTATATTTTCTGATATGATTGAAGAGATTATGGAAGTTTTCATGGATGATTTTTCTGTTTATGGAAAAACTTTTGATAATTGTCTTGAAAACTTAGACAAGGTTTTGCAAAGATGCAAAGAAAAGCACTTAGTCCTTAACTGGGAAAAATGTCATTTTATGGTTAGAGAAGGAATAGTGCTAGGACACCTAGTGTCTGAAAGAGGTATTGAGGTAGATAAAGCTAAAATTGAAGTAATAGAACAACTACCTCCACCTGTGAATATAAAAGAAATTCGAAGCTTTCTTGGCCATGCTGGTTTTTATCGCAGATTCATAAAAGATTTTTAATTTATTGCTAGACCACTCACTCTTTTGCTAGCCAAGGATGCTCCTTTCAAATTTGATGATGCATGTTTAAAAGCTTTCGAATTATTAAAGAATGCACTCATCTCTGCACCAATCATTCAACCCCCTGATTGGTCGTTGCCTTTTGAAATTATGTGTGATGCTAGTGATTATGCTGTGGGGGCAGTTTTGGGGCAAACAAAAGACAAGAAGCATCATGCAATTGCTTACGCCAGTAAAACTTTGACAGGAGCTCAACTTAATTATGCAACCACTGAAAAAGAGCTTCTGGCTGTTGTCTTTGTCATTGATAAATTTAGATCTTACTTAGTAGGAGCTAAAATAATTGTTTACACTGATCATGCTGCACTAAAATATTTGCTCACTAAAAAAGATGCTAAACCTCGCCTAATTAGATGGATCTTGTTGCTCCAAGAATTTGACTTAGAAATAAAAGATAAAAAGGGAGTAGAAAATTTTGTTGCTGATCACTTGTCTAGAATGCACTTTAAGGATCCACAGGAAACACCCATTAATGATTCACTCCGGGACGACATGCTCTATGGAATCAACAGGTCTGACCCCTGGTATGCAGATATTGTTAATTTTATGGTTTCAGGGTATGTACCACCAGGAGCGAACAAGAAGCTTATTCAAGAAAGTTGTTCACACATATGGGATGAGCCATACCTCTTCCGAGTATGCGCTGATGGCTTACTCAGAAGGTGTGTGACCACTGAGGAAGGGTGGAAGATCATCGACAGATGCCATTCATCACCATACGGAGGTCATTATGGAGCATTCCGTACACATTCAAAGATCTGGCAATGTGGATTCTATTGGCCTACAATGTATGAAGACACAAGGCAATATATCAGAAGATGTGGGCCATGTCAAAGGCACGGAAACATAAATACAAGAGATGCTATGCCACTCACCAACAACCTTCAGATTGAGCTCTTTGATGTTTGGGGAATAGACTACATGGGTCCATTTCCTCCATCAAAGAAGTGTGAATTCATCTTGGTGGCAGTTGACTACGTCTCCAAGTGGGTAGAAGCACTACCTTGCAAGCGTGCCGACAATATTAATTCAAAGAGAATGTTTGAAGAGATTATATTTCCAAGATTTGGAGTCCCTAGGGTGGTGATAAGTGATGGGGGATCACACTTCATTGACAAACGCTTTGAGCATTATCTAGCAAAACATGGAATCCGTCACAACGTTGCTACCCCATATCATCCTCAAACAAGTGGCCAAGCAGAGACTTCCAACAAGCAAATCAAGAACATTCTTCAGAAAACAGTAAATGAGATGGGAACAGCATGGAAGGAAAAGTTACCCGATGCACTCTGGGCATACCGGACAGCATACAAGACCCCAATTGGAATGACCCCATACCAATTGGTGTACGGGAAGACTTGCCACTTACCTGTTGAACTAGAGTTCAAAGCACACTGGGCCATAAGAAGATGGAATATGGACCTAGATGTTGCTGGAGATCATAGAAGAATGCAACTATCAGAATTGGAAGAATGGCGAGAGAAAGCATATCACAATTCGAAGATCTACAAAGAAAGAGTCAAAAGATGGCATGACAAGAGGATCAAGAAGGAGTTCTCACCCGGAGATAAGGTATTACTATTTAATTCCAGGGTGAAGCTTTTCGGGCATGGAAAACTCCGGAGTAAATGGGAAGGACCATACAAGGTAGTCAATTCATCATCCCACGGAGCTATTACACTTCAAAACGACGAAGGTACGTTATTCAAGGTAAATGGTCAACGTCTTAAATTATTTTTAGAACCCAATAAAGAATTAGAAGAAATAGACGTGATCCATTTTTACCTTCCGATGGAGAATTAAAGCCCGACCTTTTTAATCTGACGTTTTTGGGCCACGTATATATTTTTCGGGATAAAAATACTTCTAGAAACACGCTCGAGCAAGCGGGCCCGCAGAGGAGGCAGGCCTAGGGCGGGCGCCCTGAGGATGAGGGCGGGCACCCTGCCCTGGTGTCCCCTCGGCCCCGGCCTCTTCCGACGTGCTTTCCTCATCTATGGTTATCCAGAAAATTCCGCGAATGGGTTATTACGCACGCCCGGCAGCGGGATGGATCTATGGAAACCCTAGAGGCACTTTTTGACCCCCTATATAAACAGACCCCTGACGTCAGCTTTCAACACCAATTCATTCAATCCTTCTCTCCTCCTCAATTAGAGCTTGTCTAGTTCCTTGCTTCTCCAATGGCCGACAAGACCCACCGCAACTGGGAGATCGTCCCTTACGACCTCAACCGCAAGCCCAAGGATGACCCCGACGCCTACGTCCCGGCCAACATAGAGCGACAGCTAGCAGCCCCACCATCAAACCAGCGCAGCTCAATCTCATCCTACTATGCCCAACCAGTTCTTACTGCACCACCGCAGCCCCTTCTTCTCAAGGGACCGTCGTCCAAGCAAGAAGCCATCGTCAAGGTACCAGCCGGCACGAAAATCCTGCCACCTAAACCCAATGAGCGGGTTGTAGGCGTCAAGACCAACCGGAGCGGCGAGATCAGCAGCGTCCACTACACTACGAAGAAGGAGAGGCCCCGCTTCGAAGGAGTTAGGACAGCAAAAGTTCGCTTCATCCCACCAAAGGAAGCTCCTAAGCACGCTCTCAATTCGTTTGAGACACCACCGAAGCGCCGCAGGACCATAGCAGATGTGGATGAGGACATCAGGACAGCAAATAGACATATTATGGAACTTCAGTCCACAGTTAGCTCCCTTAGTAGGCAGGTCTCTAACCTGAACACTACTGTGCTCGCGTTTAAACGTGACCTTTCTGATGCCCTTGCTAGGATCAGGGATTTAGAGCAACACTGAGCTATCTAGATTAGACCTTGAGGTAGTGTGTCTTAGTCTTCATTATTAGATTCAATTAGATTCAATTCAGTTTAGATTAGTTCGCTTCATTAGTCAGTGTAATAAATGCCTCAAGACAAATAAAGATTATTATTATTATTATGCCTCGTGTATCTCCACTTTATTTTTATGCAAGAAAGCAGGAAACAAGTATGGGGGAATCCCCCGACATGGTAAATGCACTTCGATTGCACCACTCCACGATTCAGGTACATACTCTGCACGCTTTATTTACATATATACAAATACATATTGGGTTGTGTAGAATATTGTTCCTAACATGATAATTTAAAAAGACAAAAATATTTTTAATCATGATCAATCTCACTCTGTGATATTTCTGAAAACCTGCATTTATTGAAAATCATTTTAAAAACCATGTGTTACTCAAGTCATTGTGGAATGTGAGATGGTAGAATATGAGTATCTTATTCTTGAAATCTTTGTCGCTTGGAGATTTTCTTTTCAAAAACTTCAAAAATATAGCTACCATCCTCAGTATTTTATATGCCTGATAAACCTAAAAATATTAATTTGCTTTGTATTGAGTTTGTGCAAAACGAGTTAGACCCTTGTTGAGAGATTTATCATGCTCCCAAGATCAAGACATTTTTATTCAGAAAGATTCACTCTTCCGAAGTATTATTGCATTAGAGGCATGGACTATGCAAAAATATATTTCGAGGAAATAAAAAGGAGCAAGTGCTCGACAACCTCGTAGAAAAATGGACAAGTGTCCGGAAGTAGAATTAGGGGTACCTCAGTATCCACCTGAAAAAAATGAGATGATAAAAATATATATGGTAAAAAGAAAATGATAGCCCATGGTCCCTCTAATAAGCAATATGCCAGTAAGAGTTGACAAGTTTTAATTTTCAAAGTCTTTGATCTAAGAGTATGGCATTCCTCTCCTCGGATCCCGTTTTGACCCAGGCAATATATGCAAAGTAAGTATGCTTGAGAATTTGTACAAATTAAAACAGCCTCAGTGAGATATACAAAAGATAAATGAGTGATCTGAGAGCCCCTATGAGGATAAAGGTATGCTAAGTTTTCTATTCAAAAATATATAAAAACTCCAAGTGACAGGATGAGAAGAAAGGATCTCTACTTCAACCATATATTTCCCTGACTACAGTGCACAGTGGACATTCACAACACCCTGCAGGTATAAAAAGAATGCTTTATAATGTTTCAACCCCAGTTATTTTTCTGAACCATCCTTTTCTCGAGGACGAGTAAAAGCCTAAGTATGGGGGTGTTTGTTGACGGTTCTTAAGTATCAATTTTAATTATCCAATAAATAAGGAAAAGGACCTATATGCAAGCAACACCTAGAATTAGGGTTTGATCTGATAGAATTCTACGAGTTTTGTTGTTTATCTGTTTCTGCAGGGGGTTATCAGGAAATACAAAGGAAAGGCCCACACGTCGGAATTACATAGAGATATTAACGTGTTCACCGATTTTCTATCATCTAGAAGACTCTAGAAGCCACGGGATCGAACGGGAGGCCGAACGGGCCCGGGACCAGGGCGCCCGCCCTAGGTCTGCAACCAATCAGGATGAGTCTCGCAGATTATGCCCCACCGACCTAAAGGATCAAGGAAAACCATGCGATTAATGTCGGTTTGATCCGACGGCCCAGGTTCACTTGAAGGGACTATATAAGCAGGACCCCTGGCCCCTGGAGAGGAGAATCCAAGTCCATTATTTTCATATTTTCCAGAGAGGATTCAGAGAGAGAGGTTCCCTTAGGGTTCCCACCTCATTAGGGCTTAGCATCCAATGTGAGATTAGACTTAGTTCTTCTAGATTGAGAGAGATAGAGTGGAGGTATAGATCGAAGGAAGCCCGGCCTGTCGGTGACTACTTCGAGGTTGTACCTGCGGGATCAAGTTCTCCTAACCCGAGGCTTGCTCCTATGATTCTTCAGTATTTCGACTTCTAAATTCTAGTAAGTTCTTTGTTTTATTGTTCTTTGGTTTATGAGTTTACTTTAATCTCTTCGCGTAGAGTTTAGAGTAATCATCTCTAGCGTAAACGTGGTGTTTGGGCTAGGATACTCATAGATATCCCCTGTCTAGCCGGACCGTGGTAGTAGCGAGGAACGTGACATTTCCGTAGCTACCTTTGTATTCCATATCCCGTTAGCAGGATCGATAGGGTTTATAGGTGCGGGTCGAACATCCTTTGAGGTGTCTAGATTCCGTGAGCCTCCCCAATAGAGCAGTAGATCATCCTTACCAAGGTTAGAACGAGAGTGCAGTTGTAGTCTTCTCTATACATCGCTCACATCAAATCACAGTGGTTGTAGACTAAAGGTTAGTAGTAATAGATTTGGTTAGTCAGATGCACGCTTTCTCCTAGTGGTAAAAAAATAAATACAATACTCTGGATAACATCCCGGGTGAAGTGCTCACCGATATCCGTGCGATTGCGGATCATTTCCTAATTGCGTTACCAAATATCAACAACAACACCAGTCAACATCTGCAACAGGGGTTAACAAACCCTGAGTACTTGAGGGTGCTCAACAAGACTTACCCGACTAAGAAAAGACTCTAAGGGCATGCTAGCTTTAGGGATTCAAGGTACTGGTATTCAAGAATCAAAATTATTTTGCAGAAAAGCTTACTAAAGTAAGTCCTTACCTTCAATATTTTATTTTTATCATTGATGGTTCATTAACCAATTCTAAGTGATCGTAATCTAGATCAAAGTAATTCTCATCAAATTCTTTCTGATTTTTTCCACGTTTTCATTCCTTAACTACGATGCAGGACAGGTGATCGAGTCTCCATAACTGAGGAGCAATGACGATTCAAACCGATTATACCCAGCTAGGGATCTATAATCTCACGACATATGTAGAATCAAATCCTGCATATGCCAACCCTCATTTAAATCTCCTAAAACCAGAACGTGTCCATCGCCACCCGAGAGTACAGTACTCCTCGAACCCGGCCTAATTCTAGCCACGAGGGTACACGCTACTCCCGCCATCTCTCCACTCCCAGTGCGAGGTTAGACGTTCTCGTAATGGAATCACTAACATCTTGGGCTTACCCAAGGCATGAGGCTAGTTGTAAAGTCTCAAAACACAAATATGACTGCAACGTACGGTCCTTAACTGACAAGGCAGAAACACTACATTGAGACTCCTTTCCTAATGCAAGTTAGCAGTGGCCAAACCACCCGCTTGATCTTCTAATTCATTCTCATATTTCAATATTCATTAAGTATGCCTTCATGGCCATATAAACATTCATTTAAAAAGCTTAATTCAGTAAGCATGGCAAAGCATACTGCGTATTTTTAGTAAAACAGGTATCAAGGGTGATATCGCAATAATCAAGGATGACAATGCAACAATTGGGTTATCACTCAACTCCTAATTACTTAATGCAATAAACCATAGTATATATAATAAAGATTTGAAAAACTCAAGGTAGGGTTTAAATGCACCGGGGCTTGCCTTCATTGTAGAGAAGTTAGTTTCCTCAGAGAGTTCCAATAGACACCAGCACCTCTGGCGAATGGCCTTACTCCGAGACTAGATCAACACGAGCCTCTTCACTCTCGTAAGCACTACACGTAATAAGTGATGCGATGCTTAACATGATGGAATGTATGTCATGATGCATGATGATGAACAAGACATAGCATACAAGAGACATTTAGAAAGGATAAACATTAGTTATTTACTTGAGTACAACTTTCCTTCGCGGTACAGTTGCAAGCTAACAAGGTTAATTTAAAGGTTAACTAACCTAACTTTGTTTTTACCCAAGAGGTTGCATCTAATAACAAGTAATTTTACCACAAGACCACTAAGTAGTAACATAAGTAAGTTAGTAACTATTAACGACCTAAGTTGATGACACTAACTAGTATTACAACTAGGGTTCATTAAGTAGTTAACCCTAATGACTTTGATTAAGTACATGAAATATCATTAACAAATCCTAGTTAACAAGTTAATCGTAAGCTCAAGCAACTCAATAAGACACCCTGGATCATCACATGTTAATGACCCAAGGTCAACAATCAATCCAAAAGTCACACAAACTCTAAATTATGATTTATTCTAATCATATAAGCATAATAAATAAAAGGCATGAAATAAAGTACATAATTAGAAGTTATCCAATTGACACCAAATTTTTTGTGAAGGTTAGTATTATCATGAAATAGCTATAAAACAAATTTCATAATTTTTGGATTAATATTTTAGCTTCTAAAAATCATAGAAGGTTCATTCATTAATTAAAAGAGCTAATTTTTAAAGCATATTAAAAGTACTGAAATGACCATTTCATATTTTGCCATGAAAGAGCACATCATGAACAGGCTACACATAAATTTTCATAATTTTATCATGCTCCAAAAATTAACCATGATGTAAACAAAAACTACACTTTATTAGCATTTTTAGAAAAAGAAAACCTTTTTCCTTCAGCTTTTCCTCTTTCTTCAGCCCACCAACGGCCCAACTCGAGACATGGGTGGCCTAGTGGCCATCCGGCCCGCCAAGCAGAGAGCTCAGGCCAGCACCTGGCCAGGCCGTGGCGGCACGACGCCCGCCGGCGGGCTCCTGCCGCCGGTGAGGTCGCCCGGTCGCGCGAGCTTCCTAGCGAGTTCCCCTCTTGCACGCACATCACTGCCAAACCCTAGCTGAGCAACTGGAGCACCCTCCCTCGGCACAGCACCGACCATGGCGGACAGCGACACCACACCGGCAGCACGATGAGGAACGAACGATGATAGCATTGTAGCTGTTAAACGGATGCGATGAGAGCGACCAAGAGCTCACCGCGAGCAGAACGAGGTGCTCGGTTGAAGTGGAGACGTGGCAGAGATGAGGTTTCGTCGGTGATGGCGTTGGCGGCGGTATGCTTCGGCGGTGGCGATACGTTCCCACGCGTCCTGCCCATGAAATGAGAAACCGGCAAGTCGGTGAGCAACAAGGCGAGGCGAGGAGCTTAGAACAACAAGCAAGAGAGCGGTAGTAGCCCCGTGGCAGGCTGGCCACGGTGAGGTTGGCTCGACGGCCATGGCAGAGCCGCCGAGACAAGGATGGTGCGCGTGGCCGCTCCGGAGGACAAGAGATGGCACGAGCGGGCTCTGGTGGTGTGCGTGGATGGAGTGAAGCTGTGGCAGTGAGTAATTGGGTGATGGTGCAAGGACGACAACCAATTTTGCGATGGCAAGAAGCTTGGCCGACGTCGGCGCTAAACAGAGGAAAGAGATGGAGGGGGTGGCGACTGCTGCTGTGGTTTTGAGGGGCGAGTAAGGTGGTGGTGCTGGCAAGGGGAAGAGAAGGTTGGAGGTGTTGGCCGGCGGCTGCTGCTCCCCTACTCTTGCCCTGTCCTTGCCGATGAATAAGAGAGAGAGAGAGGGAAAAACAGAGAGAGTGAGATATAGAGAGGAAGAGAAGGCAAAATTCAAATTTGCTCCCATTCACCACTTGAGACATGACATATGGAGGGATGGTAATATGGAGAAACATCAAGAAGGACAAGAGGTGGCATTGAGAATGATCAAGAAGGAGATATATTTTTTTAAGCATGACACATCAAGTTTTACTATTTGAAACATAGAATATTTATATATAAAACACTCCAATACAACATATGAAACATATATATGTAACATGGTATTTTGAGACATTTAAGGTAAATACATGATGTGTGTAACACTATTGATGCAACATATGAAACACTATGCTAGTAACATATGTAACATTTATTGAAACATCACATTTACATATATGAAACATCATGTATGCCACACATGAAACATGTCATGAACAACATATGAAAGCTATTATTGTGATATGTAAAACACTATTACTGCTCATGCAACATGTGAAACATACCATGTAATGCTTGTAACTTATGCAACGTGTGCATCATGGAATGCATCTTATGACTTAATATATAATGATAATGCATGGTCATTACTCAATCAGGTTTAATTAGCATAGTAACACTAGGGGTGTTACACCGTCCTTTCAAGTTGGTTTGATTAGAGGGCTCAGGATTGACGCTTCGGCCTATATATAACAGCCCCTACCCCCTCCCTCAGGCATATTGCAGAATTGCATAAGTCATTTGAGAAGTCAGAAACCCTGATCATCCTCAGAGCTCCACCATATTCTAGGGCATAGCTAGCTAGGCTAGATCTAGAGGGAGGCAAGCTTCGCTTGGATTCCTGATCTTGTCAAGAGCGTGGCTTGGTATAGCCTCTTGTATCATCTTTTATATCTTTCATTATTCATATGTTTGCTACAATTGTGATGACTTTGTTCTTAATATTATTTATGTTCTTAGTTATCATGTTCATCGTCTACTTTGATTATATACTTAGTATAGCTAGATTATCATTATATTCAAGCATAAGTTCATATAGTGCTCGCTCTAATGTACATGGGGTGAGTGGTCAACATTGTGTAAGCGTGATGCTTATACATTGTTTACCTACGGATGCACCCTATATTCTGGGCCATGTGGTAGATCATGGGTGTGACACTCCCCTTGAGTCCTTTGTAGTCCACTCCCTGAATATAGGACAAGTTGGACTAGTTACGAAGGAAGACATGCTCTGTTCTTGATCTTCCTTAGTAATATCCCTTATGTGTAGATATGAAGTTGATCTTAGCCATGACTACTAAGTGTAATTGCACTAATCAACGTATGCTTTGACTTGTAATTAAGAATGACTTAGAAATTATTTCTCTAATTTCTACTTAGCCATGTTAATGCCATAGAACGGAGTACTCTGAGTGATCAATGATCAGTTATCGCTTACCATTCATATACATTTATCTCTTGACTTACCCCTGTTATGAGTAGAATATTGGTTATGGTTTATTTCTTCATCATATGTATAAGTTATCAATATATTCCAACTGCTTGTCCTTCCCTGTGGTAAAAATATAAATAACGATATCTAGAATACTCCCGGATGAAGTGCTACAATGGTATATTATCTATGCGCTTGCAGATCCCTTTTATATATTCTTTCTAGTCGCATGAAATATTAAAGGACTTCTTAGTGTCATTCTAGAAGTGACACTGGATAGTACCAACAAGCATTTCTGGCACCATCTCTAGAGATGACAACTTAGTAAAAGTGATGCTAAGAAATGTCAACAACATTAGGTGACTACTTAAACAAGTGACAAGTTAATAAATACCAACATTGGACGAGATAGGACTTCAAATGGATCCAAGTTTGAAGGTTGTAGTGCACTGGATGATCAAGACCATTAGATCATATGGTGACATTACGTTTTACTATGTGTTAGGCAATGTTCCTCGCTAGATGATATGGTGAAGGGTCCTGTGTGGACCAGCGAATGATCCAGTGTCTTTGTGTTGTGAAGAGTTCATCTTGGGTGTGCTTGTTAGAGTGCATAGTATGATTCGAGGGCACCTTAGTGGGCTCTACGTATATGTGGTGGTATTGTGCAACAACTAGTTCAAGTTGGACGTGCTTACTGATGTGCATTGTATGATTCGTTGCGTAGCTCAATGGTTGCAAAGTATCATCCAATGATGAATATTAAGTAATCTCCACCAGTGGCCATTGGAAAGACAAGAAAAGCAAGGTCAGCAAATGATCCGGTGCCCCTCAATGGGCCACGACAGATCATCTGGTGTTGACTTTCTCAGCAAACTTTTCCAATGTCTAGGATCTCACCCATGTCATGTATATATGTGTTCTCTGGATCATTTGGAGCTCCCTTGAATCCCCTAAAGATTTACTCATGGAGAGGCTTTGAGAAGGGGTTGAGGGCACTTCAAGTCAATGAGAGAGTTGAGGAATGATCATAGTGTACATCCTTTTTGAAAGGTCTTGATGGCTAGAGGGGGGTGAATAGCCTTTTTAAAAAATTCTACAAAGACAACCTAAACAAGTTTATCAATACAACAAATAGCGAGACGCAAGTTTTGCTTAGCCTACGGGGTGTTTGCAAGCCACCTATCCAATTCACAATTCTAGTATATTGGCACTCAACCGCACAAGTTAAACCGAGAAGGAAACTACAACTACAACTAGCAAGCTACACAAAAGAGCTACTCTAGCAAAGCAAACTAGCTAGCAAAGATAACTAAGAAAGTAAAGCGGAGTTGAGTTAGGAGGGTTTCACCGAGGGGCGAAGTATTGAGCCAACCAATATGATCAACAATGAATACCAAAACAACCGAACACCGGGATCAATCAATCACAATATGAAAGTGATGACACGAAGATTTGTCCCGAGGTTCACGTGCTTGCCGGCACGCTAGTCCCCGTTGTGTCCCTTTTCACCACGTGGTTCGGTGGCTAATCGGTCTCACACCAAGCCTCTCAAAAGGCGCCACAAGAACCTACCAAATGGCAAAAGGTTGCAAATGACACGAGCAATCCACTAATGTTGCCTTTGGCGCTCCGCCGAGGTAGGCACAAACCCCTCACAATCACCGGAGGTGGCCAAGAACAATCACCAACTCTTGCCAACGCCTCCAAGCTGCTCCAAGCCGTCTAGGTGGCGGCAACCACCAAGAGAAACAAGAATCCCGCAGCAAATCAACCACCAAGTGCCAACTAGATGCAATCTCACAATGCAAATGCACTTGGATCACTCAATCTCACTTCGAATATGCAAAGAAGCAAGAGAGATGAGTGGGAGGGGAGTTGCTTAGCTCAAAGTGCTCACAAGTATGTCAAATGTCCAAGAGTAAGAACCTTGAGCCGGCCAACGAGTATTTATAGACGTACCCCTTCGAATATAGCCGTTAGAAACTTGAAACAGCCGAACTCGCGTTGACCGGACGCGCTGGTCCAACTGACCGGACGCGCCGGTCACGCAACGGCTATTTTTCGAACTACTGACCGGACGCGCCGGTCGCAACGACCGGACGCGCTGGTCGCGACCGGACGCTCCGGTCCCGTGACTGACCGGACGCGCCGGTCAACCCTGAGCTGCGCGCAACGAAACAGCGACCGGACGCGCTGAAGAACTGACCGGACGCCACAGTGCCCGCGTCCGGTCGGAGTCCAGTAAGCTCCCTGGACGACCGGACGCGTCCGGTCGCCTGTGACCGGACGCGCCTCGCGTCCGATCAATCAACTGAAAACCGCGAAGACACTGGACACTGACCGGACGCGTCCGGTCAAACAGTGACCGTGTCCGGTGCAGCGTCCGGTGCAGCGTCCGGTCACCACTGTGACCTCCGTTCGCCTCCGTTTGATTTTTGACTTCCGGCGTAGTGGAAAATAGGCATTTCATTTCCCCGAAATCGCCTGAATCCCGCGCTCGCACGCTCGGCGGGAGGGAGAGAGGACCCCAAACCCTCTCTACCGCTCAAACTCCACCGCCTTCGCAAACGTGCTAACATCACCAAGTGACCATCACTATGTGCATGTGTGTTAGCATTTTCACAATCATTTTTCGAGGCGTTATTAGTTCTATCCAAATGCATATGACATGAAATGCACACCTAGAGGCACTTAGGAGTTCAATAGCCGCGTCATTCCCCTCTTTATAGTACGGCTATCTATCCTATAATGTAACCACACCCACTAGGTGTCTTGGTTACTAAAATACAACCCTTAAGCATATACCTTTGCCTTGATCACGTAGGGTCGCGTCCAAATCCAAGTGTGGCCATCATGATCACCATGTCCATCTTGCCACCAACTTGGAATGTACTAATCCTCATATGCTACATACAACTTAGGCATAGGATTAGTACTTAGGCATTGTCACTAATTACCAACACCAAACATAGGACTTTCAATCTCCCCCTTGTTGGTAATTGGTGACAACCCTTTCACAAAGATATTATGATAAAATTTTGATTGAACCCATGTCACATTGTCCAAGTATATTACCATGTGTAAGAAGTATGGACAAGTGATCATGAATTCAAGTTGATAGCAATGGCTCCCCCTACATGTATGCTATATGTTTGGATTTAGGAAGCATACATGCTTAGATAGGAGAATATAGGAGCATTGACTATCAATAGGTGCTAAGTGTTTTAGATTATAGACCTTTGAAGCGTGATACCATCGGAGTAGCGATAAACACCATCTTAGCACCTTGTGTAGTTAGATATCACTTGAAAAGCACAAACATAACTAGAAACCTCGTGAGATCAACATTATAAGCAAGGTTCTAGTATCGCTTTGAAAAAAAACATGAAGCAAGAAAAATCTAACTACATCCTATTCATGCTAGTACTTCAATACACCATTCAATTGTATACTAGCAAGTCACCACACAAACAAAGTATTGGAGAAAAAGAAATGCATAACTATGCGTCATACATATGAAGTGCACAAGGAAATGCAACATTCATGTTTAAGAGCTTGCTCCCCCTACTTGTGTGCTCAAAATTTTAGTTGATCCCCTTCTTTTATCAAATTCTCCTCTTTTTAGAATCTGTCTTTGTGAACAACAATTTCTCCCCCTTTGTGCTTCTCCCCCTTTGAGTTCTATCTTTGTGAACAACAATTTCTCCCCCTTTGTGCTTCTCCCCCTTTGAGTTCTATCTTTGTGAACACCAATTTCTCCCCCTTTGGCACCAAAGACCACAAGGGACCAATTTTAGATAGATTATCATGTTGAAGTATGGGGTGAGGATCAAGTTTGTGATTCAACCTAGATTGCTTGCATAAATAAAATGCTTCAGTTTGATCCAAGGGCAAGCTTCTTCACACCTCACTAGAAGGGTTATCATGCACCATGTTGAAGCAAATATTTAGACAAGTGATCTAGATTAAACACTTAGGATCACAAGCTACTTAAACAAGTTATATGCTACCACTAGATCATACAAGTCATGGAAACAATAGTGGCACCATATAACCTTCAAATTTATTTGATTTTCATGAATGAGCTTAGAACATAAGAAATCATGACTAGATGCACTAAACAAGTCCTTAGCATAGAATGTATGACATGTCAACCAATTATACCTTGGGGCTCGAAGGAGAGGCATGTCATGTACGGGGTGCATCAACTCATGTTGGAGAAGTCAATTATGTTCAACTCATTCTTTAGCTTGTGAAATCTCTTCTCATCAAGTGGCTTGGTGAATAGATCGGCTAATTGATCTTCGGTGCCCACACTCTCAATAGCAATGTCACCCTTTTGTTGATGATCTCTAATAAAATGATGACGAACATCAATATGCTTTGTTCTTTGATGTTGAATCGGATTGTTGGTTAGCTTCACGGCACTTTCATTGTCACATAGCAATGGCACATTCTTGAAATTGATTCCAAAATCCTTCAATGTTGCCTTCATCCATAAGATTTGTGCACAACAACTACCCGCGGCAATGTATTCGGCTTCGGCAGTAGATAGTGCAATACTATTTTGCTTCTTGGATGACCATGAGACAAGTGATCTTCCCAACAATTGACAAGTCCCGGAAGTGCTCTTTCTCTCCACTTTGTCACCGGCATAGTCGGAATCCGAATATCCAACTAGCTCAAAGCTTGCACCTTTGGGATACCATAATCCAACATCTTGTGTATGCTTCAAATACCTCAATATCCTCTTTGTTGCCTTCAAATGACTTTCTCTTGGTGAGGCTTGAAATCTTGCACACATACATACACTAAACATCACATCGGGTCTTGATGCCGTCACATAGAGTAGGCTACCAATCATTGATCTATATAGCTTTTGATCCACCATGTTGCCACTCTTGTCACTATCCAAACTTCCACTAGTGCCCATTGGGGTTGTAATACCCTTTGCATCTTCCATGCCAAACTTCTTGAGCATATCTTTGATGTACTTGGTTTGGCTCACAAATGTTCCTTCCTTCATTTGTTTGATTTGAAGTCCAAGAAAGAAACTAAGTTCACCGATCATTGACATTTCAAATTCCTTTGCCATCATTTTCCCAAACTCATCACAATAATCTTGATTGGTTGAACCGAAGATGATATCATCAACATATATTTGCAATATAAACAAGTCTTTCCCAATCTTCTTGGTGAAGAGAGTAGTATCCACTTTGCCCATGACAAATCTTTTGGTTAGCAAGAAGTCCCTCAATCTTTCATACCATGCTCTTGGTGCTTGCTTCAATCCATACAAAGCTTTCCTTAACTTGTATACATGGTTGGGTTTCTTGTCATCTTCAAAACCGGGAGGTTGCTCCACATACACCTCCTCTTGAATGTACCCATTGAGAAATGCACTCTTCACATCCATTTGATATAGCTTGATATTGTGAGCACAAGCATAGGCAAGTAAGATCCTAATTGCTTCCAATCTTGCAACCGGGGCATAAGTTTCACCAAAGTCAAGACCCTCTATTTGTGTGTAACCTTGAGCCACTAGTCTTGCTTTGTTCCTTACTACTATTCCATCTTGATCTTGCTTGTTGCGAAAGACCCATCTTGTTCCAATGACATTGTGATCCTTAGGCCTCTCAACTAGTTCCCATACTTCATTTCTCTTGAAGTTGTTGAGTTCTTCATGCATTGCATTTACCCAATCCGGATCTCTCAATGCTTTATCAATGTCCTTGGGTTCTTCTATTGACACAAAAGAAGAGTGAGCACAAAACGATGCCAATCTTGATCTAGTTTGAACTCCCCTTTGTATGTCACCAATGATAGAATCCAACGGATGGTCTCTTGCAATGTTAGTTGGTTGAAGCACTTGCACTTGATTGCTTGGATGTTGATGTTGATCATGAGTTGGAGATGATGAACTAGCCACTTGTTGATCTTGTTGCACTTGAGATGATGTACTAGCTTGGTTTTGCATTAGAGACCCACTAGCTTGTGTAATTGGACTTTGGAGCACTTGATCTTTGTCGTCATCCACATCAATCACTTGCTTTGGCCTAATATCACCAATATCCATTTCTTTCATAGCATTGGTCAATTGAGTTCCTCTCACATCATCCAAGTTATTTTCCTCATCTTGAGAGCCATTTGTTTCATCAAACTCAACATCATGAACTTCCTCAAGTAAGCCACTAGCCAAATTCCAAACTCTATAAGCTTTGCTAGTAGTGGAGTAACCAAGTAAGAATCCTTCATCACATTTCTTCTCAAACTTACTCAATCTAGTGCCCTTCTTCAAGATGTAGCATTTGCAACCAAATACCCGAAAGTATGCAATGTTGGGTTTTCTTCCATTTAGGATCTCATATGGTGTCTTCTCTAGGAACTTGTGGCAATAGAGGCGGTTGCTATAGAAGCAAGCCGTATTGATTGCTTCGGCCCAAAATGAATGACTCACATTATACTCATTCAACATTGATCTTGCCATATCAATCAATGTTCTATTTTTCCTCTCAACTAGGCCATTTGATTGAGGTGTATACTTGGCCGAGAATTGATGCTTGATTCCAAGCTCCTCACATAGCTCATCAACTCTTGTGTTTCTAAACTCACTTCCATTGTCACTTCTCACTTTCTTGATTGTGGTCTCAAACTCATTTTGTACTCTCTTGATGAACTTCTTGAATATATCAAATACATCACTCTTGTCCCCAAGAAAGAATACCCATGTATATCTAGTGAAATCATCCACAATCACAAAGCCATACTTGTTGCCACCAATGCTTGTGTATGTAGTTGGCCCAAATAAATCCATGTGCAACAACTCAAGTGCCTTGGAAGTACTCATAATGCTTTTCAATGGATGAGTGTTGCCTACTTGCTTTCCGGCTTGACATGCACTACATAGCTTATCTTTCTCAAATGTGACATCCTTCAAGCCTCTAACTAAGTCATGCTTCACTAACTTGTTCAATTGCTTCATGCCAACATGACCAAGTCTTCTATGCCATAACCAACCCATACTTGATTTGGTGAGCAAGCATGTTGAGAGTTGAGTGTCACTAGCATTGAAATCAACCAAGTATAGATTCTCATATCTAAAGCCCTTGAAGATCAAATTGGAGCCATCAACACTAACTATCTCTACATCATCAACACCAAATATGCACTTGAAACCGAGATCACACAATTGAGCAACCGAGAGAAGATTGAAGTTCAACTTTTCAACTAGGAGCACATTGGAAATGCTATGATCATTTGAGATTGCAATCCTTCCAAGAGCCTTCACATCACCCTTACTATTGTCACCAAATGTGATACTATCAATGCCACTATCATTTGATTTGAGAGAGTTGAACATTCTTGAATCACCGGTCATATGTTGAGAGCACCCACTATCAAGCACCCAATGCCTTCCTCCGGCCTTGTAATTTACCTACAAAATAAATTAATGTTTCTTAGGTACCCATACTTGTTTGGGTCCTTGGAGGTTAGTAACTAAGCTCTTTGGTACCCAAATGGCCTTCTTCTTTGGACCCACAATTGGTGTACCAACAAACCTAGCATGCACACCTTTCTCACCCTTGGTAAGTACATAACAAGAATCAAAAGGAATGTAATCCATTTTAGCATGAAACTTATTGTTGTTCTTGTTCATTTTATTACAATTAATCTCTAGATGCCCAACTTGCTTGCATCTATTGCAAAAACGACCATTGCTCTTCACAAAGCGAGACTTTGGAGTAGCAAAGGCCGCCTTGCCCTTTTTGGGAGTATAGCCCAAACCTTCTTTGTTAAGAGAGAACCTTTGGCTACCCAAACATTTTAGCAAGCGGGCATCCCCACCATAGGCATTGCCTAATGCGCGGGTGAGATCATCCACCTCTCTCTTGAGAGTCTCATTCTCAACCACAAGTGATGAATCACTAGTAGTAGAGGTAGAGTTGGTTGTGGTGGATGATGATGAGCTACATGAAGCATTAGTAGGACCAACAAATAAAGAATCATCAATAATATCACATGTTAGTCCAATATCACAAGTGGCAATCACTTGCTCCTCCTTAGCTTCCTTCATGAGCTTCTCCAACTTGAGGTCCTTCTCCTTGATGAGCTCAAGTAGAGAGGAGTGGGCTTCCTTAAGCCTAGTGTGAGCAACTTCAAGGTCCTCGTGGTCTTCCTTTAGACACTCACGAGAGGCCTCTAGCTCATCAAAGGATTTTCTAAGAGCTTTGAGCTCTTGTTCAATTCCTTTGCACTCCTTACTCTTTTTTAGAGCAACAAGCTCGTCCATCAAGGCATCATTTTCATTGCTCTTGGCAATGAGCTCTTGCTCTAAGATTTTGCACTTCTTGGTTGTCCTCTTGTAGCCCTTGCTCATTTGATCTATTATGCCTAATAGATCATCCTTGGAGTAGTCCTCATCCTCCTCATCATCACTCCTACAACCATCACTAGCACAAGAATCATCATCACTATCATCATATTTTACCTTGGTAGGCTTGGCCATAAGGCATGTCGATGTAGTGTCGAAGATGGATGGCTTGTTGGAGAGGGCGATGCTTGCAATGGCTCGCCGAGTGGTCCTCTCATCATCACTAGAGCTATCATCATCACTATCGGAGTTATCACTATCCCAAGTGACCACATAGCCACCACCCTTCTTCTTCTTGTTGATAGTGAAGCTCTTCTTCTCTTTCTTCTCCTTCTTATCCTTCTTGTTCTTCTTCAACTTCAACTCCCCATCATGATATCTTTTGTCTTCATAGGGACACTTTGCCACTACATGGTCGGGGCTATTGCAATTGTAGCAAAGCACCTCCTTTGCCTTCATGAAGTCTCTTCTCTTCCTTGCACCATATCCTTTCTTCTTCATGAACCTCCCCATCTTGTGCACTAGGAGGGCCATGGTCTCATCATCGAATGGATCATCATCATCGCTCTCCACCTTGCTCTTGCCCTTAGAAGTTGAGGCCTTGAATGCAATGGGCTTCTCTTGCTTGACCTTGATCTCCTTCTTCTCATCTTCATCTTCATCATCATCATATTGAGCATCGGTCATGACATCTCCAAGCACTTGGTTTGGAGTTACCTTGTCCAAACCCTCTCTTTGGATCATCTTCCTCAAGATAGCAAACTTCTTAGGTAAGTTCATCAAGAACTTATGTGAGAAGTCCTTGTCCTCAACCTTCTCTCCAAGCCCCTTGAGATCATTGACAATGACTTGGAGCCTATAGAACATCTCCGGTATAGACTCATCATCCTTCATCTTGAAGCTTGCAAACTTATCCTTGAGCATATAGAGCTTGGCACTCTTTACCGTTGAAGTGCCCTCATATGTTTCCTCTAATCTTGTCCACACTTCACTTGCCATCTCAAGATCCTTGATTTGCTCAAAGACCTTTGCATCAATCCCATTGTAGAGAGTGTTGAGAGCCATAGTGTTGCATTGGTTGTTGATGCGGTCATTGTTGGTGAGGTTGTCGGGATCAATGATTGCATAATCATGATGTGTAACCTCCCAAACCTTCTCATTGATAGAGCCAAGATATTGCTTCATCTTTCTTTTCCAATGATCAAAAGATGAGACACCATCAAAGAATGGAGGCTTGCCCCCGACATGGTTGAACACAACTTGAGCCATCTTACACCGAGGTTGTTAAGCCTTACAAACGGTGACCACGGCTCCGATACCACTTGAAAGGTCTTGATGGCTAGAGGGGGGTGAATAGCCTTTTTAAAAAATTCTACAAAGACAACCTAAACAAGTTTATCAATACAACAAATAGCGAGACGCAAGTTTTGCTTAGCCTACGGGGTGTTTGCAAGCCACCTATCCAATTCACAATTCTAGTATATTGGCACTCAACCGCACAAGTTAAACCGAGAAGGAAACTACAACTACAACTAGCAAGCTACACAAAAGAGCTACTCTAGCAAAGCAAACTAGCTAGCAAAGATAACTAAGAAAGTAAAGCGGAGTTGAGTTAGGAGGGTTTCACCGAGGGGCGAAGTATTGAGCCAACCAATATGATCAACAATGAATACCAAAACAACCGAACACCGGGATCAATCAATCACAATATGAAAGTGATGACACGAAGATTTGTCCCGAGGTTCACGTGCTTGCCGGCACGCTAGTCCCCGTTGTGTCCCTTTTCACCACGTGGTTCGGTGGCTAATCGGTCTCACACCAAGCCTCTCAAAAGGCGCCACAAGAACCTACCAAATGGCAAAAGGTTGCAAATGACACGAGCAATCCACTAATGTTGCCTTTGGCGCTCCGCCGAGGTAGGCACAAACCCCTCACAATCACCGGAGGTGGCCAAGAACAATCACCAACTCTTGCCAACGCCTCCAAGCTGCTCCAAGCCGTCTAGGTGGCGGCAACCACCAAGAGAAACAAGAATCCCGCAGCAAATCAACCACCAAGTGCCAACTAGATGCAATCTCACAATGCAAATGCACTTGGATCACTCAATCTCACTTCGAATATGCAAAGAAGCAAGAGAGATGAGTGGGAGGGGAGTTGCTTAGCTCAAAGTGCTCACAAGTATGTCAAATGTCCAAGAGTAAGAACCTTGAGCCGGCCAACGAGTATTTATAGACGTACCCCTTCGAATATAGCCGTTAGAAACTTGAAACAGCCGAACTCGCGTTGACCGGACGCGCTGGTCCAACTGACCGGACGCGCCGGTCACGCAACGGCTATTTTTCGAACTACTGACCGGACGCGCCGGTCGCAACGACCGGACGCGCTGGTCGCGACCGGACGCTCCGGTCCCGTGACTGACCGGACGCGCCGGTCAACCCTGAGCTGCGCGCAACGAAACAGCGACCGGACGCGCTGAAGAACTGACCGGACGCCACAGTGCCCGCGTCCGGTCGGAGTCCAGTAAGCTCCCTGGACGACCGGACGCGTCCGGTCGCCTGTGACCGGACGCGCCTCGCGTCCGATCAATCAACTGAAAACCGCGAAGACACTGGACACTGACCGGACGCGTCCGGTCAAACAGTGACCGTGTCCGGTGCAGCGTCCGGTGCAGCGTCCGGTCACCACTGTGACCTCCGTTCGCCTCCGTTTGATTTTTGACTTCCGGCGTAGTGGAAAATAGGCATTTCATTTCCCCGAAATCGCCTGAATCCCGCGCTCGCACGCTCGGCGGGAGGGAGAGAGGACCCCAAACCCTCTCTACCGCTCAAACTCCACCGCCTTCGCAAACGTGCTAACATCACCAAGTGACCATCACTATGTGCATGTGTGTTAGCATTTTCACAATCATTTTTCGAGGCGTTATTAGTTCTATCCAAATGCATATGACATGAAATGCACACCTAGAGGCACTTAGGAGTTCAATAGCCGCGTCATTCCCCTCTTTATAGTACGGCTATCTATCCTATAATGTAACCACACCCACTAGGTGTCTTGGTTACTAAAATACAACCCTTAAGCATATACCTTTGCCTTGATCACGTAGGGTCGCGTCCAAATCCAAGTGTGGCCATCATGATCACCATGTCCATCTTGCCACCAACTTGGAATGTACTAATCCTCATATGCTACATACAACTTAGGCATAGGATTAGTACTTAGGCATTGTCACTAATTACCAACACCAAACATAGGACTTTCACTTTTGCTCTTAGCTTGCAGGTTGACGAACTGAAGATCAAAACTTGTTACTTTTGGTGTTTGCTAGCTCCTAAACATCACGTTGGAGGACTAGGTGACTTTCCTAGATGATTTGATTATTAGAAGGCTCCTAGAGGTGTGCTTGGTTTGAGACTCGCTAATCTAAAGTGGAGAATGGGTGGATATTTAGCGTTTGTGACTCAAGGGAGCTCAACCCTTATTGGGTGCTCCAACATGGACTAGGGGTCAACAACAATTGCTCAACACCATGAACAAAATATGGTTGCCACTTGTCCAACTCTTTCTTTCCACGAGCATTACTTTCATTGCTTATCTTTTTGTGTGTTTGAGATGTTGTGTGGATCTTATGCTAGATTTGATTTTGTCTTATTGTGATGCCCTGGCTAGGTTAGTTTCTTACATCTTATGAACTATTGCTAGCTAGTGTGTTCTTGCTAAGGACATGGCTTAGTTTGGTAACACTAAGGACTTAATGTTTTCACTTTTGTAGTTGTGTCAAAGCTAGTTCTTGCCAAGGAATGAAATAAAAGTTAGCAGTTTAAGGTTTGTTGTTTTAATGTTTAGAAACTCAATTAGACCCATCTTAAGGTTGTTTGATCCTTACGATTGGACTGTCAGACAGCTTGCTGGAGCATTTGGTAAGTGTTGGGATGAGCTATTTATACCACAACATCCCCTCAACTCATAAAGGCTCAACTACCATGGTACAAGGATTATATTACATTATGCTTTTCTTCCACTTCTCCAACCCCTTGAGCTAATCCTTGAGAGATTAGTAAGTGTTTTTGTGGGGAGCTAAGTTTCAATAGTGTGAGCAATATTCCAATTGACGTCCTTCAGTCCTTGAGCCTTCGGTTCTTATTTTGGAGCTTTAGGCTCCTATATGGTTAGGTTTTACCCATTAAATCACCTCTTTGTGTGGTGTGCTCTGGAAAGTTTGTATCACTCATTCACTTCGTATATTTGAGTACATACCTCGAGCTCGATCTTTGTGGTAGTTTCAGTGAGGATAGTGTTGAAAGAGACCTAACTCTTTGTGAGTCGTCAACATAGATGTAGCTTCCTTTGTGGAAGTGAAATTCGATAAACAAAACACCCATGTTACTTGGGGTTTATTTGCGTTTGAACTTGTACTCATCGACTCTTGGGATTTCAAATTATCTACCATATTGTGAAATTCTTGGTGTAGGTGATACCATGGAAGGTCAACTAATATCTTTTCTCAACCTTTGGTTCAAGTGGAATTGAGTAAAGTCATCAATCTATCTAATCTAGTTCAAACCATGCAAATTCCCTATTATCATTGAATCATCAAGGACTTTGCCAAGATATTACGTGCCTTCTAGTGCGAGAGCATTCGGCAAAGTGTCGGAGCATCCGGTAAGTTGGCAGACCGTTTTGTATTTAATTCCACTGCAAGCTTAAGTTTTCATGAAACGACTGCATACTGAACCCACTTCTAAGTGACATCAAAATTCCTTTCAACAAGATAAGTTTCTTTCCTGTCAGTGTAATATTGGCCCTGATATAATAGGGAAAGCGGGTGAGCGGTTATGATGATGCTGCCTCCTTGCACAACACCTATAGCGCGCCTAAGGATGGCAACGGGTCGGGTTCGGATCGGGTGGAGTCTCCGTGAACCCAAAACTGAAACCTGAAATCGAAACCCGAACCCGAACCCGAACCCAAACCGAAAACCGATTCGGGTGGAAATCCATCACCAAAACCAAACCCGCAGATACCCAAAACCCGAACGGATACCCGAAACCCAAATGGATACCCGAAACCCATGGATAAATATACACATATTCACATGTATAAATAAGAGGCAATAAATAATAAATATTTTCATGAGTCAATTTTGAATAGATTTAATAATCTAAGTACACAAGTTATTATTAGCATATTATAAAACATGAGTTTTAATTCCAAATGATTTATTTCGGATATCCATTGGATATCCACGGGTGAAAAACCAAACCCGAAACCGAACCCGATACCAAACCCGAAACCGAAACCGAAAACCGTGGGTGAGAAACCATCCCAAACCCGAACCCGTAGGACCCGAAAGTCGCGGGTATCCGACCCGAATCCAATCCGCTGCCATCTCTAAGCGCGCCCTTGTTGCTTTTAATTTAAAGGAAAAAGTCCAATAGACTCCTCGCTCAGAGAACATTGTCTAGGTAAACCCCTAAACCAAATTTGTGTTGAATTTACTCCTCCAAATCTTTTAGTTGGTCCATTCTATCCCACTATAAGATTGTTTTTTTGTTTCTCCAAATATAAGTTGAGTTTTTAAGTTCAATTTTGTAGGGCTATAAAGAACTTCATAAATTGTGTTATACATTATGAATTTTTATACCTTAGGCATCTAAAAATAAATTAACACTACAAAAACAATAATGAAACTTTCATAATCTATTTTTCTAACATAATTTAGGACATTTTCGGACACTGTATAAATTTTGAACTTAAAACTCAACATGCATATGGAGAAATAAAGAAGACAAACCTTATTAATGGATAGATATATTAGACCAGCCGAAAGACTGGACTTTTTACTAATTTTTAAATCACTCTACATGCACAACCATATATAGCATCCGTGAACGCTGTTTTGAATTTCTAAAATGCAGTATATGTTTATAAAAAAAAGAAGTAGTATATGATATCTAATGTCAGGAGGTAGAATAAAAATACGGAAAAAAAAACATGTAGGAAAAACTAATAAGAGGTATAAATATCCGATATGAACCACTGTTTAACTTTAAACCCAGCAAAGTACCACTGTCACAATGTAAATACTGTCGCATGAGCCACTGTTCTCCTGGGCACATCACCTGACACATAAACCAAGTCTCCTTCCAAGTTCCAACCACTCACGATGAAGCAAGGGAAAACACATACAGACAGATAACAGTACCAAATGAACTGCAAAAGGTGCTGAAATTAAACAGCCAGAAACTCAGGCTTGCTAGCTAGCGACTAGCGAGTCCGGCAAGCCCACAGCATGGCATGGACGAACGAAGCAACTTTAAAGTTCAAGAACGACGACGAAGCGGCCACAAATCCGTCAGACTTCTGGTGCACGTCGGATGCATACCCTTCCATCTTTGGATCCGGCGAATCGATGTAGGCCGGCGCAACTCTAGTTGAGGTTTAGGTTTCTTTGATGAGCTCCGGGCTGGGGGCGGGGGACGCGGAGACGAAAGACGTTGTGGCGGCATTGGCACAGCTCGGCTCCTTCGTCCAGCCCGGCTTCCATCGGGGCCATCGGGCGCCCGCATTTGTAACAGAAGAGACTTCCACATCTGCATGCCAATCGCGTCAGAAACACCGTGCAAGACGTTTAAGATTAGCACTACCATGCATTGGGCCAAGCGTACAAAGACTGGAACATCATACGAACAGGTCTGTCATATATAGCCTATAGGCATAAATATGGATAGTATGGCTTGTCATGAATAAAGCGATCTTTTTTCCCCTGAAGATCCATATGGTAAAATTTTCAGAAGCCGCCCTATTACATAAGGAATGACTTGACCAAAATCTTAACGTTGTTTAATTTGATATGGAGTAGTAAAGGAGAACTGAATAGTAACAAGAAAATGAAACAGCAAATAAAACATGATAAGTTATAATTCCAGTGCAAATACTGCAGATTTTGTGTTAAATTCCAGGCACAATCTTTACTTTTTTTATGAACCACAAATGACAATTATATTTTTGCATGCATGTATCTAAAAGTATCCTACTATCTGTTAAACATATGCAAAATCAACTTTGCTAGCGGGTTGATAGTTTCAAACAATCAACCAAATTCGCTCTAAGCATTGCAAATGTTGTACTACTACCATTGTACCATTTACAGGAAGCTATAAGCTACCTGAATCAAAATATCCTAACGTGGAAACAAGTATGAGATACAAATCCAAAACAACAAATATAATACTTCCGCCGTTCCAAATTATAAGTCAATTCAAGAATCTTAAAGAATCAAAGTATCTCAAGTTTGACCAAATTTATATAATGACATAATAACATTTATGATGCCAACTAAGTATCATTAAATTCTTCATCAATTATATTTTCATAGTATACCTATTTAATGTCAAAAATTTTTATCATTCTTTCTATAATTTTAGTCAAACTTGAGATGCTTTGACTCTCTAATATTCTTGGAATGACTTATAATTTGAAATTGAGGGAGTATTGAAACTGGATAAGATATTGGTCTGAAAATGCTAGTATTAAGCACCGGTGGTCAGTTGACATGAGATGTGATAATCCACATGGTAGAACTTCAGAAACCGCTCTACTATCTTGTAGTAACAGAGGCACAAATATACTACTAGTAAGACCGCACCATTGAAACCTATAGTACGTCCTTGTTTGACTGCACTATAATCCACTCTAATTCATATGTATTGGACAGAATGGGGTGGCTCCGTCGCTGATGTCGATAATCGTGGGATTACCATGACCAGCTAACGTTGTAGCAAATTCTGCTTCTGCTTAATGAAAAACGTGCCGAGGCATGATCACGAAAAAGAATGTGGTGGCTCCAATTCATCCCAATAAATGGATTGTGACGGGTTGAATTGCAACAAAACAAGCCTACTCTGTATATGATAAAACTTCAGAAACCGCTATAGCATCTAGAAGGAAAGCTAGCTGTTCGTGATGGAGTAGAGGAGATCTGAGTGAGGATTAAACACAAGAAGAAACTGAGACAGCAAATAAAACGCGAGAAGTGTCCAATATATATATACCTGCAGTGCATAGTATCGCACCCCATGATCCTCTCGACCACCATCTTACAACTGGGGCACTGCTTCCAGCGGCGCTGGGCGGCAAGCTCCTTGACGAGCGCTGCCCCTTTCCCCTCGTCACAGTTGTGGTGGTCATCATCACGACCATCGATGACCCAGCCCAAGCCGCACGTCGTGCACATGGGGTGGTTGCACGCCGGGCACGGCGCCTTGCACGGTGCCTTATTGGCGCCGAAGGTCCTCTCAAGCATGAGCCCGCACCTGGGGTTCGGGCAGTAGACGCGCTGGTCCTGCGGGATGGCTTTCTCGGTGAGCCGGTCACCCCAGCTGCAGAAGGCGGCGAAGTCGATGGACTTCTTGCAGTGCTCCGGGTTCAGGACGCCGCCATTGTTGCTGCCCTCTCCAGCTGCTTCCTTGCACGCCGGGTCGGGGCACAGGATGGACACGCCGCCGTCGCGGATCCTGCCCTCGATGTACGTGGCCATGCACTGCGCGCAGAAGTTATGGTCGCACTGCATGCCGTGGAAGAGGTCCAGGATGGGGAGCGTCTCCAGGCAGATGCCGCAGTCGAACTTGGCGACCTCGTCGTCCGCGAGAGGGAGCACCCTGCTCTGCCTCTTCGTCGACGGGGCAGGCTCGTCTGGGTCAAGCTCGGATGGGTGGAGGCCCCATATCTTGCAGTAGTCTTCCAGGGTCAGCTCGCGTCCGTCTTCGCCGGCAGAGGGACGCTTCTGGCCGCAGTGTTCCTCCTTTGGTGGTGCCTCGGGAAGTCGCAGCGGGGAAGGCATCTCCTGGATTTCTGGCTCCTCCATCTGCTCCATCCTTTGAGCGTCACGGGCGATGGACTTGTACCACTTATTGCCGTCCTCTTCCTCCCTACTACCGGCGAAGATAGTTGAGTTGGCAGGAGCACTCGGCCTCGCCGTCGCTGATGCTTCGGTCCTTGTCTGGGCAGCAAACTGGTTATTAGCACCCTGTTCGTTTCGCTGGTTTATTATGCTGAAAGTACTGTTCGCTGGTTTGTTGTGAGAGAAAAACACTGTTAGATGGCTGCTGATTCTGCTGATAAGTCTAAACGAACAGGCTTATTGACATGGGTGCCAACGTTGAAAATGTTGGTGTTGGCATCAATGGTGCGGAGGAGTGCCGCCGTTTCGGGTGCGACTGTGGCCATGAGGAAATCTAGCCAAGGATTGACGACCTGTGCCACATCCAGGGGAGCATCCAAATCCTCCTGCTGAACCCAGTAGTCATCGTCGTCTACCTCGTCCCAGAAGATCATTGCGTTCTGTGTGCCTGTCTCCACTGTATCCGCCGAGGTAGAAGCAGCATCGCGGACGACGGCTTCTTGCTTGGATCCGTCCACGAACTTCGTTGTGCGGAGTGTGCCGACGACCGCCTCCACTACAGCCGGGGCCATAGCATCACGGATGACAGCTTCCTCCTTTGACTGGTGGTCCATGGGGGGATTCGAGTTTTCTTTCTCCATCGCAAACTGCATAATGACACAGAAAATGGGAATGTAAGATTCACTGATGACAGCTTACCAGTGTGCAACACAGACATTCCAAATAGCGCAAACTTAGACATATCAAATGTGATTGTCAACCTGAGACATTAACACTAAAAGCAACAAAAAAGAGAATACACACGGCATATATATAGCACATTAGCGGTATAAGGACCTGTGTTGCCCACGCTAGGGTGTTTTAGAGCATCAGACTCTCTGCATGACTCTTTATCAGAGACTTTACAAGAAAAAAACTCCAGTAGACTCCATAAACTACTCTCTATCTTTTCCACTCTCCAAAACCACCCTTCTCACTCCACTTTTGGAGAGGCTACATGGCTTTTTAAATGGAATATATGGTTGTTTTCTCATGAATTTTTATGATAAACTATTGGAGTATAGTGAACAAAAATGGAAGAGTTCACTGGAACACATAAAGAGAATAATCATTGAATGTCTCTCCAAATAATATAGATATAACGATTAAAATTTATACTCTTGGAGTTGCTCTTAGGAGAGCCAAAACACTTCGAATGTGCGGCAATTGAACCTAAAGGTCACATGGCTTAAATTCTCTCCACATATATGAAACCATACCCGTCTTCTCTCCCAAATGACCCCCAACCCCTTTGACTCTTTTTCTCTAGAGCCTTGTCTCCCTATGCTTCACCACTAGTGTCGCACTAACTAGCTAGGCTCTCCTGACGTAAAGTCTTATTTTTCATCCAAATCCAACTTCACTCTCTTATGTCCCGCTCTGTCTCCCTCGCTAGATTCTGACTTGTGATACCATTATGCCTTACACGACTTGTTGCCATCGCCTTCCACCTAAACTTGAGAATTTGGGGAAACCTCATGGAGCATACAACCCCCTCCCCCCCCAAATCCCAACCCACAATTCCCTATTGAAGAATCTCAAAAAAGTCAGAGAATAAGAGCCTCACCAAACTATAGTTCTTCTAAAAATGAGGACTCCATAGCATTCTCCTAGAACAAATATAAGAGGTGTATTAAGAAAAATAGATATATTCCAAAACTCGTCACACATTCCACAAAACTTTGGTGTTGTCTTCCCCCTCTCTCCCACCCCTACCTTGTGACGGCACACCTTAGATGTTGCTTATAGGCACTAGTTAAAAACCCAACACTAAGCTATGAGCACCTAGAATGGTACAATTGGAAGGCCAAGGGATCATTTTAGTTGGCACACAACATGAGCAAGCTTGCAACCCAAAACAACTATATGACAAAGCTATTGTCCCCATTGATTGTGTCACCTTGGTCTCCATCACTGCCCATGGCCCTCACCTCCGTACCATGTCGCCCACTTTTGGCCCCTCCCATCCCCCACTAATTGGTCCACCTGCTTGCCCCTATTACATCCTCCACTAACCAAACTACCTACTCACACCACCGCCGACCATCTCCACTGGTCGTTCTCCACTACCCAACTATCAGTGACTTGACCACCTTGCCTCACAGTCAGTGATGCCATCGCCACCCTGTTGGTTGCCGCACATAGATATCCTTATAAGCATCACCCCTTTTCGTTTCCAACTTTAGCACCGTCCCAAATCCAAACCCTAACCATAACCCCGACATCACCAAGCTTCAATCCAAAGGAAGGTGGTGACGGTGGTGGTGGAGGAGGTCTAACCTCTTTGTCAGTTGCTTGTCACTAATTAGCAGCACGTTGGTTTCCTGAGATCTGTGCGTTGGAGGTAGGAGAGGGAGAGATAAATGAGTTACTAGCGTTCTCATAGGAGAAACATAACTAGTCTATTAACAAAAAGGTAGACCTATTCTGAAATTCCTCACATATGCCACAAAACTTTATTTCTCTCTCCCCCTCTATCCTACTTTCTACCCTGGCAAGTCACACCTTATATGCTTCCAAATGATGTTAGTCGACACCCACGCTAAGCTATTGAGTGCCTAGAAATGTACAGATGGAATGCAAGGGGGCATTTTAGTTGTCACACACACAAAGCAAGCATGTATAGATGTTACACTCAAACAATTAAATGAAAAAGTTGTTGTCCCCATCAATCATGTCACTCGTAGCCAGTACCATCACCTATGGCTGATAGTGACCTCGCCTCCATTCCATGTCACATGCCTCTACACCAACCATCCTCCACAAACAAATCTACGTGCTTACCCGCACTATTAACCCTATCTATCAGTAATTCTCCACCACCCAGCTTATAGTTCCCTCACCGTCTTGTCTCATGGCGTCCACTTGGTAATACCTCCATGTCAACCACCAAACACATCTATCCTCAAAGCCCTACCCCCTTATTCCTTTCAATCTATGCTGCCTATGTTAATCTAGATCTAAATCCAAACGCCAATCGTAACTCGAACACTAGATGCCCTAGTTCTAGAGAAGAAAGGGAGGGAGGGAGGTAGGATGAAGAGGAAGAGGAGGAGGAGGAGGAGGCGGAGGTTGTGTTCTAACCTCACCGTCTATTGCTCGCCTTTGGTCACCAGGAAGTCAGTCTCCCTGGATTTGAGTAGAGAGGTGGAAGAGAGAGAGAGAAATGGGTTGGTCAAAGGATGTTGGTGAAAATATAAGGAGAGTAGTAGGTGGGGGTATCACGCAAGTAAGTACTCACATGACAACCA
Organism: Saccharum spontaneum; assembly: GCA_022457205.1. Classification (NCBI taxonomy): domain Eukaryota; kingdom Viridiplantae; phylum Streptophyta; class Magnoliopsida; order Poales; family Poaceae; genus Saccharum; species Saccharum spontaneum. The sequence continues at coordinate 48,659,447 of CM039585.1, read as the reverse complement.
AATATTATGAAGGCCAAATAAGCATAGTTTTAGGCAATCCAGCCCATAGAAAGCAAGATATGGCTGCATATTAATTGTCTTGACTATTTTATAAATGACAATAAATTTTCTCCAGAAAAGATATCCTAATCCTTCAACCCACATATTACGTCATCAGATGTTACTCTACCAGTAACTAATGCTACCACTGGAATCATATCTTGCTAGCTAAGACATATCATTGCATCCAATCTCATGCTATGGTTAGGACCCCTCCCCCTAGCTTTTGAAGTAGTATGATGTGGAATTCAAATTCAACCACTTAGAAAAGTCGACAACCTCTGGTCGTAGATCCCACCTGACGAGATCCTAACATATTGGTATGTTAAGCCTCAGGATCAAAGGTTCCCGACCGAGAGACCCCCCGCCCACCCTTTCAGGGTCGCCCGAGGGCTCGAGGGCTATACCCATCGGGTATGCTCGCGCATACCCTAAGGCCAAGGAATCAGGCTGAGCCCGAGCACGGCCATCGCTTTCGCTCAGGGCTCGGGGGCTTGCCCGAGCCTTAGGCTTCCGATCGACGGAAACCTGGACCTGATCCTTGGCTCCCTCCCCGGCCTCTGGCACTAGCCAAGGCCCAGGTGTGAGAAGGTACTCCCTAAGACACCGAGACTCGAGGGCTCCCTGGCGCTCCCTCGTAGGCACAACTCTGTCAACCACTTCTCTGACAAGTTCACGCACGGGGCCTGATGAAAGAAGACAAACTCCTCTGTGGCCTCAGAGGGCTCGAGGGCTCCTGGGCCCGCATGTCAGCCCCTCGATCCGGCCTCCTTCGCCACCAAGAAGCCTCTAGAAGGCACACTTAGGGGAGGCTGGTCCAAGCCGACACAGCCTAACACTCAGCATGTTAGAACAGAGCAGCCGGGCGACGCCCAAAGCTTCTTCAGCTACACGACATCGCCATGGTCCACCCGACGCCGCTGTAAGACCCTCCTGAACTTCGACGCATGTAGACCATAGGCTCAACTCTCCCAAACCGCCATGTACCCGACCTACCTCGGAATATAAGGGGGAGGTCGGATCCTAATAGGGGGGAGGACGATTCCACCCAGATCATTCGCGTCCTTACCGTTCCACTCGAGCTTGGGACCGAAAGCAGTGCAACCCAGAGAGGGGCACGAAGAGCTCCTCCACCGTATCCGTTTTCTTCCTCCTCTTTGGTGAGGGGAAGGCTCCACCGGCAGCGAGGCATCCCTAGAATCAGCACCGAACGATCCCCTACAAAATCTCTCTCTTTCTCCTGTACACTCTACTGCAACCCCCTAGATTTTGGGTTCTCCTGAGTATAAGGATCATCAGCTGCTAAATGTAAGGTATTGATTGGCCCAAACCAGGATAAACCATTGCGTCTCCTCTATGATTCTTGTGTTCTTGAGTCCACCTGAGCCACCGGAGACACGTACTCTGACACTACCACGAACAACAATGCTTGCCACGGTTCTGACCCCGCGACACTACCATCTACTATGTCAATCTTAAGAGTGATGAGGACATGACACCATCGGATACGACCATTGATTATAAGGTGCGCTCGTTCCTACATTTGCATAGTAATTTTGGATACAATTCACTTGGTTTCACATGTACATGTCGTTATTTGAATGTAGGTACAAATGTGTCTCAAAGTGCAAGTCCATCAAAGTTGAACTTTTGGTTCGTCGGTAGCCCGATAGTGCTTCATTGAGAATGCCATAACTCATCCATCCGGAGTGCGATCGAGGTCAATGAGCACTTAATGGAAAGCTTATTTGATAATCTTTCAAATAGATCTAGTATCACCTGAATATCACACTGGCAAGGCCTCCAAATCATCAAGACATTCTGCCGCTATTTCTGTCGGGTGCTACGGCGTCGTCGCGGGCTTGTTATTCACACTTGGGACCTAGGCCCAAGTTGGAGCATGCCCTAAGAAGATGGAGAACACTTAAGAGATGCCTAAGGACATCCTCCTCCTTGGACACCACCTTAGGAGTCAAGCAAGGGCGTTCAAGCCAGGTTGGATGCTCAATCCATATCAAGTTCGAGTCCATCTCGGGGTACATGACCAGTGTGTAGTAAAATGGACGCCCAGGAGGACGCATCCGGACTCTGTTTTTGATGATCCACATATGGATGGAAAGATAATTTCATAAGCTAACCAATGGCTTTAGTTTGAGGCTCAAATTCAATTGGAGTCAACAGGAATCATCGAAACAAGTTGACATCCAAAATCTATCAGGGTGCTGCGTTGCTATCTTTTGGGCCATTTGACCCTTGTAACATGTTGAAACTTCTTAGCGACGTGAGTAGGGGTCCTTGGATGCTCCTTAGGCTTTATAATCAGTAGCCGTCGCCTATGTTAGGGTTTGGGTTTTGCTTTAGATCAATCTGTCTTTGAACAGTCGCCGTTATCAGTTTGCAAGACCCCAACTTCGAGTGCTTAATCATATATCCGCAATTGTCACTTCAATTGAGTTGTGTTTTATCTTGTTCTTGCTTGTGTTCTTCGATTCGCAGCAGGGATTAACCTTCATGGCGAGGTCAACCGGATTGTGACACGGTTGATAACCAGAGGAGACGTGGTACTAAGGTTGCAGGGTTCGGGTCTTTGTGATCTGAAGCCGGATCGGTGTGTCGCTTCCAACCAAATCGATAGTTATCTTGAACTTGACGGAAGATCAGGAATCACGTCCCCATCAAAGAGGGTCCTAATTGATGGTGGGAGGATACTCAACATTCTATTTGTCAAGATTTTGAATTACATATGTAGTGTCATGACCGGATGGTCGTTTCAAACTAAAACTTTACAAAAAAACCCCTTACAAACTTCAACACCTGACCATCACTTCCTAATCCCAAGATGTGCACCTAGCTAATCCCCAAGAACCTCTCCTGACATCGAACCTTAACTCTCTTGAACCCTAAGACTACCTCCTCTACCTTTGCATGTAGTGATGAAGCCTGCCAACATGGTGTTTACCTCTCAACTCGCGTTAAACAAGACTTGATCCAATAGATCATATCCCAAGGTCCCTCATCATCTCTCGTCTCCTAACTCTCTAGCTCTCACAAGAAATTCTTCCTAAAGTAATGGATAGGATATTCCTCAAGCAAAGCATAGGTCAACTCGTGGTCAACCCAATCAACTCACTTAAGTCAAAGGCTCATGAGAAAGCCAAAAGGTGACTCTCCCAACTCCCACCTAGGACTAATCTGCTCCCCTCCATGAATAATCATTACCAGCGTTAAAGCCTGCACCTTGACCATCAAATCAGAATATCAAGTTTACCCTTGGACCGTCCGGCGCCATCTACTAGACTGTCCTATGACCCTGTCAAACCCTAGTTGATTGGTCAATACTGTGGATTCCATGAGGTCTGACAAACCATCCGGCGGCCCTCATTAGACCGTCTGCCTGTACACAGATTATGCAAACATGCAAATTAGTGAGTTGTTCCCCCTCATCCTTCCCTTGGTTCTATGACATGTCTGCATGAAATATCCAGCTCAACTCACCATAGTGCAGTAGGCGTTCCTTTATCAGTTGCATCTTCAGCGTCTGCATGGTGCTACAAGGTGTAGTTTACGGGGTGGGGATGTTGCAGTGTGGGGAGGGGGCGATGGTTGCTTTAGGGGCATGACGAAGGTCTGGAGATGTGGGGAGCGGATCCCCGCGCGCGGCCGGGTTGCGTTCGATCCGTCCCCCGCTCACGTGGGGACGTTGTGGGTTCCGTGTTCGATCTGGAGATGGGGGGAGCGGATTCCCGCGCGCGGTCGGGTTGCGTTCGATCCGCCCCGCGCGCGCGTGGGGACGTTACGGGTTCCACGTTCGGGGGTGGAAGCGGGGGCGGGCTGGAATCCTTCTCCGGCGGCGCGTCCAGATGCTAGCGCCTGGATCCGGACGTCCGGGCGCTAGCAGTGCCCAAAAACAAAACGGCGCTGCAAATGAAAAACGCGCGTTGCTAGCGTGTCTGGCGCACGCGCGCTAAATAATGTTTTGGTAGTTCCTAAAAACACTCCTAGTCGTTACCGTCTTCTATTTCTACCGTAGGAGTTTCGAAGTTCTACTATATACCCCTCTTCGGTCCACCAGCCAAGCAACCTAAAATGTATGTATGGCTGTTGCCTAAGCCCGACGCGCGCTACATGCCTCCATCTCGCTTCACATTAAAACACCGCACTATGCAATAGTGACACGTTTATATATAATTTAATTAACGAACGAATAGCAATGCCAGAGAGAGTGCTACACATATTAGAACCCGAACAGCCCAAATAAATTTCTAGGGTATGTCTAGAAATCTGGTGACATATTTATTTTGAAAATCCAATAAAAAAGAAAACAGCTCACCAAAAGAAAATATGACAGATAATACACATATAAATGTGTCGACTTTTGTTGGCTTTATATTTGTTAAATTTTGGACCGACAACTAACGGGTTTGGAAACCTGCTCGTTTGAGTTTTGAACCTTGCAGTATAAAGTTTATAATATTATAGTTCAAAGTTTTGAATTTGTACAAAGTCTATGAATCCTGAGTGTAAAGTTTTGAACCTAACAACACAAAGTTTATAATGTCATAATTTAAAGTTTTGTACCTAGAAATATAAAGTTTATAACGTCATAGTTGAAAGTTTATAAATGCTGAATGTAAAGTTTTGAATCTAGCATCGGAAAGTTTATAATGTGATAAGTTCAAAGTTTTGAATCTAGCATACAAAGTTTGTAATGCCATAGTTGAAAGTTTTTAAATCCTGAGTGTAAAGTTTTGATTGAAAGTTTGTAAATCCTGAGTGTAAAGTTTTGAACCTAACAGTGTAAAGTTTACAGTGTAATAATAGTTCAAAGTTTTGAAACTACAAGTACAAAGTTTTTTTTGCTGAGTTGTCATCTTTTTATTGGTCAAAATCTGACAGATTTTGATAGAATCAATCTGTCAGCTGATAGCTAGATAGTCCGTCCAGAGGACAACAAAAATCTTAAAAAAATGAACGGCCCGATATGAATCAATATTTTTCCGTTGACAGAAATATAGCAATTTTCAATTTTCTAACTTGAAATCACTTATTTTCAAAAAAAAAACTTGAAATCACTCAATTCGACGGCCATAGATATATTAGGAAAAATGGTAAGCTTCAATCATTTTTATTTCCTTTTCATTTTTGTTTATGGTTGTGATCCTTTTGATGGAAATTTAAGGACTCGCATCATTTCCTCTTTCAAATGCACATGAGCTCAACTTGCCCTCACTTTCCTCCTCCCATATAGGGATGGCAATGGGTACTCAGAACCCGATGGGTTTTTACCTCACTAGGGCATAGTTTATATGGAACAAATTATGTACCCACGGGTAGATTAATGGATATAATGAGGTGCCCACCGGTACAGATCCAGCAAACACTGCTGATTCAAAAGGCTCATCACTGTTGGATTTTGGAATCGATAGTAATAGACATGGGCTTCCACTGCAGGTACTACAACCGACAGTGATGCTTTTAAAAACAAAAAAGAGTGAAAAAAGGGTGAGCGTTTGTTGGGCCCCACTCTAGAGCTTACTTGGCCACTGGTGACTTGCATTGAGCCCAACACAGCCGCCATTGGCGACGTGAGCTCCTCGTATTGAGAGAGAGATTCAACACATTACAAATCAATTCATTTGTAGATCGATTCATCCATATCCCAGAGAGAGAGTGGGGAGATTCAACACATAACATGGAATAAGTCGCGAGATTCAACACATCAAGAGAGTGGAGAGATTCAACGAGAGGGAGAGATTCAACATAGCACAAATCAACTTATCACATCACAAAGAGAGGGGGAGAGACTCAACACATCATCGATTCTTCCACACATCACCTTGCCGCATCCGCCGCCCGAGTCAGAGAGCTCCTGGCCATGACCCCCGCGCGCACACGCATGTGCCGCCTGGAGAGAACGCCTACACCAAAGTTAGGCAAGGGAGTCAGGGAGGAGGAGGAGAGCGTGCAGGATCTAGGGAGGGGATGAAGACCGAGAAGGGGAGTCAGTGAGAGAGAGGCGTGAAAGTTGCCGGAGTTAAACACATTGAAAAATCGGATCTAGAGGCAACCGGATCACTGCCAATTGGTAATGCAACCTGGTACAATGATTGGTATCACCGACGGCTACTTTAAAATCCGACAGTGATAGACTTTTTGCTTACAAATCAGCAGTGATGCATCTATCATTATCGACTTTAAATTATCTAGCGGTGATAGGCCAATAGAGATGGCGTGTTTTATAGAAGTGATCCATTGTACTCTGCCACCCACTTGTGGACTTCATAGTCATTGCTGATCGTCACTCTATAGTCTGTATGGACATGCTGACAAGGGTCTGTCTAGTTCAGCTATGTGTGAGAGATGAGCTGTGAAAAAAAAAATGTTATGAGTTATATTATATGTTGTAAAAAATTTACGTTGTAAGTTATTTGATTAAAACAACTATGAAACCTACTCATTTAAAAATAGGTGTAAATATCGTTTCTCTATTTCCACCATTTGAAAAACCAAAAACCAAAATCAGTGTCCAAGATACTGCAAAAATTGTACTACACGAAAAGTTACTCCTAGAAAAGCAGCTTCTAGTTCTACTTGTACCTTCTGCTTTTTAGCAGCAAATCTACTATTGACATCGGTGAAGGTCTTGCTAGCAGGCCAATCATGACGTAGATATGTGGTAATGCGATTGCTAATTTGCTTTTGTCTGCTGGCTCATGTTCCGTGATTTTTTTAGTTATAATGCTTTTTTATTTACTACTAGACATTATGATGCATACGTGGGTAACTGACATGCAAACTTAGAGCTTAGCACTATGTTAGGTGCTAATTAGAAGAACTAAATGTGAACTAATTTTAAAAATAATTGCATAAGCAGTGAATAACTGGCAAGATGATTTTATTAATTCTAGTTAGCCACTACTACAAAAATGATTTTGCAAGATGGTGTCCAAATATTAACCGAGGCGGTCACAAAATTTGTCCGCCTCCATTAATCCTGGACGATTAATGGAGGCGGTCGGTTTCATTTACGAAGGCGATTAAAAAAACCAACCTCCTAAAATCGATTTATGGAGGCGGACGCCTTTAGACAACCGCCTCTAAAAATAGCCTATTTTCAAATGCAGTCATCTTAAGACGCCCGCCTCCGAAAATACTGGAGCCCCGCCAAAGCCCACAACCCACTCTCTACCGAGCTTATATAAATTGGGGAGTTAGGGTTTCACAACACCAGCCCCTCACTCAGCTCTCTCGCACCCGTTGCTCCTCCCCCACGTAGCAGCGCGCCGGGCGCTCCTCGCCTCCCGCCGCGGCGCTCTCTCCCTCCCTGCACTCTCTCTCCCTCCCACACGCAATAGGCCGACGTGCCTCCCCTCCCTCACGCAGCAGGCCGCGAGCCCCTCCTCCCCCACACAATAGATCACGCGCCTCCCCTCCCCTCCCCTCCCCTCGCTCCCTCGTCACACATCAGGTCGAGCTCACGCGGGCGGTGGCGGGTGTGGCCGGTGGCGGCGGCGGCTCTCTCTCTCTCTCTCGCCGGAGGTGCTGGATCCGGCGACGGTGGCGGCTCCTTCTCCGACCACGGCGGTGCTGGAGGTGTTGGATCCAGCGAGGAGGCGGTGGTGGCGGCGGCGGTGTGCTCCACGATGGCGGTGGCTCCCTCCCTTGTGCGTGGCATGCCCAGATCCGGCGAGGAGGACGCCAACAGTGCCCAGATCTGGCTGGGAGGAGGCCGACCACGCCTAGATCTGGTGCGGAGGAGGCTTGCCGCACCCAGATCCGGCGGGGACGATGTCGGTCGCACCTAGATCCGGCGAGGAGGAGGCGCGCCCAGATCCGGCGAACACAACGACAGCAGGCTCGATTGGCCCCGGCGGCGGGCTCAATTGGGCTCACTAGGTTTTTTTAAAAAAAATTTAAATCAATTAACGGAGGTGGGCAGCTTAATGCGACCGCCTCCATTAATCGATTAACCGAGGCGGGCAAAGCAAATACCTCTAAAAAATTGGATTAACGTGACCTTTGGTTGGAGGCGGTTGCAATGCCCGCCTCCATTAATCCAAAATGCCCACCTCCATTAAATTTTCTTTACTAGTGAGCCCTTGATTAGCCCATAATTATTGTAGCACCATATGAGTTAATTATGGCCTAATTAGAATTAATAGATCCGCCTTGCCAATTAGTCAGTGTTTATGCAATTGGTTTTAAACTTCATATTTGGTCCTTCTAATTAGCATCTAAACATAATGCTAATTTTTAGCAGGTTGGATCCAAACAGACCTTTGGTATGTTTCATCGTACCAAATATAGGTATTATATATAAAAAAAATTATGATTTATTTTAAATTATCTATAATAATGATAGAGGTGTGTAATTTGATACAAATGTAGGGTCATTTTAAATTGTTTGTCGTATTTGCACAGAGGTAATTTAGGTGATTGTTTATATATCATTCGTAACAAGAGAGATAGGTAAATGTTTATATTATAGCGACGATAATGGTTACTATAGAATTTTTAGGTTTTACTTTTTTTCCTAATGCGGCTAATTGGAGGCTCTTTTGGAGTATTCGATTAGTAATATTTTCCTACTTTTGGAAAAGTAGGGTGTAAATGAACATGAATCAATGCGTGCAGCAGTAATCATAGAAGATGGGTTAGTTACTGAGTTTAGAACCTAGATCTTTCAAGTAATTGTCAGAAAACATTTTGATTTCGATTGAACGAAAAAGTTCCCTGTTTCAAACAAACGCCTTGTTTAGTTCCCCAACTCGGGGGTGGCCAATTCGGCACAGTGCCACCCCCGAGTACTGTAGCAGTTTTGTTTTTTTTGGTAATAATTGTCCAAATCTTGATTAATTAGGTTCAAAATATTCGTCTCGCAAAGTACAACAAAACTGTCCAATTAGTTTTTGATTTCATCTACATTTAGTACTCCATATATGTGCCGACATTTTGATGTGATGGGGAATCTTCTTTTTGCATAGTAGAATTTGGGGATGAATTCTGAAATCTAAACAAGGCCAAAGGATATCAGAGTTGAGCAGCCACATGCGTAGCTGCCCGTCGAAGTGATGCTCCGTCTTCTCCTACAAGGATCTCAGATTCACACAAACTTTTCACGGAAGGAATAAAGGCAACTGAAGTATTTGCACGAGGCTTGCGGCCATGGAGAAGTACTGGAGAAACCCTTGCGTTCCCTTAGCTCCGTGTGCAAACGAAAACATATAAATGCATCTTGCATTCCTTGTTCCTCTGAACCATGCTTCCTCTAGCCGGTAAATGCTGCAGTAGGCCAGCAGCTACCAATGGATCATGGTGGCGGTAGCAGCAGCAGCAGCAGCAGCTGGCGTGGGTGTCGCGACAAGGAGAGCAGCTGTGGCCACTGGCCTCCACCTCACTCAGCTAGATGCCTCTGCCTCTACCTGCTCCTCTCGCTCCTCCTCTTGCTCGCCGTCGCCGCCGCGCTGCTCGCCGTCTTCATCACGAGGCTCAAGAAGCCGGCCTTCTACCTGCAGTCCATCCAGATGGACAGGTCCTTCAGCCTGACGTCGTCGAACCGCAGCGCGAACGGGATGGCGGCGCCGTGCGCGGTGGCGTCGCTGGTGTTCGCGGCGCAGAACCTGAACGGGATCGGGATACGCTACGGCGCGACGGTGCTGGACGTGGCGTACGCGAACGAGTCGGTGGGCGCCATGGACGTGCCGGCGTTCTACCAGCCCCCGCGGAGTGCCAACGTGAGTGTGCTCATGCACGCCGTGCTCGCGCAGCGGAACGTGACCCGGCTCCTCGTGAGCGAGCTGTCGGCGCAGAGGAGCTACATGGAGATCAGGGTCGCCGGCCGCATCGACGCCCGGACGCACATCATGAACTTCCCTCTTCCAAAAATTCAGGTTCTTGTTACTCCACGCACACTCTTCTCTCGTAAGTAGTGATTTCAGTAAAAAATAAAATAAAACTGTCTTGTACTTACATCTGAAGTTCTTTGCTTGTTTTCTGAAATTTGGCCTTCTTTTTGGCAGTTTTCGCTGGATTGTACATTTGGAACTAACTACACCGACATTGTGCTACGGGAAGGAATCGACTCCGTGATGACACGCAAGGTATTTGCCTGCAGTATAATTTTTTTTGTGGTATTGTTCAGACGCGCATGCTTCTGTCACACGATTGATCTGAAATTTAGTAGCGCGTTAATTCCTTCTGCAGGCTCTCCTCGTATCTTCACTGCCCCATCTCTCGCAAAAGTGCTCTATCAAGATTAACATGAGGCCAAGACGAGCAAAGGGAAGAAATCTTGATGATTTAGGTTGCTGATGATATTAATGCCTCACAGATTTTTTTTACGTCTATGACCATTTTTAACTTAGGGGAAGAAAAATTATTTTCAGTGTCTCAAGATGTAAATACACGTGATTTGGTCAACTGTAACTGTTCATTTCCATCTACTACAATTAATACTTCCCTTCAGTCAGAATTACTTTTGTCATCAAAAGTAAATGTCGTTTTACCTTCAAGCACTGAACAAACAGCCTGAAGTTTGTGAGTCCTTTTTGAAAAAAGATATCTAGAATTCTAGATGTACTGAAATTTGAGCAGCCGGGTATTCTTTAGTGCATTTACACGAGGTGAAGAAAAGCACACTACGGATGGGGCGTCGATGGAAACTGTGTTTATGTGTTTTGCTTGGGTGTTCAAGTAACTCTTCTTGGGGTTAGTGTGGGGGTGATCTAGGCGAGGTTGGGAGTTGGGACTACGTAGGGGTGCTTGTGCATGACTTAGGTGCGAGAAAAACTATGGGAGATAGGGTTTGGCCTAAGCTTCATTTATGCTAAGGTGTGTGCTCTATGCTAGGATTGATCTTGAGACAAAGATTAAGGGAGAGATGAGATGAAGAACTTACCGACTTTGATCTTGTGGTCACCTAGCTCAAGCTCATCTATCATGGAGTCCCCACACGAGAGAGGTCTCCAAGATTGAAGATGATGGGAGGATCACTTGAGAGAAAGACTTCTTCTTCATGCAAGGACACATGGGACAGGGATTTGGGGATGAACATAGGAGAGAGTTTGACACAGATCACGAGCTTATAGTTGAGATCTCCTAGCTTGAGTTGATTCCTTGAGCTTCATCTTCATCTCTTTTTAAGCATGAGCACTTCTCCAAATCCTCTATACATTCCTTGCTCATGGCCTGATCTCCTTCCTTGCTCTTTCTTGGCTATAGAGGAGGAGAGGAGAGTGGTGAGGTGGGTGAGAGAGGGGTTGGTCCTGTGACTTGGGACTCTCTCACGCGTGTTGATAAGTGGTTCCAAGGAGGGTGAGAGGAGGATAGCACAACATTTGCATGTTGCAGAGTCATTGGTGTCCTGACAAATAGTCCGTCGGGTCTCATTGACTCCGACACGCTGACTGGTCAATATGGTTGACTGGTGACTATCGAACAGTCTGTGGGGGAGATCAGGGACAGTCCATTGAAACACATAAGATCCCAATTATCGAGTTTCTTGGATAGATCGACTTGGTGATGCCCCTTTGTGGCACATCTTGTGATCCTTGGTGAGGCATTTGGCAGCTTGTTCTAAGTTTAATCCATCATGTGCTTTGTTTTCCCTGACTTTGGTGAGAGTTGTTGGTGAGATTCCCATTCTCGATAACTTGGATTTGTGGGATGTTGATCACCTTGAGATCGACAGGGTTCCATAATTTAGGGTTCCTACATTCATACTTTGAGCAATAGTCTTGAAGATATTGATGTTAAACACTATGGGCAGCCGTTAGGGTAGAGGTCAATAAAGATGCCTCATAAGATTAGGCGGCTAGGGGTCACATCCTATCCAAACTTTGGGACCTAGAAGGCTTCCTCCGGGTTGCACCTGGATTATGGCTCAAGGGATTAAGACAAAAAGCTCAACTTTGGCTTAACAAGGGTGTTTAACAAAGTTTTATTTGGGGCGATTTTCGGGTTGTGACAGTAACAATTCCTGAAGGTGGTCTGCATAGTCTCGAATTACATCCTCGTTGAGTTTCCCATAATTCTGAACAATACCCAAATCTTTTAAAACATTGCACCGAGCAAGGCGAGTGCTTCTATGAAGTGATGATCTATCATAGGAATTACGCTGACACCTTGCTGTCATGGTTGTTGATGAAGGAGGAAGAATAGGAGGGGATGCAAGGTCCTTACCCATTCTATCTACGGTGGACAAATAAGATGTTGCCTTTACTGTTGAATCCTCTACTAGCTAGAGCTCATTTGCCTTGACCTTAGGCATAGAAAGGAAAGGGTCAAGTTCAATGGTGATAAGCAAGATAGGATCCTCGATGAACTATATATCATACATGTATCTAAGATAGTTTCCTCATCATCAGATGCATCCTGCACAAGAACCACATCCTTGATAGAGGTGAAGACTTATAGCAACATATGATCTATCATTGGAACAGTGCAGTCCCTGAGGGCGCCTGGATGACCTACTCTAAGGGTGTCTTTTGGTGGATCTATGTGTCACACATCTTTATAGCCACCTCATTGGAGATAAGTCTGTCTCTCCATGAATATCTGCAACAAAAAATCCTAGTTTACATGCCATTTACATAGAGTCTATGGTGTTCACACATGTATCCTCACACACCAAAGAGTCGGTAGACGTGCGGGCTACAAGAGAATCGGAGACCGAAATTGTCGGAGAGAGCTAAACAGAAGAACATGGGCCAAAAAGCTCAACCATCATGGTATGTTCTCCATGGGGCTCTGCGCACTCCAAATGTGTAGCCACACGTGCTAGGCACAACTTAATGGTAGAAGCCTCCTGCTTGAGGTGGCGCATTACTTCATCCAAATGAACTTTCTAGAGCTCTGATCGCAAGGAATCCACCAAAGGTGCGAGCATGGACTGGATGTTGAAAGTCATTGAAGTAGAGGAGAGGCACAACAATAGTGTAGACAAACAATGTTGGTGTCATTGTCATGCACACCGATAGGTCATGATGCCGATGACATATTGCAAAGATCTTGCGATGAAGACCCTACCATAGTGTTGTTTGGTGGAGACATGGCCACGAGAGCTGAGGGCATTGAGGTTGAGGTTGCACGAAAGAGGAGTGAGCTCGTGGGAATGAAGATATGCATCGAAAGAAACAATCCCTCTCATGATGCCTAGGACAACAACATCGAATGCAAAAGGAAAGTCTTGACATGAGTTGACATGTTGGTCACGTGCAAGGCAATGATAACACTTAACATGGTGGTCGTATGCAATGCAATAATAACACCTGACTCGAGCCTATCTCTTTAAGGCCAAACTACACTATGATTTTAACATGTGCAGTGGCGAAGATGGTCGATCCACATGGAGCACATATTGGTGAAGGTGGGAGCGATCTTTCGAGTCAAACTTGATTGTGGACAACACAATTTCAACACAATTCTATTATGAATCCGGTGGGACTAATTTAATATTGCATGTGTTGGTTTGTTTCTATAACTTGATTAAAGTTAGAGAAATTTGATTTACAACAAAACAAAAATAAATCTACATTTTGTAATAAAATACAAAGGGAGCATATTCTTTTTTGCAAACTCTAGAGCTTTACTAACTCACATCTGTTGACTTCAGTCTTCACTCTTCAGTGTGCCTTCCACTCAGCATGGCCGCATGCCCCGCATGGGAGAAGTTAGGAGGACCAGTGCTAGCACGACGGGAGCCAATTTTGGCAGTGTTTAGTTCCTTTAAAATTTTAAAATTTTTACAAGATTTTTCGTCACATCAAATCTTTAACGCATGTATAGAGCATTAAATATAGATAAAAAAATAACTAATCAAACAGTTTGGTTGTAAATCACGAGACGAATCTTTAGAACCTAATTAGTCTATGATTAGACATTAATTATTAAATATAAACGAAAGAGTTACTATGCTTTCAAAAATTTTATAGGGGCAACTAAATACACCTTTGTTATTTGAGCTCACGTGTCTCTTCCCCCCTTGTGCATGGCCGCCAACGAGCGGCGCCACGAGGAGGCGGCCCAAGCTCTGAGAGCTTCCTTTCCTGCCTTCACCACGTCATCTCCCCACACCGCCAGCTGCGCGCCACCGGCGCCGTTGCGCTTCGCGCTCTCCAGGTTTCGTGGACCCGCAGTCAGGCATTCCACGCAACGTGCTGGACCCCACCGGTCGGTGAGGGAACCGTGGGCCCGGTATATGCCACAACAGGAGCTTTACGCTCGAAAAGCCGCGAGCCTTCGTTCGTCCCCGTCGACGTCGCGTTTTCCCTTTTTCCCATTCCCCGATCCCCTCCGCGTCTTCCTCCACCACACCACCGCTACCGGCTTCCCTCGCCGCCGCCCGCGTTCCCACTCCCAAAGCTTGTCCCCGTGGCGTCTCGCCACAGCCGCCGCTGATGCAACTCGCCTCCCGCCCCCCTCCTCCGTCGCATCTCCCTCGCCGGGGCGCCGCGCCCACCCCCACCCCGTCCCTCCTCGTCCTCCGGAGGCGCCAGCGGAGGCAGCGCCACCACCGCCCGTACCGCCTCGCCCCCCGCGCCTCCCTCTCGGACCTCCTCGCCAGCCTCCCCTCCTCCCTCGCGCTCGTAGGCCCCGCCGCGCTCGCGGCCGCGGCCGCGGTCGCCACCTCCTTGTCCTCCTCCTCGTCCCAGACCAGCCTCCCGCCGCCGTCCCAGGAATCCGAGGACTACGACGTGTACGGGGATGTCGCGGGCGAGTGGGTTCTCTTCACCAGCCCGACGCCATTCAACCGCTGCGTGCTGCTGCGTTGCCCGTCCGTGTCCTTCGAGGACGGCGGCGTCCTGCTCGACGGCGTCAACGAGCGCCTGCTCACCGAGGAGCGGCACTACGTGAACCTGAGCAGGGGCTGCGTCCCCGTGGTGCGCGGCGGGGACGGTGCCTGCGATATCTCGTACCAGAGGATTTGCATCGCCCTGGAGGACGGTGGGGTGATCGCGCTCGATTGGCCTGATAATTTGGACTTGGACAAAGAGCATGGGCTGGATTCCACGGTCCTTATAGTGCCTGGCACGCACGAGGGGAGCATGGAGAGCAGCATCAAGGTGTTCGTGTTGGATGCGCTGAAGAACGGGTACTTTCCTATTGTAATGAACCCCAGAGGGTGCGGCGGCTCCCCAGTCACTACCCCAAGGTAAAAGTCTTCTGCTTATTTGGGATGCTTATTTGTTGCCCTACTTAATTTGAGGGCGCTAAGAGTAAATTTTATCTATCACAAGGAGCTCCTTACTTACCAGAACTAGAAACTTGCAGTCACTTTTAGGTGCTCACTGTTTGTTGTATATGAATTCACTTTAACATCTCGATATGTGTTCATTGCTTGATTTGCATTACCTGAATTGTGATTGTTCGCCCTCAATGCCAGGTGTTACTAATATATATGTTCAGTTTAAAACTTCAAACTAACTATGCCACATATATGCTATTATAACTTCTGTCCATTATGAAGACGTCTTAAATAAAGTTCAGATGAAATATTGCTTGTTCAACCGTGATTGCTTTAATTCAACAAAAAAAGTAATTCGAAAAGTCCACTGTACAGATTGATGCCAATGGAGTACCATGAATCCATGACTAGTTCAGATAATGTCATCAACCACAAGTGTTAGCTTATCGTTATTCTACCGACCCATTACTAATCATTGTGCATGTTTCTGACACTGAAAATTCTTACAACACGGGAACACCATGGATCCATTATTGTCAGTCATGCACTCCAAAACTGTTGTATTAATGCACCCATCATATTATTTACTCCGTTCCAAATTATAGGTCAATTTAGCTTTTTCTTAAATCACTTTTCTAATTTTGACAAAATTTTAGAAAATATATTAACATCTACAAGTTCAAATAAATGCAATACCAACTACCAAGCATATTTCATGGAGGATTTAATGAAACAAGCTTGATGTTGTAGATGTTGATGCATCTTTCTATAAACTTGGTCAAAGATAAGTTTGACTTAGGAAAAAACTAAAGTGACCTCTAATTTGGAACCTATGGAGTACTTCATTGCATTTGTGTACCTTTTGATGTTTGTACATAAGTTTTGAGGTGTGGCAGTGATGGATATCTGTTCGAAATTGTAGGGCTTCTAAACTACCTGCTTATGTAGGTTATTTACAGCAGCTGACAGTGATGATATCTGCACAGCAGTACAGTTTATAAACAGCAAGAGACCTTGGACAACACTAATGGGTGTTGGATGGGGCTATGGGGCAAATATGCTTACAAAGTACCTTGTGGAAGTTGGAGAGTCTACTCCTCTTACTGCTGCTGTTTGTATTGACAACCCTTTTGATCTAGAAGAAGCAACGAGATCATTTCCTCATCATATAGCTCTTGATGAAAAGCTCACAACTGGCTTGGTTGATATTCTGCGTGCTAATAAGGTTTGATCCCCACTGCTCTCCAAGAAAAACTGTAACCCCTCTGCTATGTATGTCATGTGTTCATATGCTGACAATGTCACATGTCGGCATGTGCATATATCAGTCCACTGAACTAGCAATAGGTCATTGTAGGAAGTAGCTGTACTAGTGCGGTAGTCCCTCATTGAAGCTTAGGATCTGTATAAGTTGAGCTACTCTACCGACCAGTTGCTCTTGTGATCTCTATAATTCATGGCATTGTCACAAGTATTTTTAGCCTTTTCCCTGTAAGTGCATTGCCAAACAACTGATGATGTATTCTTTCAGGAACTCTTTCAAGGTAAAGCTAAAAATTTCAATGTTCAAAAGGCTTTGTCAGCCAGTTGTTTGAGGGACTTCGATGGAGCTATATCCATGGTTTCACATGGGTTCGATACTCTTCATGATTTCTACGCTGAAATTAGCACAAGGCTGTCAGTTGCCCATGTGAAAATACCTCTACTTTTTATACAGGTATAGTTTTCAACAATATAAGCAATACTAGAGCTTAGCTAACTTGTTATTTGCATATTGTAGTAATTCCATTGTCTGGATATCAAAAGTTAATGAGCGTTAACATCATTCTGAAATTTAGTGCATGCATTGTGAACATGTTATGACCGGCATCCCCTACAAGCGGCGCGGCTCAGCTAGTGGCTAGGAGGGAAGCCGGCCAGCCAAGGGGCTATGGCCCATATAATTGTCGCATTTATAATATTTCTAGAGGGTTATTTTATAATTGTCGCTATTAGAGAGACATATAAATATTTGTAAGACTCTATTTGGGAAATTAAGCAGAAACATATTATTGTTTCCGGCTTCCTCAGGGAGCCGGGAGAAACCCTAGCCGCCTCTCTCCTTCCACGCGCAGCCGCTGCAACCACGGCGCCCTCGCGCCGTCCTCACTCTCGTCCAGCCACCTCACACCCGTACAATCTACGTAGCAACTCCGGTAGGAACCCTAGCCCTATCAGAACACCATCTTTCTATTATCTAATTTGAATATATGCTGTACTGCAGAGTGATGATGGGACTGTGCCGCTTCTTGCAGTGCCCCGCAGTTCAATATCAGAAAATCCTTTCACAAGCCTTCTCCTTTGTTCTGGTGTACACTCCACTATCTTCACGTTTCAGAGATACGCTGTGTTATGGTGCCAGAATCTTGCCTTAGAGGTAAAATATTTTTCTATTTATTTTCTCTAGGACCCTGCTGGAAGCATTCTTATACCACTTCAAGCATTAGACATGTATATTTTCATTTTCTTAACAAGATTTCTTCACAGAAACACCAGTAACTGATTTGTAGAAGTATTCCTTCTAAAAATAGATGATTTGTTCAAGAACTAGTAGCATACAGAAGATTGATGTACACCTACGACCTCATTTTTTTTTTTGCTCTGTTATATGTTATAGCATGCATGACCACTGGAAGCAAAAATACTCAACATTGTCACTTGCAGTGTCCCATGGATTTAATATTTTATCGATCTCGCATGTATGTGCTTCTTCCATTATGTGTATTTTAAGCTAGTGTACTAAATTCAAAATTATTACTTGTTATTTGCATTTATTATATGCAGTGGTTATCAGCGGTCGAGTTTGCTCTTCTGAAGGGTCGGCATCCACTTATCAAAGACGTGGACATCACAATTAACCCATCCAAAGGTCTAGCATTTGTTGAACCTCAAGTGAATGAGAGGAAACCTCGAAAAGGAAATAGTTTTCGTCAGCATTCTGAACTTATTTTGTATAATAATGTTCCTCATGGAATAAATGGACTGCTAGTTGATTCTGCAAAAAAGTACTCTGATGCTCAAAACAAAGAAGATGGGCAGTTGGAAAATAATGGTGACATAGGAACTGTAGACAAAGATCTGGAAGAAGAGTTAGAAGAGAGTTCTGAAGATGTTGAGAAAGGTCAGGTACTACAATCAGCAAGTCTTGTGATGAATATGCTAGATGCTACAATGCCTGGTACTCTCAATGATGATCAGAAGAAGAAGGTATGCAGGCATATTAAATTGGCAAAATTGGTTCTACAGAACCCAAAGTTCCTGACTTAAGCAAACTAGCAGCGAATGATTTCAGCACACTTCAATAGTACCAAAGTTCAAATGTTAATTTCTTTTAGCACTTTGTCAACCAGTAGTACCGTTTTCACAATTTTTCTTATTTTAATTCACAATGAGAAGTACCAGAATGTCCACGATCCTTTTCTGCTACTGCTATTTTTCCTATTTCTCGTTCTGCTCATGTCTGCTGACAGACAATGAGACAAAGGTGACTGAGCAGCTCTTCCGTGCCAGGCCCATGCCTCCTGTAGGTCACCAAGCAGCTTGCTTTCTCTTTCACGGGGTCCCTGGTGGCCTTCTGCTGGGGTGGCACTGCCTGCCCAGGCGCCCAGCAGGTAGTGTGGCCTGCAGAGGAAGTTGCACCGCCTCCCTTGCCCTCCTTCCTCCCTGTCATCCAGCAGGCCCTGTGGTCCACAGGCCGGTGCCTGATTGGTTGGTCGGTGACAATGGTACAAGCTCTCGCAGTATGTGTACTGTTCAATTGTGTGTACTGTTCAATTGGGCACGGGACTGAGGCGTCGGTAACAAGCAATGCCTTGTTAGGACTAGCCTTGTGGGTATTTTCGACTTTTCGTCATGGATTACCGCAGTGGATGGAAAAAGTTAGGTGTGCTAGAAATCTGAACATTGGAAACTTTAGGTGTGCTGAAGTCAGGAACTTTGGGTACTATAGAACATGTATATCAAGCTGCTTACAAGTTACTTTTTTGTTTCTTGTTATAAGGTTCTGGTAGCTGTGGAGCAAGGGGAGACTCTTGCGAAAGCTCTAGAAGAAGCTGTACCTGAAGATGTGCGTGGAAAACTTACAGCTTCTGTAACTGAAATTTTAAATTCCAAACGAGAGACTTTCAGTTTAGATGCATTGAATCGACTTGGCTGGAACAATGTAAGACCAACCACCACCAAGGCATTAGCCCAGGAAAAGCTCAAAGATTCTGGTCATGAAAGTGGGCTTAAGGATGATAAGATGGCTGATCAGAACAGGATTTCTGCAACAGCTTCTGAGGGGGATCGGAAAGACATTAATATGAAAAATGATGATAAAGCTGGAGAAAGCATCGAATCATCAGAAGGAAAGCCTTCTCAAACTTCTGAACCTGTTGGAACTGCGACAGAAATTGGAAGTGAACAACCTTATAAATCAGATAAAGCTAACTATGGAACCAATGATAACAGTGAAGGGCAGCATATAACCCAACAGGACAATGGAACAACTCCAATGCAAGTTTCTGATGATCAGTCAGTGGCCAACTCTAATGGGGCTTCTAAAGAAGGGGAGCAATCAGCAGATGCTACAACAGACCAGAATCTACAATCTAACGCAACAGAAAAGGAAGGTGACACAATTCGCACAGGTGAAGATAAGGCTGCTCATAATGTGAATGATCAAAGCACACAAGTCTCTAAAACAGAAGGATCGAAACCTTCGCCCATTACTGTGACCCAGGCATTAGATGCATTAACTGGGTTTGATGACTCGACTCAAATGGCTGTCAACAGTGTATTTGGTGTTCTTGAAAATATGATTGATCAGTTTCAGAAACAACAGGATTCTGAGAATGCTGAAAATTCTAATGGAAATGATGATGGCACTTCTGTGGATGAGACAGAATCTCATGTAAAGGAGAATACAGAGAAAGCATCAAGTGGAGAAGAAATAAACCAATCATCTAAACAACCAGAAGGTAGCAGTCCTGGAAAAAGTGATTCAATCATGTCCAAAGATGATTGTGCTTTTGGTGAGGGAAATCCCAATTTAAGCATTGTTTCATCTGGTAGGGAAAAAATGAGATATTACCAAGGAAACAAAGTTGGTGATCATGTGGATGCTGATGGTATCAAGCAGGTCAATGGTTTGCCTGACTATTTATTAGATATAGCTGTCAACTCTTACTTGAAGGCGCAGTATGCAATGTACCTTCATGAATTTCTTTACACACAATTGCAACTCAAAATACAGGAGTCTAATTCAGCAACTGATCTTTTTCTTGATCCACAAGAGGGTAAATGGAAAATTGCAGACCTGATGCACAATGCGCAAAATGACATTTCTGAATCCTCACAAGAGTCATCTAAGATGGACAAAGCTGTTCAGCCACCCTACTTTATACCAAGAAAAATTCCAGACTTCACATACAAGTCAAATAAATGGAATAATACAGTAGCAACCAGGTCAATACCTGGTAATGATTTGAGAGAGGCACTTACATGCTTTGTTAGAGATGAACTATCAAGTGCCCTTAAAATGGAAGTTGGGCGCAAAATAGGGATAACAGATACTAAGCAACTTGAAAGAAGTCTTGCAAATGATGTAGAACAGATTGCTGCAGAAGTTTCTAAAACTGTTGTCCTTGACTGTGAGTTTTATTCAGTGACAAGTGGGCAAAGAAGTCCAACAACTGTCAAGTTTGGTTCAACACATGGAACAAATGTTGTTGAAGCTGTATCAACTGCAGTTCAGAAATCTCAGCATCTGAGGAACATTCTTCCTGTCGGTGTCATAGTTGGTGTAACTTTGGCATGTTTGAGAAATTGCTTCCATTTTGGTGTGTCTAAACATGGTGACCATATGAAAGTGACTATGAAGTCAGATATTTTGGGTGAGGAAGTTATTATTCAGGATAGCAGCAAAGAGAATGTTCAGGATAGTGGAAAAGCAAATACAGACGACAATAATATTGAAAAAACCAGTGGGGACAACCAGCAGGAGATGACAAAGTCACAGGGTCAAGATATGATGGTGGGGGCTGTGACGGCTGCCCTAGGTGCTTCTGCTTTGGTAGCACATAATCAAGTAAGTAAACTAATATCCCAAGTTCATTTTCTTGTCTATGATTTCCTTTGGACCTGTTACTATAGTCTATATAATATTGCTAGAGAAATTTTACTATGCTTGGGAATTATAATAGCCGCCCGTTGATCCTGATCTAAGGGTTAATAGATGAGAGGTACCTAGTAGAAGGAACTTAAGTTGTGGACTGGTACTAAAATTTTGTGGGCCCGGAACTAAATAGGAAAAATAGGGAAAGGCTAGAGTGATCATTTCAGATTCGTATCTATTCACACGTAGAGTAACAGCGGTGACTCAGGCACCCAGCCCTATCCTAACTTCCCTTTGCCTGTTTGTGGTTGCTGTCGGCGTTCTCCCTCGCCGCCGGCGTCCTTCCTCACACCTGCGGCCTCGTGATCTGACCCTTATCTTGGACTCTACTCTCAGTTCCACTCCTATATACACCCCAATTCGTGGGGCTATGGCGGCAAGACTGGCAACGGTGGCACGGTGCGCTCAGCCCATCGTCGCAGCGGGATAGATCCACCTTCGTGCGTGCCACCAGCATGCACATATGGCCTCCTTGCGGTGACACAGGACGCCTGCAACAGTACCATGTGGAGCGTAGCCACGTGGGAGCCGGGCGCGGCATGCGGCATGGTCCTCTGAAACTGATATGATGAACAACGGTAGTTT
This sequence comes from Saccharum spontaneum, assembly GCA_022457205.1. Classification (NCBI taxonomy): domain Eukaryota; kingdom Viridiplantae; phylum Streptophyta; class Magnoliopsida; order Poales; family Poaceae; genus Saccharum; species Saccharum spontaneum. The sequence continues at coordinate 48,637,443 of CM039585.1, read as the reverse complement.
GCAACTTTGCATCACTGACGGTACAGTTCGATGGAATTCAGAAGACAATAAAGACATAAGCAAGGTCAGGAGCTCTCAAACCATGCAAACGCAAAGGGTAATCCTACATGACTCAATTCTGATGAATAGCAAACAGCAAATAGCGTGAGGCACAAAGAACAAGAGATAATCAGCCTGACATGCCACCACCGGTGCCCCCAATCTGCTCCACTCGATCTGCAGTTCGACGTGATGACGAACACGAGTGGGACTCTCCGTATGGATCATGTCAGGTTGTGTATACGTGGATGCAGGGTCGCAGGCAGCCGATGGTGGATCTCGCCACGAGATGGGTGGACGACTAGACTTGCAGCAAACGAGCTGAAGTAACCAGGGGAGGTGCAAGCAGCCGGCGACGGGCCGTGGACTGAAAGTGGGAGCAGTGGCAGGTCGGCGATGGGGAGGTGTGCTGGGCGGATGTCTGTAGGCGGCGGATGAGTACTCCGGCGCCTCTGTCTGTTTTGTGCATCCATGCGGATTAAGCGCACTTACTATAATACCCTTAGTTACAATTAATTAGTGTGTTTTAAGATCAACGACTGACAAAATATGTCATGAGGAACCACCGGTTCCTGCCAAGCACCGTAACACATCTCATATTGCTATATTTGTTTCCCAAATTCCTCTCGTCATGTTTAAGGTTAGCTGGATGAGATTAATAAAACATGTTTCATGATTTTCTTTTCAGTATTTGATTCCTTTAGCACACAAAACACGGATGATGGTCTCAACCTAGTTTTTTCTTGTTGAACTGAAAGTTTAATGAAGTATCAAGTAGTGGTTCTCATTCTTGTAAGACATACATAGCTCTTTTCCTTGATATACTGCATTAGAGGAGTGGTACATTTTTTATTAAGCAAATTTTACTATGGAACAAAAGTGATATTGGCTATGTCACATCCAGCCATTTGCCGTAGGACACCAGAACGATTATTTTATTCATTTCTCAGGTTTGGGTTTGGAAATGTCCTTTTTGCCCTCAGGGTCCACATGTCAGTTCTTCATCCTCTCCTGATCCTGGGCCAACCCCTATTCATGGAGGGCCATGTGGTCACGGCAAATCCGCCACCTGCGCGTCGCGGACCTTGCCCTTGCCACTGTCATCGACACCCATCAGCCCCTGGTATTCCATTGCCCGCACCACCTGTTGCACTCCCTCATCCAATGCATCCTGTACCATCAGCCCACCTTCATGGCCGCCGCCTCTGTCTACTCCTGGTTTCTCGTGCTCCCAGCGGCGTGGTAGCATGGCTCCCGATGCTGTCCTCTCGCTTACCCTGTACTAGCTCCGCCGGATCAGGTATCCCCGCGCAAGGCATCCTACCTCCATGACCTTGCCTGCAACTATGCCTCTAGGATCATCTCCGCGGCTGCCATTGTCAACAACTCAACATGGATGACCACTCCGTTGCCACCATGCTCACCAATGTCAAAGGCATTGGCACCTGGAGCATCCACATGTTCATGATCTTCTCCCTTGCACACCATTATGTGCTCCCATCCTTTGACCTCGATGTATGCAAGGACTTGGATAAGTAGTGTGAGTAGTGGTGCCCACAAAGACATGCCTCGCCTGTCACTGATGGATAAGTTGTGCGAATAGTGGTGCCCCCTACTACTCGGTCGGTGCTTGGTACATGTGGCAGCGGCGCAACATTGAGCCGGAGGGTGAGGAGAGGTGAGCAAATGGGGGCGCAGGTGCTTGTAGTGGTCCTCAATTTAGTCGGGGGTTTGAGATGGGAAGGGGGTGGGTGTGGCTGAAACGGATAGTTGGAATGGCGGTGGCGTGGGAGGGGACAAGTCAAGCTGCAGTGGCATGTGAAAAGAGGGAGAAAGAGAGTTACCTTCACAATGCTGGGAGGAAGAGGATGAATACAAGGGCAAAAAGGTCATATCCCCCACCTCTCTCTCCACAGATCTGAAATGAACAAAATAATCGTTGCGGTGTCCTATGCAAGTGACTACGATTTGATAATGGTACCAGGCAAATTTCAGCATTTGTGGTGGGAACTAGCCAATACCACGTTTGCTTGGTATTCCATACAAAATTTGCCTTTATTTCTTCTTATCAGGCCATTCTTTCATAAAACATTCAACTTTCATATTTCAGAAAAATAAGGATGAAAATTGCAAGGATTTTGTAGACATCGAAAGTGCCAAACATGAGGAAACTGCACAGGAAAAGAGCCAGAACAGTTTGATGAGCAGTTTTGCTGAGAAAGCCATGTCTGTTGCAGGGCCGGTAGTTCCCACAAAGGGTGATGGTGAGGTTGATCATGAAAGGTCTGTTAATGTTAATATTGTTTTGTTCCTTTGTCGCTACTCCTTTCTTTTTTCCTTTTTCCTGTGAATATATTTATTATGTTTTGACTTTCTGCAAGCAGGCTTGTTGCAGTTCTAGCTGAACTCGGACAAAAGGGTGGAATTTTGAGGTTCGTTGGAAAAATTGCTCTACTCTGGGGCGGAATTCGTGGTGCTATGAGCTTAACTGATAGGCTTATATCATTCTTACGCATCAGCGAACAGCCCTTATTTCAGAGGTTAGTCTTATGTTCTTATGCGCAAGAGAACAGCAATTTAATAAAAAACAAGAACTTAATTGGTGTGTCTTCATCAGATGGTTTATGTTAGTAATTCATGAAAATTCTCATATATTTTGATTTACTGTGTTTATTTTTTATACTTTTGATTATTTGTGTTCTATTTGTGTTGAGTTCAGGTTTGAGATGTTTATGTGTGAAGGTGATGGCACATAATCTGTGTTTTTGGGTGTTCCCCTTGGGAAGTCTGACTGGGATGACTGATGTTTTGAACCCTATTCCTCCTTTTAATGGATGGAGAGATTCAATCCTCATCTCATTCAAATAGATGTAGTTACATTTCATTTGTTCTCATTAAAAAAAATATTGTATTTACTTTTTTCTATTTTAATTTTTATTGTCTCTTTATTTTCTTGAAAAATAGTATTTCTACCAAAAGCATATCGACTCTTTTTGTTGCTTCAGTTTCATTTTTCCTGTCCATCAGTGGCATACAACTAGAGATGACCGACTACAGACCGTGCTGTTCCTCTTTAACATCTAGCAACTTAACCAAGCCAAAATTATAAAGATGCTTCAGTAGTCCTCTCAAAATGCCAGATGTGGTGCCCCTACTCTTGTGTTTCAGATACTAGCTTGAATTTTGATTTGATTTTTTTCTTTTCTTTTTTTTTTTCTGTAGTAGCTCCAAGATGTTGTCGTTCTTTTTTCTTCATTTTTAGCGAGAACTGAGAGAGGCTACCCTTTCTTCTTGGGTCAGTGAAAAGCAGGCACATTTTTGAACCCCCATAGTTTCTTTTCTAAAGAAAGTGGCTTCAGGACCATTACTTTCACTGTTCTGGATAAGCAGTTAGGGCCTTACATCTTTTTAAGCTATATGAAGCATTTGGGACGGTATCACTCAGTGGTTCATTATTGAGTGGTACTGTAGTAGTAGTTGTTACTTGAGCCATGGTTCATGTGTACAAGTTTGGCCCTTCCATGGATTAGTCAGTTGAAATTTCACCATTGTAGACATGTTATACCTTTTGTTGTTTGCTTTCTGTTCTTAGGCTGTCCTTAAAATGTTCCTTCTTTGCATTATAGGATTATGGGCTTTTCTTTAATGGTTCTCATCCTGTGGTCCCCTGTTGTGATTCCTCTACTGCCAACACTTGTTCAAAGTTGGACAATAAGTGCTTCAACTGGGATTATTGGTTATGCTTGCATTGTTGGATTGTATGTTTCTATAATGATACTTGTCATGCTGTGGGGCAAAAGGATACGTGGCTATGAGGATCCAGTTGAGCAATACGGGATGAATATTTGGTCTGCGTCTAGGGTATAAACTTATAATCTCATAAGAACCTTACTTGGTATTTCTCAGAGAACTGAAGAGTGCTGGTTCATGTATATAGTATGTAATAATTAATGTTTTATTGCAGCTGTGGGAATTTTTTCAAGGTTTGGCTGGAGGTGTAACAGTTGTAGGGTTGGTGCACTCAATAAGCATTCTACTCGGTTTTGCAACTTTTCGGACAGGGTTCTCTTCATCTTTAGCTAGACCCCTTGATCTTATCAAGTCTTCTAGTAATGTGTTTTTGCTAGCTCTTCGAGGGCTTGCCACAGCAACTAGCATTGCTGTTGTGGAAGAAATGGTTTTCAGATCATGGCTTCCAGAGGAAATTGCTGTTGATCTTGGTTACTACAATGCCATTATGATATCTGGACTTGTGTTTTCTCTAATTCATCGGTACGTCAATTCTTGCCCACCATCACCTGTTTTCTCAGCGTTTTCAGGGCTTGTTTGGCTGCACTTCAATCCACCTCAATACATGTGGATTGGGGTGGATTAGAGTGCAGCCAAGCAAAGCCTTATTGATATGTACATGTAATGGCAAGGTAACCATCACTAGACTTGGGAGATATATTTATTGCAGTGGGGATCCAAAAAGGGGGATGTTGGGTGCGGTGAACTTTATTTTTTCTGTGCATACCTCATGGTACTATAAAGCCAAGCATGATGTCACATCAATGAACTAACTAGTTGCCCTTTTTCAAAAGCTTCGAAAGATATGAAATATTCAGTTTGGGATGCCTATATATGATTTTATCCATGTTTTTTTTTTGTATTCAAGCATGTTTCACTTTTGCAAACCATTTGCAAAATAGTGACATCAATACAATTGGATGGCAGGTCACTACCCTCGGTACCAGGTTTCTTGCTACTTTCTCTGGTGCTTTTTGGGCTTAAGCGGAGGACAAAAGGAAAGCTTGCTGCACCCATTGGCCTGCGTTCTGGAATCATGACTGCCAGTTATTTAATACAAAGCAGTGGTGTTTTAACACTGAAACCCGAAACTCCGTTTTGGATGATTGGCACTTACCATCTGCATCCTTTTGATGGTGTTATCGGCTTAAGTATCTGCTCCTTGCTTGCTATCTTTTTCTTCCCTCAAAAACCTGTTCAGAAGGATACATCTGTGTGATGAGGGTCAGTCAGGTCAGAAGAGTAAAACACTAATGCTGGAGTGAGCTTCCAACAAGGATGAATCACCATGCACATATTCGCGCGATGAAGAGTTTTTCCTATGTACCATGTTAAAATGCAACTGAATATTCTGATGCACTGCAACTTGCTGGCTGCAAAGAGTCTGTCCTCGGTTATCTCCTTGCTCATCAGACTGAGGGGTCTGCTGAATGGAATGGCTTTTGGATCTGTAACTGGAGTATCCAGGCCATTTATGCTTGGCAAGTGTGTATACTACTCTATGCTGCATTATCCAAATGGGAATGGTCTCTTCCCTATCCCTACGTTGTAAGTTCTGTTCTTCAGACACAGTTGAAGTTTCATTTTTGCCATCCTATAAATTTCTAACCGCTTTCACTGTTACTATGAATGCAGGTGGGGGACTTGGGGAGAACAAAATGACCTAAGTTGTTTGATATGCCTCGGGAGAGGAGCTAGTAGATGATAAGAGTTTGCACCTGACTTTGGTCTATGATTTCATCATACCGATTGACTTCGACCACATACCGTGCTTTTGTTCATGAGTCTTTGAACACAAGCACACCCAAATTTTGAGGTAGCAAATTTTGCCAACATATACTGTGTATATAAAGTAGTTCCAGTACAAGGACAGTGCTAGCTGATCAGGTGATGTCTCGTCCCTCCCCCGGTTCTATCATTGTTACTGTATATAGCTGTAATTTTAGTCCAATTGTATGACTGTACAGCCGAATTTACTGAGGTTTACAAGGAAAATCGCCAGGCATTAAACCTGCAATGCTTTTGGCTAGGTTCTCATTCTGAAAGTCATGTCTTCCGTGTCAGCATAATCCTGTATAACCTCTTTTCGTACTTCATAATGCGCATCTTAGATCTATTCGTCTGGGCAACTGTAAATTCTGTAATATTGGCAAGAAATATGAATGAGGAGATGTCGCTTCCAGTTAACGTGGGAATTTCAATAAAACTTTACATGAACTGTACAGCTAATTCCTTCAAGTTTTTGCTGGAATCATACAAAGTAATAATTGCTTGGTTTGGATTTGAGAGCTGGTCTTCAAAGGTTTCAGTGACATCGATTTATCCGCAAGCCGGCAGTTGCGTCAATGCGATGCGTGGCATGCAGCCGTGCGGCCACTTGGACGGGCCAAAACTCGCTGGCTCACAGCCTCGGGCGTGATGGGTCACAGGCTTCCCTCGTCCACGGCAGAAACGCCCGGCCACGCCGCCCCGGGCCTCGTGGCCACATCGTCAGCTCGTGTTCGACACTTCGACTGTTCGTTTCAGTCTTTCAGCTGCGCCTGCCCGCCTCACCTCACCGGCTCACCGTGCTTCTCCTGCTCCCTTCCATGGCGGCGGCTCACCTCTTCTGCTCCGCACCGGCTGCCTCTCCCGCCGCGAACCCCCGCCCCTTTCCTACCCGTGGCCGTCACGCCCACCGGGCCATACCATCGAGAGGCTTCTTCCCCTGCCGCGCGTCGCTCAGCCCCGACGGCTCGCTGGCCGTGCTCGGGCCCCCCAGTCCCAGGACGGCGCCACCGATGAGGAAGCCGTACCTGCGGGAGCACTCCTGCCTCATCTTCCCGCCGCCGCGCGGCCGACGCCCGCTGGCGGTCATCAAGTTCCTCGGCGGCGCCTTCATCGGCGCCGTCCCCGAGGTCACCTACGGGTAAGTTCGTTAGCGCGTGGGTTCCATTCTTCCATGATTCCATCCGTTCCGCGGTCGGTCACACTTGAACGCAAAAACGTGTTCATTGACACTCGGTTGGACTCCACTGGTGCGTTGCCTCATCGCGCGGTTGGTTGCTGGCAGCTACCTGCTGGAGCTCCTGGCGCGGGAGGGCTTTCTGGTCGTGTGCGTGCCGTACAACGTCACCTTCAACCACGAGGCCGCTGCGCGCGAGGTCTTCCAGAGGTTCCATGCCTGCTACGACGCGCTCCTCGCTTCGGGGCTCCCGGAGGCCAGCCTGAGCGCCCTGGACATCGCGGAGCTCCCGCTCTACTCGGTTGGCCACAGGTGATTTCCGCGGGAATGTCGCACCCCACTTGTTCGATGATTTGACACGGAGGAATCCTCGAGCTCTGGTTTGTTGAGGCCTTGTATTCTGCTCATTGAATTGTTCTGTTGTGATGGTTTGCAGCAACGGGGCACTGCTTCAGCTGCTAGTGGGAAGCTACTTCTCAGAAAAGATACCAAAGGTCCGCTGATGTTTCGTTGATGAGAAATCTGTCTGCAAAGTTTCATTTGCTTTAATAATTCAGTATAACTAGTCAAAAAAAAAGCTTTGTGTTCCTTAGAACTGCATATAATCTGATATACTTCTGACTGCCGTGGTTTTGATCTTATTTCTCTGTTGGGTTGTCCTCATTTTAGGCCAACGCCATTGTCTCATTCAACAATAGGCCGGCTTCGGAGGCTGTGCCTTACTTTGAACAGGTATTAAGTCTGGACTTCATTACCTTATGGTTAATGGGTGTGCCTTTTTATGTTTCACGCCTTAATGTTTCTCTGCATAAGAGTAGCAAGTTGCAGATGCTGACTAGCAAGAATAGAAAGGAGTAAACTTATGTATGGATCAGTAGAGGAATTAGTACTGAACTTTCTAATTAACTTCGACTAGGAAAAAATCTGGACCTAAAATTAGTTTGTAGGGATACAAGTTGCTGGTTCAACTCTTCTTGCTAGTTAGTAATACCTGAGAAGTAAGGGAAGAGGGTGTTGACTGTTGACTGTAGGCTAACTGAGTGTCAGTGTGTGGTTTTCAATAATATATTTCTATTTACTTGAACTGTATAATGTGTTTGTGTGAGTAGTTGACAGTTGAGTATCTAAAATTTGATGCCCTTCTTTTTTTTCTCAAACATGTAGGAGGGCATCACATTGCATTAAGAACAAAGAGAGAGTGTGTGTGAGAGAGAGAGGTCCAAACAAAAACAAACCAATAAAAACACATGGCACTCATCCAAGACACACAAGAAAACAAGCTCAAGTTTTCGGACGCGCCACAATAACATTGTAGTCAACCCAAGTACAGAGCTCACTAAGCCCCTAACACCACCGAAAGAGCCCAGGCGCCCCTGCATCTCTTGATAGCTGAAATTTCTCCATGGCCTTGTCCAGATTTTTTTGCATACTTGGAGTACCTCCAAGTAACACAATCGTTCCAGTGTTTCCATAACAGCTTTGCCCCAAGAAATCAAGAATCACTAGGGAGTTAAAGCTATTCGTCAGCTATTTGTCTAATCTCTTGGAATGACCTTTTCCAACAATCACTGGAAGCTGTCTCATCACCCCAAGGTGAGATGCCTTGTAAGCAAACCATCCAGAATAAATAATAGAACCAAAACTGACATGCAAACACGCAAAAGACCAATATGTGTGTTATCATTTCATTCTCCTGATCAGAGTAGACAAGCAGCTGGATGTGACACCCCTCCTACAGTCCTACGGGCTAATCTGTCTGCTGTCCAGCAGCGTTTCTGGTCACAAAGTAGATATGCAGTTGGATGTGCCAGCCCCCTATGGGCCAATCCGTTTGCTGTCCAGTGTCCAGAAGCATTTCTGTACTGCAAGCCATGAAGAACGGGCAGCATCTTGGCACCCAAGTTTTCCTAGCATGTAGAGCTCAGGAATACCGTGTGGTTTGCTTACTTTGCTGTGTAATGTGTATTATCCAGATGCCGAAAGTCTACAGCAATGCTCGTCCTGTAGGTCAGGTTTTTTAAGACAACCTGTGGTAAAGCACCTCTATTCTGAATCAATTTGTTGTCAAGCATAGCTTCCTGCACAGTTGCCTATTGATAATTCATTTGGAAATGCAAGCAATGTTGGCCCTGTTCATCCGGCTTATAATCCATACTTTTCAGCTTGTTTTTTCAGCTGGAACAGTATTTTTCTCTCACAACAAATCAGCCAACAGTATTTTTCAGCTGGCTTATCCACAATATCCCTTCCTTGCAGTCACAGACATCTATCACTCCAGAGTAAAGTGGCACCAATACTGAGGCCAGCATCTAATTGATAAGAGGGCCTTGACATCTAAATTTGAGCCACTGCATGGAACTATTCAAGCCACATTGGGATTTTGAGTTGTAATAAATACAAACTGTTTCACTGCAGAATCATTTGAACCCATTTTGTTGAAAGATAGTACTTTTGTCTTGATATTAAGAAAATGCCTTTGAGGATGCAAAAAATAGATAATGGACACAACCGAGTGGTTGTTTTGCATTCATTGCGTAATTGAGCTATACTAACTGTTAGAGGAAGTGAAATTCCATTACTTGGCTAACCCTAGAAGGGCAGCTATATAGTTTCCATACATGGGCCACATGGGCCTTAGCCTCATGGGCCTAAACATATACTCCAACACCCCCCCGCAGTCTGAACTACCGTCGCAGTGGAGTTCGAGGCTGAACAAGAAAGAACACACACACAACCCCCCCCCACAGACGCAACTAGCCACCGGTGATGTTGAGGCTGGAGCGAAACTCGGCGAAGGTCGAGGACGGGAGGCCTTTGGTGAAGATGTCCGCGAACTGGGAGGTCGTCGGAACATGAAGGACCCGCACCTCGCCCATGGCCACCCGATCACGGACAAAGTGGAGGTCGATCTCGACATGCTTCGTCCGCTGGTGCTGGATGGGGTTGGTGGAGAGGTAGACCGCACTGACGTTGTCACAGTAGATCAGTGTGCTCCGGGAGGGCGGAGTGTGCAACTCCGCGAGCAACTGCCTGAGCCAGGCGGCCTCCGCCACGCCGTTGGCCACGGCGCGGTACTCCGCCTCGGCGCTGGACCGGGAGACCACCGGCTGGCGCTTGGACGACCAAGACACCCGGTTGCCGCCCAGAAAGACGGCGTAGCCGGAGGTGGAGCGACGAGTATCCGGGCACCCGGCCCAGTCAGCGTCGGTGTAAACGGTGAGGTCGGTGGAGGAGGCCCGGTGGAGGTGGAGGCCATAGTCGAGCGTGCCCCGGAGGTAGCGGAGGAGGCGCTTGAGAGCCGTGAGGTGAGGCTCCCGGGGGTCATGCATATGGAGGCAGACCTGCTGAATTGCATAGGTGATGTCCGGCCGGGTGAAGGTGAGGTACTGAAGGGTCCCGGCGAGACTCCTGTACGCAGTGGGATCGGCCACCGGTGGTCCCTCAGCCTCAGACAGCTTGCCCTGAGTGTCGACCGGAGTGGAGTAGGGGTTGCAGTCAGTCATCCCAGCCGCTCCAGGATGTCCCGAGTGTACTGTCGCTGATGAAGGAGGAGCCCGGTAGGACGGTGCTCAACAGTGACACCGAGGAAGTGGTGGAGCTCACCCAGATCCTTCATCGCGAACTCCTGCTGGAGAGCGGTGATGATCCGGCGGAGAAGTGGCTCACTGGAGGTGGTGAGGACAATGTCATCAACATAGAGCAGCAAGTATGCAGTGTCGGCTCCATGGTGGTAGACGAACAGAGACGTATTGGACTTGGCCTCCATGAACCCCAGGGTCAGCAAGAAAGCGGCGAACCGGTGGTTCCACGCCCGAGGTACCTGCTTGAGGCCGTAGAGGGACCTGTTGAGCCGGCAAACCATGTCAGGACGGGTGGTGTCGACGAACCCCGCCGGCTGACTGCAGTACACCGTCTCGGTGAGAAGGCCGTGGAGGAAGGCGTTCTTGACGTCCAGCTGATGGACAGGCCAAGACCGAGCAAGTGCCAGCGATAGCACGGTACGGACGGTGGCCGGCTTGACCACCGGGCTGAAGGTCTCATCGTAGTCGACGCCAGGGCGCTGAGTGAATCCCCGGAGGACCCACCGAGCCTTGTAGCGCTCGAGAGAGCCGTCGGCCCGGCGCTTGTGAGTCCAAATCCACTTGCCGGTGACGACATTGGCGCCCGGCGGCCGGGGCACCAACTCCCACGTCTGGTTGGCGAGTAGCGCGGCGTACTCCTCTTCCATCGCGCGGCGCCAGTGAGGGTCCAACAGGGCGTCGCGGACGGAGGAGGGTACCGGAGAGACCACCTCGTCGCCGGTCGAAGCCTCGAAGGCACGAGGCGGCAGGGTGCCAGCCGCGTGTCGTGTCACCATCGGGTGGACATGCCGCGGGTGTCGGTGAAGCAGCGGCGGGTGGTAGACCGGCGGGGCACCACGAGCCGGTGGAGACCGTGGCGGTGGTGTCGGTGTCCCCGGTGGAGAAGGGACCACGAGCGGCGGTGGTCGCGGCCTGCGCTGGTATACCCGTACCGGCGCGGCGAACCTCGACGGAGGCGCCGGGGCAGGTGCCGAGACGGGATCCGGCGTCGGCAACCGGCACGACCCCCCCCGGGGCAA